>VZRX01013815.1:700003-744440 GCA_013398075.1 Notiomystis cincta
CCCCTCTTGCTGAGCTAGTAGGGTCTGCACTGACCCTTGGACTATTGGTAAGGAAAAAGGCATTGTTTAACCAAAAGGAGATTACCTTCAGCTGGCCATACTATTGTTTTCCAGTTGTTCAGTAACTAAGGCATCCTAGACATCAAAACTTGCTTTCAATTCTATTTCGTTTATAGGTTTCATATTCTCAAGACTTAAGCAGTCATATTTATAAGGTTTTCCTGTTTCATCTTCCCCAACAGGCAAGGACAGTGGAACTGGTATAAAAATAGACACAAAACCAGTACAAGTCTTCAAGAATATGCTCTTTACAATAGGTATCCCAACAGGCAAGGACAGTGGAACTGGTATAAAAATAGACACAAAACCAGTACAAGTCTTCAAGAATATGCTCTTTACAATAGGTATTAAGCTACAGTTCTGCATTTGCTCCAGTATAAAAATAGACACAAAACCAGTACAAGTCTTCAAGAATATGCTCTTTACAATAGGTATTAAGTTACAGTTCTGCATTTGCTCCAGTATATTGGCCATAGGTAGGATACTGCCCTTTGATTAATGCAAGGTAGCTCAGCCTTCGGAGAGAAGGAACCCTAACATGTGTCATGTTTACTGTGCTGCCAAGGGTGAACAGGTGGATACCAGGCTAAGATAGAGTGAATCAGCTGGTCTGTTTAGTTCCCTGTGCTATTGTTAGCTTTTAATAAAGGACATATGGAAACTGCACATGTTTTACACATTTACAACATGATATGTAGAAGTAGCAATGATATGTCAAATACTTATAAATACTTACTGATAAAAATGGTTTTTTGAACTGGAGAACAAAATATGTAGGGACTAAACAGTTTTACCTGTACTAACTGCATCACCAGTGTCCACATTTTTTCATTTGCTTAATGAGCAATTTAGAGCATTTTGGTTCACAGAAGCTATAAGGAGTACTGAAGGTGATAATGTCTCTAATTTACATACAAAATAAATTACAGTGATTTAAAATATTTCCCCAAAATTTAAGTCTTAGGAATTATCTGAAATTCAGAGATGTTATGATATCAAGTAATTTGAATAGTTATCTTTTTATAGACTTCATTACTTCAGATTTGAGTATGGAGCCTCATAAATGCATCTTTATAAACAGCCCTGCAACATAAGCACATAGTTATTATCCCTATTTCAATTCTGAAGTACTGTGAGTCTAAAAGAACATGAAAAACGCTGGCATGGTTAGACAACGGAAGGAAGCTGTTAGGGTATCCTTCAGAAAATGGAAGTCATGCCCAGAAAAGGAAATCTTTGGAAACATGAAATAATTTTAAAAAATATATTTTTAAGAGAAACTTGTAATATCATAAAATCTCAGTAAAGTCTTTAAAACATCAAATGGGAAGCCTGAAAAATTTCTATCAAATTACAGTGACAGTATGATTTTTGTTTGAAACAAACTGAAAAAATTGAATAGACTTAAATTCCCTGAGCCAGATAATGCTTGTGTTAGTTCCAAAGGCAAAAAAGTTGCTGCACTGCCTAGTGTAGTATGTAACTTACTGTTTAACTCAGCTATGGTGACTAAGGAATGGAAGGTCAAGAGTGTAGCATAATTCTTTTTGAAAATGCTATAGGGAGTACCTTGGGAACTAATTCAGGGAATACCTTGGCTTGTTGGTCTGTCTTCTTGGAAAGACTGAAAACCAGGAAGGAATTATCTGATTGTGTGGGGTGTGGTGTTTGCTGGGCCAGTGATGCTCAGATGCTGGGATGGTCAGGCCCAGAGCGTGGTGGTGAATGGAGCTACACCTGGCTGGCAGCAGGTTGCAAGTGATGCTCCCCAGAGTTCAGCTTGGGGCCAGTCCTGTTTAATATCTTTGCTGATGATCTGAACAAGGCAATTGAGTGCACCCTCAGCAGGTTTGCAGTCAGCACCAGGCTGGGTGGGAACTGAATCTGCTGAAGAGGAGGAAGGCTCTACAGAGGGGTTGGGACATGGGTCACAAAAACTCCATTCAGGCTGAGGGAAGAGTGGCTGGTAAGGTGCCTGCAGTCAAAGAACTGTACATTCTGTATATTCCATAGGTAATATAGAATAGCTACACATTGTGAAATAGTGTTTTAGTTGCAATTAATTAATTTTCAAAAAAATATGAGTTATTTTCATTTGTAAAAATATTTGACTATTTCTGAAGACAAAACCAAATTTGAACCTTCTTAAATTTTTTTTTTAAACAAACACCATTATACTTACCAAATCCATGAAATCATTTTATCAGTTGTCTTTCAGGTAATGATTCAAGTAATTCTATGTACATGGCTGCAACATAAAATGTTTCCTGAATACATTTTCCATAAAACTATACTTTCTTGTCAATTCTGATGCTTTTTATTATATTTACCTACATATTTTGCTTAGAAAGGCATGGTATTGCTTCTATACTCCTGCTGTTAACATACAACAATCCTGCATTTGACATACAGGAGGTCCAAAACACTAGGTTGAAAAATTAGTATGTATTATAGACTCAGTTAAAGTGAAGTGTTACAGTGAAAGGATTTGTTCATAATCCCAATGGTAAATTGAAGCACTGTTCTAAGGGTTCTTGAAGTAACTTACAAACTGTGCACTGCTTTACTACATACAGAGGCCAACCCAAAGTGAACAGATGAAGAACAGGAATGAGGGACTAAGGGAACAGAGAAACTACTAAAGACCAAAATAATATCTTGTGAACATTGACTACAATATTTTTTTTCATTCCTTACCAGTCATTGTATCAGTAGCATTTCCTGTACATTTGGAACATTTAAATTTCCCGTGCTGTGGCACAGAAACCCATCAAGTGCTGGGAACTGTACAAGCACAAACCAAAAAGCCATTGCCATTCCTAGTAGAAACAAGCATTACTTCAGCATTTTTTAACTACACACGTAGCTTGCTCAGCAGAAGGCAGAAGGACTGCAAGTAGTTCTTTTGTAAATGCTGTGAACAGATTAACCTCAATGAGAATATCACACATTTTTACAAAATATACTGGTGATAAGGCAGTAGAAATTAATTTGTATCATCTTGTTGGAGAAGATGATGAGTTTTGATCATCATAGTAGCAAAAGAGTAGTTTATAACAGAGTTAAAAAACTCTTTATTTTTGGAGTTGATTTCAACAGTGGTTTAACAGACTGATTCTGTAAGTGTTACACTACACTGAATCTTGAATTGCTACTGTAGTCAGTTTCCATTACAGTGTTTTCTTTTGACATAAAATTTCCAACCCACTACACTTCAGAAGCACACAACAGCCTTCTCTTGAATTGGGAAACAATTTATTGATACATCTGCAAAAGAAAAGAAAAAGCTTAAATTTTACACCCTCCTCCCCCCCAAAAAAAAAATTTAAAAAAATCCATGTGACTACTAAGGAATAATTTACAGATTTCTTTGCAAATAGCTAATATCAGTTAAGAGGGCAACTTTTCATGAATCTGACTCATACAGATTGTTTATATATTTGCAAAATCAATAAATGTTTGATGTTTTCCTTAACATGGGTTTACAGAACCTCAAAACAGTCTATGAAAGTTGATTCTATTTTGAAAACTGGACTGTCTCAGGAAGTGTTTTAAAAATGTCTGAATGATCTGCCTTCATCCCCAAGTGTGAGTGAACCTTCCTACATGCAGTTCAGAGAGACGACTGTGAAATGCTAATCTTCCAAAACAGGAATAAGAAAACTGAGATACAGTCTCAGTTCCTCAAAAATTCAACCTTAAAGATGTTTTTGTGTTCTGCTGGACTTGGCCCTTACATGTCCTAATGTTTACAGAATATACATTAAAGAGTCTCAAAAAAATGAACAATATATATTGTGAAGCTGCTAATAGTGTAGCAGCTTGTGAACCACACTTAGGCAACTACTACATGGTAGCCAAAATTTAGAGAGCAGAAAAAGTAGTTTGTTTTATTCAAAATTTAGAAGTGACCCATCAGTAAAAGGCCATTTTATGTCAACAGCTTCTTCTATTAAATATTCTATTCTATTTCTATTTCTGTTCTATTTCTATTTCTATTCTATTCTATTCTAGATTGTGCAATCCAGCCAGTGCCCTGATAATCTTACCCAAGTCAATGGGAAACAATACTCAGGATTTTTCATGTAATGCTATGGACTCAAATTGAAGCAATGAGAGCAACTACAGTAAACACTACAATTTAAGCCTAAATGTAGGCAATGACCTGCTGACATATCCTAAAAGAATATTAGTTCTCTCTTGAACTCCAGTCAGTGAGTGTGATCTGTCTGGATCTAAAGAAGCAGACATTTTAAATAGCACTGTTTATGAAGAAAGGTTGAATCATACAGCACAAAAAGTTTGAGCTATTTTTTTTCTCACAAATAAGTAGATACATAAATATAGAGGCTGAAGAGCCAGTAAAGGTAATTGAAATGAAACCTAATACTGTAATTTAGCATGGAATCATACAACAGTTTAGGTTGGAATGTACCTTTGAAGATCATTTAGTCCAACCGCCTCTTCAAAGAGCAGGGACATCTTCAGCTAGATCAGGTTGGTCAGAGTACCATTCAGTCTGACCTTGAATGCTTCCAGGGATGATTAATCTACCATGTTCATGAGCAATCTGTGCCTGGGTTTCATCATGTTCATTGTAAAAATGTCTTCTTTATATGTAGTCTGAATAGACCATTGTCCCGGTTTGGACAGGTATTTCCCAAGAAAGGCGGGAGCCTCCCTTGGAATGAGAAATGTGAACCCCCCTTCCCTCCGAATTAATAATATTTTGAAATCAAGGGGCTCTCAGGCAAAAGATAGGGAAATAGGAATAACAGATCTTTACTAAGTATTTATATGAGGTAAACAGACAACAAATGTAACAAAACCAGACCAGAGAACCCACTGGCAGCCCGGGGCGGCGGTGGCCACGTGGTCCGGCCGGGACCGGGAGAAATGAGTTCGAATCTCGGGATGCTCAGGTGAAAAGAGTTCCCGGGGGTGCCTCGGCAGGCGGGGTGGAGGTGCGAGCTGGCGCGGCTGGAACTCGGAGCGGCGCCGACGAAACGGCGGGGCCGGCGCGGCGGCGGCCACGCGGTTCGGCCGGGACTGGAGAAAGGCGGGCTCGGGATCCCCGGGTGGAAAGAGTTCCCCTCTCAGCGAGACACCAACGGGACACCAACCTCTGCGGCGGCAGGAGAAAGACAGGCTGGCCTGGAACTGCAGCGATGAGCGAGCTCCTCTCCTCCGGTCGCAGCTCCACGCGCCCTCCTCCGAAAACCGAGAGCAGAAAAAGCCCGCAGCACCAGCAGAAAACAGCAACCGAAAAACAAGGGCGGGGTTCCGGAAGGCTGAGCCGGTGAGCCGGGACCAGGCCGTGTCCCAGCCCCCACCAGCTCCACCCCCCGCGGGGTCTCTGTCCCTCCTGAGGAACCCCCAGACAGGGTGGTGCCGCACCCACATGGCTGCAGGGCTCACCAATTGTCTTCCTTAAGTACCGGGTCATTTGCATTTCTAAAGAGGAAAAAATTTCTCTAAAACCGTTGACAACCATCTTATGGTTTAAAATCATAACCCCCTGCGTCATTGCAACAGGACCTACTAAAAATCCCCAACTTTTTAGAAGCCCTCTTAAATACTGCAAGGCTGCAATAAAGTCTCTTTGAAGCCTTCTCTTCTGCAGGCTGAAAAAGCCCACCTTTCTCAACCTTTCCTCATAGAGAGGTGTTCCAGCTGATATCTTCGTGAGCCTGCACTGCACCAGCAGGTCCACACCTTTCCTGTGCTTAGTACTCCAGAGCTGGATGCAGCACTCCAGGTGGGGTCTCACCTGATCAGAGGAGAGGGGCACAATCCCCTCCCTCACCCTGCTGCCCACACTGCTTTGGATGCAGCCCAGGATACAGTTGGCTCTCTGGGCTGTGAGTGCCCATGGCTGGCTCATGTCAGCCTCTCACCCACCATCACCCCTGAGTCCTTCTGAGCAGGGCTGTTCTGATCTGTTCAGCCCCAGCCTGTGCTGATACTGGGGATTGTCCTGACCCAGGTGCGGCACCTTGTACTTGGTCTTGTTTAACCATGAGATTCCAATGGGCCTATTTCTTGAGCTTGTCCAGGTCCCTCTGGATGACATCCCATCCTTCAGTTGTGTCAACTGTACCACTAAGCTGTGTGTCATCAACAAATTTACTGAAGGTTCAGTTGTGTCAACTGCACCACTAAGCTTTGTGTCATCAACAAATTGGCTGAAGGTTCACTTGACCCAACTCTTTATCTAATTGATGAAGATATTATTCTCTGCTGGGCACAGGACTTGTGTATTTGCCCACTACTGGGCACAACACTTTTCACTGCTCTCCATCTGGACACTGAGCCATTGACCACAACCCTAGGAATGTGACCATTCAGCCAATTTCTCATCTAACATTCCACTCATCAAATCCATCTCTCTCCAATTTAGGTAGAAGGATATTGTGGGGCACTGTGTCAAACACTTTACAGAAGTGCAGATAAATGACATCTGTAGCACTTCCATTGTCCTCTGATGCAGTCACTCCATCAAAGAAGGCCACTGAAGGTGGCAGAAAGGAGGTCAGGCAGGACTTGCCCTTGGTGAAGCTGTGCTGGCTGTCCCAAATCACCTCCCTGTCCTCCTTGTGCCTTAGTGTAGCTTCTGAAAGGTTTTGTTCCATGATCTTCCCAGGAACAGAGATGAGGCTGACAGGTCAGTAGTTGCCACAGTCGTCCTTTCCACCCTTTTAAAAGATGGGTGCAATACTTCCCCCTTCCCAGTCACCTGGGACTTCACCTGATTGCCAGATTAGAACATTACAGCATCATGTATTTCCTTTTATTGTGATCACAGACATACCTATTTCATTACTTTTGAACTAAATTTTATTTTGACCTAAAACCAGTACTGTTACTTTTTTTACCCTGAACTTTAAACTTTTATGATGGCCTGCAATAAAATGTACTCTGAACACAATAGAGAAGAGCTGTTTCTGAAATATTGAGCTAAAAGTCTACAAATGGCTGCATAGAAAGTTCAAACAGGATCATGAAATTTCAGAAAAGAGCATTCTGAAGAGGCTCACTTCCTACGGGGAAAGAGGGTAAGAACAGGCTGTAATTGCTGGCTACTATTGTGTTTAATCAGAGAACCCCTAAGTGCCTGTAATTGCTGCCAGCTGCTCAGCAGAGGTCAAAAAGTCAAACTGAATGTTAGGAATTATTATGATAGAAATACAGATTAAAATAAAGGAATTTGTTTTGCCTCTGATCATGTACATAGCACCTACAAAAGGACTTTCAAATCCATAAAATTACTTGTGCACACAAAATGACTACATAGCAGCCACTATCCTGTGTTCACTCAGATCCTCCTTTTTGCCTCACTAGAAGATATGCATGCTGCCTTTCTTTTTTGGACAGAACCTCCCTTGATCACTATAATATTTCAAAGATGATAGGGTAGCCTCAGGATGGTATCAGCCAGCTCTCTCATTGCCTTTAGGTGCAACCCTTCTGGTCCCATAGATTGCTGTATGTCTGGACACTTCAGTGCTCCTTTAGTCTACCCTCTACTGCACGTAATGCTCCATTTCCTCAGGCTGTGCTGCCAGGCAAAGGACTTGAGAGGCCTGGGAGCAAATGGAAAGAAAAAAATTGGAAAAAGTGGCCTAATTTTGGCTGGAATAGAGTTAATTTTCTACATAGTACCAGGTATGGTGCTATGGATTGAATTGGATTTGGATTTGTGCTGGAAAAAGAGTTGGTAATTCAGGGATATATTGTTGTTGGGCAAGGGCTTAGAGAGTCACAGGCTTTTCTGCTTCTCACACTACCCCACCAGGCTGGGGGTGCTCAAGGAGCTGGGAGGGGACACAGCAAGCATAGCTACCATCTTTATTTCAACCCTCAAGTTTTCTCACTTTTATTCTGCTGATTCTCTCCTCCATCCCACCTTGGGGGGAGTGAGTGAGCAGCGTGTGGGGCTTAATTGCCAGCTGGGGTTAAACCCTGCCAGGAAGGCACTGAGGCCCTTTCCATGTCCTTTGTCACTAAATCCCTTGTGGCCCTGAGCAGTGGGCACACAGTTTCTTTGTTTTCCTTTTACAGACCCTGCACTTACAGAAGTCCCTCTCATTACCCTACACACACCTTGCAGTTTCAACCCTGGCAGAGCTTTGGCTCTTCTAATATGATCCCTATATATGAGATTATTCATATCCTGTGCCCTGGGCAACTGCTTTTGGTCAATGTTCAGGACAGGATCTTGGGTAAGATGGAGCTTTCTTTATGACCTAGTAAGATGATGTTTAGGTTTTTACCCTCCAGGACACCCCAAATATTCAGTACACCCTTGTCCCCCAGTAACTAACAAAGTAAGGTGCTTGAAACTGAGACCCATTAGTCAGGAAAGAAACACCCACCAAAATGGTTTAAAAGACTCCATGATAAAGAAAGGCAGTTTTCTCCTTACCTATTTAATTAGTGAGTTTCCACAAATGGTAATATAAACTAGGAATATATGAAATACAGTTTTCCTGCAGAACCTCTGAGAGGTACAATTCCTCTTCCTTCCTCCACAAGGAGTGGTGAAAGTTAGGAAAAGGGAAACCTCTATCGTGGGAGAGTGAACAAAGGTTAAAAACATGAAAGTCTAGATCTTAACACAGCTATTAGGAAAATAATTCTCTTCCTTTTGGTGGGTAAATTAAGTTCCAAAGGAAAAAATTATCTAACTTCCTCAGAAACTATCTCTGTTACAATACTCTGTCAAGTCTGACCATGACCCACATGCATTCAGCTGAGCCTGAGCCAGTCCTCATGGCAATTTTGAAATTCATGTAGCTGAAAAAGTTTGCTTCTAATATAATTCTGAAAATATGTATCTATACTCATTGCAAAATCCCAACTCTTAGCAATACATTATCTTTTTTTTTTTCTTCTGGCTGTCAGGAAGAAAAGAGGAGAATCTTTCCACCAAAATGATGTCTTCTTCTTAACCTTTATTTCTTGACATTGTGACATTGGTCTATTATTACCTTTTTTTCCTTTTTTTGGTTAATTTTCTTGATTTTTGCGTGAGTCAGACCTATGGATTAAACAGTTGCTGCACTATAGAGACTGTTCTCCCAGAATGAAAATGTTTCAGCAGGTCCTATTTACACTACAGACCACTTGAACCATGTCCCTTTAAAGAAATTTTTATGGTTTTTTGGGAATAAGGAGGGAATTTGATTGGAACCTGACTAGCTGAGCAGGGATTATAGAACAGCATGCTTTAGTTAATAGTATTTTACATTTAAAATGTAAATTAAGAAATTTCCTGCTATTCCATTTGAACAAAAAAAGGAACATCTGGTTTTGTGAGACAAAGAAAGTCTGAGGTCATATGTGATGGAGAGGAAAGAGGCTTTAAAAGCCTCAAAGGCCTTTATAGAAACAGTCAGAGAGACTTAAAAATTCAGAAAGACCCCTGAAACCTTATTTTTTTCTGTATAAAAGGCACATAAACTACACAAGAAGTTACTTCAAGAGTGCTTGAATTTCTACTGAAAACACACACAAACAGTAATTCTGGTTTCATATTCACTTTGCTTAAATAATTTTCATTTATAAATTACAACGACAGAGCTCTGGCTTAGAGAGAAGAAAGCAACCCTGTTCCAGAAATGAGTGTGTATTAAATATATAGTTTTCTACTGCCTTACAGATGCTCACATTTGTCTATATTTATCTGCAGTCCTACATTTCATTTGGAGGCAAGAACTGTCCTGTCCTCCTACAATGCAGTTGTAGTTACAGGGCTTTGGTCCATGAAGAACAGATATACAGACAATGAATGATATAATGAATGTAAATTTCTTGATTTTTTTCCTTTGTGAGGAATGTTAGGAATGATCTGGTGCTGACTTGTGGTGGTAACAGTGCAAGTTAAGTACAGGCAAGTATGAGAAGGGCATCTGGTATGCAAATGGACATTCAATATGTAGCCTCTTTTAAAAGGCTCCAGCTCAGTACTAAAAAACCTGTGGCTGCCTTTCAAAGGCTTTTTTTTCTTCCTGTTAGATTGCGTAAAATCCTCGGTGAAGGATGAGGGAAACTAATAAATGCTGATACAGAAATCTGGTCAGCATCCATGACATCTCTATTAAGAGTGACCAAAGCAATGGTGTGCCAGCTGGTATTTCAGACTGTACAGGTTTAGAATCTTAGAGAAACTGCCAAAGATAGCAGACATGGTACTGCAGCACGGTGATAAGGCTATATAATATACAATATTAGGCTATTTAATATACAAGTGAATAAATAATAATAAATAAATAAGCTTTGAGGCAGATCAAAGAGAACACATTCTGCATTTGTTTGTTTGTATCTTTACTTAGATCTTCCTTAAGAAATAGCTTTCACTGTTATTTTCTACACAATACAAATGTTTATGTAAGAATCATGTGTGTTAAATATAAGTTAATGCAGTTACCTCCTCTTGAGGGACACACTTCCATATACAGGGAAAATTTAGTTCTTCATTAGGAGAAAAAAAGGTCTGGTTCATTTCCAAGCTTGACAATCTGGATAAAGACTCTCCAAAAAAAATATTTATTAAAAATAGGAAACAAAACAGAAGAATAAATGAAGTATCACAAAGGGATCAGGGTAAGACCTTAGGATATTTGATACACACTTATGAATGGCCTGCAAAAAGGTGATGAACAGTAAAGGAAGAAAGTTTAGTGATGCTAGGAAGTTATTAAGGTTGTAGCTGACTATAAAGAGCTGACTACAAAGAATTTCAGAAGGCTCTTATAGGATCGAGTGGCTGGGAAACAAAATGGTAAATGAAGGTTGGTTTTTATAGAGGAAAAGATACAGGTTCAGTGGAAGAACCATGTAAAGATACATAAACTAAAAAATAGCAGGTTCTGAGCTCATAATTTCATCAGGAGGAGATCTTGACATTATATTAGAACTTGGCATTAGTTCTGGATTCAGTGTTTAGTAAGAGTCAAAAAAACCCCACAAAAAACTCACTCAAAACAAACAATCATAAAGCCAAAACCTAAACCTAATATTAGAAAATACTGGGAAAGGAACAGATACCATGTATTTGCCACTATACATATTTAGAGTTTGCTGTGCCTTGAATACCTCGCAGAGCACTGGCATTGTCACCTGGGATAGAAAATTTATTTAGAAATGGAAGAAATACAAAGGAAGCAGGAAAGATGACCAAAGGTATGGAATGGGTTCCAGAGAAGTACAGGAGGATAATTCCTTCCCTTGTCCTGCTGGCTGCTCTATTTCTGGTGCAGGCCAGGATGCCATTGGCCTTTTTGGCCACCTGGGCACACCCTGGCTCATGTTCAGCTGCTGTTGACTAGCACCACCAGGCCCTTTTCCACTGGGCCACTTTCCAGCCACTCTTCTCCCAGCCTGGAGCAGGGTATGGGGTTGTTTTGACCCAAGTGAAGGACCTGGCACTTTGCTTTGTTGATTGTTGATATGATTGCCTTGGCCCATCCATCCAGCCTGTCCAGGAGCCTCCATAGAGCCCTCCTACCCTCCAGCACATCAACATTCCTGCCCAGCTTGGTGTCATCTCAAAACTGACTGAGGATGGGATCATTCCTTCCTGTGAAGTCTTATTATTTTATTCAAATCCAGTCAGAAGCACTGAGTGATCACAAATTGAGCAAGGATAAGCTCCAACATTGTGGATTGGTGTTTTCTGTTTGCTATAAATTAGCAAGTAACCAACCTGAATTCTTTCCTGTCACTCTGACAGTGTCCATATGTACCTCGGTTTGTAGGAAGAGGATACATTAACAGTAAGAAATTACTTTCAGTACCTAATAGTCCCAAACTCTGACCTGTACACTTTGAAAGAATCTAGTGTTTCTTTAATTTCTTAAGGCTGGACCAGTTTTGAAGGATACTTCATGTTATTCTGCAGTTAACTGTAGGAAAGCAGCTATGTGGTCTTGCATATTCAGAAGTGATTCCCTACTTTCAGAGTTCTTTTGCTGTGCAAATCTTCCCCATTCCTATCATATGGGTAATACTAGCATTGAGCACTAGGTGGTAATCATCTTCTGGTAAGCTCAGCACAAATTTCTCTATGTGAAATGCTTTTTCATAGCTATTTTTCCACCACTGAAAGATTCCAATGCATTTATTTCAGAATAATTTTTAAAATATGTTTTTGTTTGTGTTGGATTTAATTAGATATAAAACCCTAGAAACTAATATGTCAATAGCTGTTTACCTAGCCATTACTTTGCTGTCATGTTTATTTCCCCTATATAAAAGCTAGAAGGTCACTGTTTGTTATAATTTTCTCAGAAAAATGAAATCAAGATGTAAAAATATTTAGTTTGTTTCAAATTGACAAACTCTGTTTCATATTAACATATGGTATATTTTCCCCCCGTATTGGTGGAGAATAATTAATTAAAATACACAGAGCTTTGGTTGACACGATTCAAATTATAATTCTTGTAATTTCAATCTGACATTCTCTGGGTGGTCTGTATTTACTTACTGTGTTTTGTAGATGTGCATTTTAAAATTCTTTTAAAATGAAGAGGCAACTACATAAAATATATATATTTACTTCCCTAATATGTCTCACTGAAACTGCTGCAGATGTTAAAATAATGTCTATATGGACACACCTTCTGGACCAATTGACATTCCTGTGGTTGGGGGTTTGTTTGGAGCCAGGTGTATTGAGATCAGGAGAAACATCAACCCACTGTAAAAAAGTAGAAGTTTTTACTCATTCTTGTAGCAAGTATATGGAGTAGAGAAGGTAAACTAGGGAAGTGGATTCTTCCCTTGGGATTATAGGAATGTATATTCTCTTAATTTATACTTTTATTCAAGACAAGACTTTTAAGAATTTCTACTGATATTGTTATTATTAAACTCTATTTCTACAGTTTTATTTCTTGTATGCAAGTTCCAGAAGCCTGATAAATCTCAAGATGATAAAATATTTGTCTATGTAAATCAAATATAATTATAGTAATCAGACACTTGGCATTATGAAACAAAACAGAATCAGGAAATTATCCTAATTTGTTTATTTCTTTTCTCTTTAACTGTTGTTAAATAGCAACTAGGGGGAAAGTTTATAATTTTTTCTTGATTTTTCTTCAAACTATTAATTGACTAGATATTCTGTAAGTGTATTCCCAAGCTGTATTGGAAAACCAAAGACTAACAACAACAGGTAAATTTAACAGCTATCATAGGCTGAGTTTCAAAAGCATTTCCTCCTTTCTTATTTAGAGGAGTGAGTCTGCTGGAGACCCATTCTGTTGAGAGCTTGGCTGTTGATAAGTATCTCCCTTAAATACTGTGGGGTTTTCTGAAATCTTCTGCAGATTTTAGGGTAAGGTACACGCCATCCCCACACCAGAGGTTTGGGGAGGAAGAATGTTTATTACAAAGAAAATGGAGAATTCTGTGGAGGTGGGATGCAATTGCTCTAATTCAATTTTGGCTGACATACCTGAATTTCTTGCTCAGAATGAGGGATGGGATATCTTTGTGGAGCCTGAAATGATTAAAAGAATGCTTATTCTCTTAATACTTCATTTACTTCAATGGTCAAATATGTTTTGCTGATTATGCTCTGGAGTTTTTGAAGGTCCATCATCACCACTGACTGCTGAATTCTTGGGAGGGATGAAGGAGATTGATAGAGCACACCAAACAAAGCAAGCCACATAATGAAACAGGAATAGAAATGAGGCAAAGATGGCAACAGGGAGAAAAGGCAAGATAAGGACAAATATATTGGAGCTGAGCTGAAGCTGTGTAGGACTTTTTAATGTTAAATTGTACTTACCAAAGGATATTAACTGCCAAACTTTTCTTTCTCTAGGAGGTTTTTGGAGACTCATTTAAGAACAATTCCAAGTGGTGCTTTTTCCAATCTCCCCAACATCTCTAGGATGTAAGTTATGTTTGGTTTCTAATATTATTCTTTTAAATTTTTGTTAAAAATTACTCTTCTTCTCCAAAATTCTGTCTTTGTGTATAAAAACTTATGAAATGAAAATATTCTTGTACCTTTGTTACATCACCACTTACATTTTAGAACCGAAGGAAATAATTCCATTGTTTATAACCTGAACCAGTTACAGGAAAGCATTCTATGCATTTGTGAACAAGACCACTTCTCCTTTATTGAAGTCAATGTGATAAATAAAGCTATAAAACTTTTTTTTAGTTTGGAAATTACAGGAAGTCATTTCACTCATAACAAAATACCATATTCAATAGATGGTCCTGGCTAAAAGTTTGTTTCCAGCTGCCAGCATAAATTGTAGCACATCTCATTGGAGACCAGAGGCATTTCTAGACTAGAGATGGACTTTCACCAAAACATTAATATTTGTGTGATGTGAGAGAGACTTCCATTGTGTCACTTCCTTTGTGTGCAAACTTGTGCATGGATACAGTCCACAAAAGCAGAACCAGCAGCCTCTCCTATTTGCCTCACATCAACATTTGCCTCGTTGAAGGTGGCTGTGTTAAGGAAAGTTTTCTGTCCGACCATGCAGGAGCCACTCTGAGTTCACACCATTACCAGCTCAGCCCCATATTTCCCATAGCAAAGTCTCAGATGGCCAGATCTTTCAACAGTTTAGTCTTAATTCAGTAACTAAATAGCAAAATAGCCCGAATTTGGTGCCTCCAAGGAGGGACCCCGAACAAAGGGCTACCTGGGCTTTTACACTCACAGTTTAAGCCCACAAAATCCCGTGGTCCTTGGCTCCTGCTGTGTCTCTGAGCTGCCCCTCACCCGGCTGCCCCACAGGTCCCCGGGCCCTTTGTTCTGCAGAGGGTCGGCACTTCCCGGCCCCTCGCCTCGGGCTGCTCTCACCCAGAGCTCATCCTGCAGCTCCTGCAGCTCCTGCAAACCGAGCTACCTGCACTGAGGGGATTCCTCACCAGCTGCCCTGGCACTGCACTGCTCGTTGGTGTCAGCAGCCTGGACACAAAGCTGTCCCACGTTTGTTAGCTCCTTGTCGCTGCCCCATAGTCTGTGGTTCTGGGCATGACTGTTGGATGCAGTGAATTTCTTTGCCACCTCACAATTCACTCCCTAGAATCAGAGCCCTGCCATTCAGAAGGGACCTCAGGAGGGCTCTAGTCCAACATCTGCTCATACAATCCACTCAGAATGCATAAAGCTCTATCAGTCTGGTGCTCAGCTTTATCTGTGGCCACTGTTAACTAAATAAACCACATCATTCAGCAACGTTCAGCTCACTTTTTTCATCTCCAGCTTTTTACTACTAATATAGCAAGAGGAATTCTTCTTGCCCTTGATGTTCCTTACAAGTCTCAATTCTATATGAGCTTTGACTGAATAGCTGAGGATTACCATTTAAGAATTCATTAAAAAGCACTTTGGGGGAACATGGTCTGCCTATTATATTTTATAGTTTCATCCAGATATATTGAAATAAAGACTTCCTAAAATCCTTATAAGTAATTGTTCTTGGAGCCTCGTTTACCATCTCAGTTTAATCAGACAGATAGTGTATTGTTTGGGCTTTTTTTGGAGAGGGAGCAATATCCCTCATGTGATGTATAGTATCATATATAAAAAGTATAAACTTAGTTTAGAACAGAGTTTGATTCAATATAAAAGGGTATCACCCCTTCTTTGACCCCAAAAACTCCAATTGGCAGTTTAAATTTTAATAGTCTCAATGCCCATCTGGATATTTCTTATAGCATTACTACTACTATAAAACATCAACTCCCATCTTCTTGATATAAGCTTCAGGTCAGGGAATCAGTACCTGTGTTTTAACTACAACCCCTATGTGTATTTCTTGGCCTCTAATGTACCACATGTCTCATTTGCCTCTCCCAAGCCCATAATTTCCCTGCAATGAAAACTGTGCAATGAAAATTACCAGATCGTTCCTGGTTTTGCAAATTCATCTAGAAAACATTCTGAAGTTTCAAGAGGGGAATATATACTGTGTTTACTGTTCCAAATACAGCAGTTCATTTTGCTATATGGTTTCTACTATATGATTTCCACAAATAAACACGGGTTTTTTTATCTGTACTGAATAGAAAATTTAGTTGTCCTCTTTATGAACCTCGTTTAAACAATTTTAGAGATACAATTTCTCTTAAACGAATGCATGTCTATGTATTCTTGATAGTCAGAAGTAGAGAATTTTTCCCCCTGTGCTGCTTTTCCACATGAATGAAAATCATTTTAATTACATGCTTAATTCCAAAGCTAATTCCTGTCAGAAAGGCATCATTGAATAAAAATTAGTTTTATAGGATGTTCAAATGCAAGAGAAATTTATGTTTTCAACTGTTAATAATGCAAATACACTAAATCTTGGTAAAAGGGCTTCACCTTGCATTTTCTGCTGACTTAAGGACATATAGAACATTCAGTATTTTTAATGTCAAGGATAAGGAACACCTTTCCTGGGCTTAGGATGAAGCTTTGGGGTCACATTCATGAGTATCTCACAAACAGCCAGTCTGTAGCTGCTCAAAGTGATTCCCCACAGCTTCTCCACACAAAGGAGCATCCCCAGTGCTCTCTGCCAGCAGCCCCATGCAAAGCACGATTCCTCTGTGCAGCCTTTCCTGTGCACCACAGGAAAGGTTTGTTCCCACCCTGAGCACGCTGCTGTCCCACAGCCTGAGCCACCTCAGAGCTCCCCACACCCCACACCTGCACCTCCCGTGCTCCCAGAGCCAGCTGGGACAGCACAGCCTCCCCCCACTGCCACTGCCTCACCTGCTCCTGGTTGTCTCTCCTGAAGTGCCCCACGTGTCACCAGGCTGCACATCCCAACAGGAGCAGCTGGTGGGCAGCAACACAGGGGATGCTGAGCTTGGAAAAAAGCAAAGAAAGGTGGAGAGAGGGAGAAGGAAGAAAATAAGGGCTGGGAGAGGGCCTTGTGGCTGCTGCCAAGTGCTGATCTGATTTAAATCCTGTGCTCTCAGGCTCTTTCTGAGTGGGCAGTGGTGATTAAAGTGTTATCTGCAAACAGACTTTCTCTGAAACTGTGCATTTGGTGTCTAAGCTTTCCCTGCATTCATGATGAGTGTTGAAGGAATTTCGAAACCATACAAATGAAACAGAGCCAGTAGGGAGAGAAGGTGCTGAACTGTGGAATGCCTTCAAAATAGCAATTTAAACATGCTTTCCTTTTTCTGATGCAACACAATCCAGTTATGACTGCTATGATTTTTATTTCTTACATTGAATGTGCTGTGTTATCTATTCACTAGGCAGAGCCCAAAGATTCTTGGGGCACTCTGAATGCTTGGAAGTAAATGTTTATGCACTATTAAAACAAGTTTCTGTTTGACACTCCTGCCTCAGAGGAGATTTTGAGTGTTTGTGTGGGGTTAGGGTGTTTATCTAGATGACACTAAAGCAAATAAAACTACTAATTTCCCTGTCCATAATGATGATGTGGCTTAATTAATTTACACAAATACATATGCTTGTGAAGTAGAAGAGTGAAGGTCAGCACATAAAGAAAATAAGCCATTTCCTTCCCATTGTGTCCCACAGTTGTAGGATATAAAACTATACCTCAAATGGGTTCCAGCCAGGCAGTGTCTAGTGAAAATGTGACATGAAGTGGGGTGGGAAGGCACATCATGGCTGCAGGGGTGAGAGGGGGGAGGAATCGTTCTCTGACTCTTCTCATATGTGGGAGAAAAGCACCTGCCTGTCTGATGTGACTCATTTTTATCATGGGGCACACAGAAGTACTCTCCTACTTCCTAGCTTTTGCAGAGGATACAATATTAGTTCATTATTTGTTTTTAATTTCATTTTCTGTCAAAGTGATTTATATATATATATATATATCTGTTTGCTACATAAAGAAAAATTTTAAAATAATATGTCATTAATACAACCTATCTTTTGGTCAGTTAAAATGGAATAATCCATTTTCTTTTAAGACTGAAACTCCAATTTCCTGAGCAACAGATATTATTACTAACAGGAAAACAAAATTAAAGCATTTCACGTAAATATCTAACTCTGCAACACTCAATTACAGAGGTACAGACTGGACATATTTTCTTTAATGTATTCCTCTTTTATTACCTTTGTTGATTTTAGAAGAGGCAAACAGCTTTGCAAAAGCAATATTCCTCTAGAAAGAGAATCTGATAGTCATGCAATCTCTGCTTGTGACTTTTCTGGTATCTTTTCAAAGACAGTTGAATACATCTCCAAAGTGACCAATACAAAATAGATTTCATACTTGATGAGTTAAAAGTAATTCAGGTAATGTGTTTTTAGCTCCAGTCTTGAAAGGACATAAATTCCCACCCAGTTAGTGCTATTAGTCACCTGCTGGTTGTTAAGGCATGTGCTGGTCATACAGTATTCAGCCCAAGTTTTTAAAGCATTTTAAAATTTTTTTAACACACATTGAAAAAACCAACTATTTTTCTTTTTTTAAATTTACACAAAAAATTAGAAATCTGATCCATAATTGATTTATTAGAAAGCCTTCCTAGGTTAAATGATCCTATTTTAATTTGCTCTTTACTATTAGTACTCCTTATACTGTCCTTGGGAAAAATGGAATGTTACAAATCTTGTTTTGTTTGAGGAACACAACCCAATTAGAATTAATGTCAAATTACAGAAAACTTTTAAGCTACATATGAATCTAGGTCTCTGTAGGTCTACTGATTAAGAAGGAGGAAAGGCTTGTGACAATTTCTTTTGGTTTTTTTTTTGGTTGATATATAAAATTGATGTCTAAGACTCACCTACTTAATTTAATTTTGTGCATTTAAAATAATTATCAAGTTGCTCAGGGTTCCTGTAACAATGCAAAACATTAAAAACTGCATTAATTAATTTTGATCAAGAGTATCAAGGTGTAGTACTTAAATATTTTAACCAGAATTATATAAATATACAAGGAATTCATTTTTAAAGAAATATATACTGATTAGAAATATGAAATAAAATATTAGAAAAGTAAATAAAATACAGCAACAGATCACTTAAATGCTATTCCAGTATTAATAAATTTTAAAGCTGAGAGATATTTTGAAAGACAGAATCAGATAATTAAAACTAAAGAGCAATAGGTCAGTTACACTCATAATCAGCTCTAGTTAGTTATACTGCAACTTTACTCACACTTCAAAGTCTTTGACAGCAGTTGCAGCATCGTAATTCTCCTAATGATGGTGCAGAGGTTGTAGAGCTATTTTCTCATCACATTCCATAGACCATCAGCAGTACAAATGCTACTCAGTCTGAACTGTGTGCAAATAAATATTTCTTGTTTTCTGCTTTTCCTTCTGAGCCACATTACTCCCTACACTTTTATGATACTCATTGTATGGCCAGAGATTCTCTATAAATTCACATTATAGCACATGTTTTAGTCAGCAATGTAAAGCATTGCTTGCCCTGATTGGTTGCCTTGTCTCTTCCAGAGAAATTGCAACAAGGATCAGCTTTGTTTCCTTCATTTTTTAATTCTTTAGTATAGAGAAATATGCCAGTTTACTTGAGGCTTAGATTCCCCTTAGAGAACCCCAAGGTGATCTTAAGTGGGCAAAAGGGAAGAAATATGATGCTGAACTGTGAAATATTGGTGTCTGCTTTTGCTGCTTATTGTTGTTTTGGTTTTACTGTATTCTGCAGAACAGTGTACATCTAAAGCATCAGTCAAAATCCTTAAAAGGATTTCACAAGTGTGTCTCTCAGACACTGTTTGTGTGTGTGGCAGTGTCATCATAGCTGGATGAGAAAAATAATGAGTGAAAAATGAAGTGGCATGGTGGGCATTAGCTATGGCTTCCCAGTGTCTGAGAGCTGTTTATTTTTCTGTTTGCTGGTGTTTAGTTACATCTCTATAGATGAAACACTTGAGAGTCTGGAGGCCCATTCCTTCAGCAGTTTAAGCAAAGTCACTCACATGTAAGTACCATAATTAAATAAATGAATACATAAATTTGGAATGTGTGGAAATAACATATATGATGATATTCATCATTCCTGTCTCCTATGTAGCTAAATATTCCTTTTCTCATTTCCTTTCTCCATAATGTGGAGTGAGTCAGTTTCTTTTTCGGGTTTATTTTATTGTGCTTGTTTTCTTTTTTGTTACCTTGCTCTTCTGTATCCTCACATAGAAATGTAGGTAAATGTAGTGAGAAACCAGTGGGACTGCACAATGAGCTTGATGTCAAGTTGAAATAAAATGGCAACTAAGAATTATTTCTGTCAATTTACTGCAGGTAAGTGTAAAGCTGTAATATAAGCATCAGAAATAAAATCAGAAGGACCAAAGCACAGAGCACTTGCTGGAGACATGAAGAATAAGTAATTATTCTGAAAGTGCACTAGGTAAAATGGAGAGTGTTTATATGGTTATTATATTAAATGGAACAAGAATAATGTGGAAAAAGGCTTCTGGGAAGTGTTTTTACACCTTTTTGTTCTCATGTTCTGACCAGTCTGCACCAAGTGATGCTCCAATGGCAGTTACAGAACTGGTAGGATGCATCCAGAGAATTCCTGTCATTGATCAATGTTAAAATGAGAATGTCGTGTATTGAACAGAGAGCTCCAAAGGATCCATCCTGGATCTGATACTCATCCATGTTTCCATTATTGATCCAAAGGAGGGACTGTAAAGTGTGCCACTGTTGTGGCAAAGCTCAGCTGAATTACAGTTTGGCATATTTCAGAGATTTCTGTTTGCAAAGGTTCCATGGGAGAACACTGATGGTCACCATGGATCCAGAAAACATTGTCAGAGAGCAAAGTCTTTCGTGTCCAGAAAGAAAACATGCCAGAGACAGATTGATTTTTTAAGGTTGTTGCAGGAGGTGAAAGCTGCCACCCATTTTCACACTAATGTTTGAAAAAGAAAAGGTAATAATAACAATTTTAAAGTAGATTAGACAAGATTCGTGTCAGCCTCAAGGAAATATATTCCTATGGCTGGTATAAATAAACACTAGAATTGTTTTCCTGGAAACATTGTCTCTATCACTGCAGACCTTTAAGGCTGTATGATCTGAAATTCCATAGCTCTATTTAATCTTCACTCAGAGAAAAAGACTGGATTAGATGATGATTTAACACTGCTGTATTTTCTATGATTTTTTTCCTTTTACTTTACACAGTGTGAAACAGAAATACTAACAAAGTTACATGAGAAAAATACAATTTTTGTTAATAAAGATAAAGAGAGAAACTAATGCTGGAAAGTGTGACTCCTCTAAGAGGACCTGAACCTGACTGGCATATCTAGAAGCAGAGTGCAGGATCCTGAGATCTACTTCAGGCCAACAACATGCTCCAGTAGTATTCCTGAGTTTCACAGCAAGGCTTTGGTGTGATATCAGTACTTACCTTTGGTTATAATACCATTACCTATTCTGTAGATGTTTTTTTCCAAGCCTGTTTTGCCCATGTTCTCTCTTCCTCTTTCATAGTTGTGTCTTTAGAATTTCTTGTTTAACACAAAAGAACATTTACTGGAACATTTACTGGCAGCACATTTTATCAGCAATCAATAAAGCATCTGCCACTATGAACTACAAATTCTTCACGTGGTACTTCTTTTGTGGTTCACCTCGTTAGAAATTAAAGATAAAATGCTCCAGAAAGTTCCAAAATCACTGCATTATCACACCCACTCCAGCCTCAGGCCTGGATGTGTTGCTCATGTCCAGGAAGCTGCAGGTCTGTGCAGGAGTCAGCAGAGTTCACAGGTACCTACCCTCATGTCAGCTCTGGCACAGGGGAGGGCATGGGGGGAATGATTCCTGCTCCCCTATACAAGGCTATGGCAATGGGGGTCCCCTGCCCTTTCTCACTGTACACAGACATACAAGACAGACTTCTTTCTTTTTTCTTCTTTTTTTTCTTTTTTTTTTCCCTGCACAAGAGCCAAAGGCACTACCCAGGACAAGACATCAGAACTCTGCTCACAAAAGTCATGGGAAAACCCCATGCAGATAGCCCACAAAGAAGGGCCAGCTCTGCCACTCAGAAGTCCTTACCAGGTTTATAAAATCTGTTTGGAAGTAAGGCACATGTATGATTTAATCAGGGAATATCCAGGCATCTGGCAAGTTAGACAGTTGCATATGAGCTGTGAAAGCAAGCAATTTATAGATTTGATAATTTTTATGTATTGTTTCCATAACTTCTGATTTTTCAGAACTTACAGCTGTTGAGTTAAATTTACTTTCCAAACAACTGGGTAATACAGGAATAAATTTGGATCTTGTACTATGCATTAATTTAATGTTCTCCATTTCACATGGTATTTTTAAAGTATTATTGCTAAAATAATACTAGGTTAAGATTATCACAAAATATTTTAAGGGAGGTTGATATTACTCTAGCAGTTTTGAAAAGTCATTTCAGAGAGTTTTATTTTTACAGTTTGTTTTTCTTTGAACTTTCATAAAGTGCAGCTTTATGTAAATAATCTTTCTACCCTAACTGAAACTTATACACACAGTTTCATTTTCAAAACATTTGTTTTTAGACATAAGGACTTCTTAGGAGAAAATTTAGTGTTTGTGGAAGGGAGGAACTAATGCTTTGGCTTAAGCCAAGTGTTATGTGAATAGGCATCCTGTGTTCATGATGATCTGTCTGCCAAGCCTGTTAGTGCACTTCAGCCTTGATCTTCAGCAACCCATTTTCTCAGTCCTTATTTGGTTCATGTGCCTCTGTCCTGACTTTCTGTTCCTTCCAGACCTCAGCTTTTTAAGCACAGGTCATGTTTTTATGTATCCATGCCTTTCAAGTACTGAGCAACTTCTGCAAACTAAGGATATGGATCACCTGTTGTATTTTAATGAGCCACATCTCATTTTGCTGGTAATTAATGGCAAAATTTCCACTCTATAAAGATGGAAATAAGGAACAAGCTTTTGCTGAGTTTTTTTCTCCCTAGTTGTGTTAAATTGGTCTCACAATGCTTTCTTGTTTCTTCTTTTTGTACTTACCTTTTTTGAGTATGTCTGTTTACAAATTCAGAACTGTCTCTCTCATACAGTTACATAAATACATATTTTTTGTAAATGTAATTGTGAAAGGGTCTGATTAGCAATCAGTCTCTCTGTGTAGTTGCCTTACTAGTAGAGCTGAAGCTTGGCAATATTACACTAAATAAAAACCTGTTGTAAGTAGGTCTCTGTTTCTCAGGGAAACATTCCTGCAAACAGAACCTCAGAAAAATTCATTCTTTCTTTTCCTCCTTTCTCTGTGTCTTGGCTCACCCTCCCCTGGTCTCTCCCTACTCTCTTCTCCTCACTTGTAAGGCATTCTCCTCTTACACAACCACATAAAAAGCCTCTCAGCATTTGGGAACAGGGCCAAAGGTTATGGTTCAAGTGGCTTGCCCTCATATATGTGACATCATTTGGAGAGCTGGGGGGGACCACTCTCCAGCTCTGCAGTGAGATGGAGCCAGGGCCAGGGCAGCCCCACCACCCTCTGGGCCAGGGCTGCTCCTCTCTTGGGCAGCTTGTGATGCCCGGCCATGGGATACAGCACTGCAGGAGGAAGAGGGAAGCAACTGGAGAGGAACACTTGTGGGGGAATGCTGAATACCTGTAGTGAATTTCAGAGCTGGGATAAGTGCTGTGCAAAAAAATCCTGTTAAAACCTGCAGTCTGCAGGTAGGGAGTAGACTGTTGGGAGCCTAAGCCAGTTTCGTGGTGCCAGTGGTGCAAAGGCTTAAACAGGTGCATGCAGGTGAAATAACATGGACAGTTTGGCTGCAGGGGGAGAGTAAAACATGGAAGTAGATGTACAAGAGAGAAGCTAAGGTAACTACAGACAAAATAAGTCTCAGAAGGTGGAGAGGGGTGCCCATGTTATTACAAGAGAATAAAAAAAGCTTATTTAAAACATTTCACAATTGCTTAGTCTTTGGTATCTCAGCATAACTTGATTATATTGCTACTCTAAGGCCAGATTTGCAATTTCTGAATTCTGGGCTTAATCAGGCTCAAGAATGTGTCAATATTGCAAGGCCAGTATGAAAAACATGTCTGGTAAACGAAATTTAGAATCCACTTAAATATGTAAATGTTTCTGCTTCTTTTAATGGTACCAAATTCAGATAGAATGTTAAGTACCATATTAGCCTTTCTTAAAAGTTAGCTGGCAAACATATGTCTCAAGAAATTAATTAGCCTAATATTTGAATAGTTCTTACTATCAGTTTCATCATTAGATTCATTTGGATTTGAAACGAAGTAGTTATATCTTTGCAACTAAGCATAGTTATTTGTAAGTCTTGACACATATCTTTATATCATCAAGTGACTTTCTCTGCATGTCCATTCTTGATGTGATAAAGTTTTTTGTGTATTTTCATTAAAAAGGAAAAGTGAATTGCTGTTCTTGGACAGTCAGGTGGTGATTCGATTGTGAACCTAGTACAATTTTAATTTCAAGTCAGAGTACCAGAACTAAAATTTCAAACATCAAGTGTCTTTAAAGCACAAATAATTCAGTTTTTAAATGGTTCCTGTACTTCCAAAAATAGAGTTGAAGTTGAATAGTTTGTAAAGTAACTTGAATATTTTTGTAAATAGTGCACAAATAATTATTTTAGCTTGTGGGTAGCAGCATCCTTCTTTCTTATGAGGATCTCTAAGCAATTTTAGGACTGCAAAGTGAAATGTTTGTTCAGGACACCTTTTGCCTTTTTGCATCAATGGTCAAAAAAATGCCTACTAACTGTCTCAGGTTTTCTTATATCTTAAAAGCACTTAATGCCCAGAAGGACTCAGAATTGTAACTCTGCCATGATTAAGTTGTATTTGAAGAGTGTGTTGAAGTTGCATTTCAAAAGTAATTTAAATTACTCTCATAGACACTTAGATATCTGGGAACTAGCTTACTAGGCATCTTAAGTGTACTCTTCGGCTTTATCTGCATTTTAGGCTGCTAAAACTACTAATAGTTTTCCTAAAGCTGCTTTTCAAAGAACCATAACTTTTTAAGTTCATAAGTTTCAATCTTTTCAACTCACAAATTCATAAAAGATAAATGATAAAAGTGCAAACCCTGCTTAATGAATTTACTGATAAGCAACTTACTCTTCTATCTTTATGGACCTTTTGGGATTAATCTTTAAACCAGAGCAGTCTTTTGATTACAGTTTGAAAATTAGGATCACGTAACATTTATGCACCTCTGAGTATATAATTCACAACTGATGACTGTAAAAGAAATTGTGAAATGTACTTTGTGCTGTTAATTGATGAGATCAGAACTACTCAAATATCTTTCCTCCTTATGGGCTTAACTTCATAGGCTACAATATCAACAGAGCAATAGATATCCTTTAAATCTCTGATTTTAGGGAGGAATTCCTTTCAGTACTCTTAGACTAATGATGTTTGAGTGTTTGAGTGTTTAAAACAAGGACAGCAGCACAGTTCAAGAATGGAAATTAATTTGATGATCTGTGAGGAGGAAAGGGTTGAAAAATGGAAGATTAGCAAGAAGAGAGAAAAATAAATTGGATTAGAATTGTTTTCATTCAGAGACCAATCTTGCACCAGAGAGATGTTAGAAAACAGTGTGAGAGAGTTCATGTATTTGTGTTTGTTTTGGTTGATTTTGTCTACTAAAGAAGTGAAATTTTCTCACAAGATAACAGAAAATTGTGAAAGACTTAAAAGCTTTCTTCTTGAAGGCTTGGGGCCTCTTTGTAAGCAGGGAAAGGAGATAAGAAGTGCAGAGATTGTAAAATGCAGCCTGGCAAAGATCTGCACATGTTCCAGACCCCTTTGATGTGTAAGGCAGGACTCAGGCCTCACTGTGTTTTGCCCCTGCTTTATGAGCCCAGCTGTCTGTGTGTCTCCACTTGCTTTTTTTCAATCCTCCAGCCAGCAAGCTGATGGAGTAAATCTACTCTCTGCACTTCAGCTGTGTGTCGTGGCCATTTTGGTGTTACCTACATTTATCCACAGCACACAAGATCTTTCTCTTTTTCATGCAGATAAAATAAGAGGCCACATATTCAGGCCAGTCAGGAGGCACATTTGACTGGATTAGAAGTAGGGAAAATTGGATTCCCATCCTCATCTTTTCCTTAAGTGTAACACTCACTTTTGTCAAATTCACCTTTTATTTTTATGCCTCTCTCATCTATTTTGACTAGACACTTCTAAGCCTGGCTGCCTGCTCCACAATGGCCTTTTTCTTCCTTTTGGGCTTTAAGACGCCTCTGTAATACAAAGTGTAGGATGAAATGCAAGTATAAATACAGGATGTATTAAAACATACTTATTTTTTAATCTCAACATTACCAGTTCAAGGAAATTGAACAGCAGGGATATAAACATTTTCTCAATGTTTAGTTGAATCATATTGATTTCCTCACTCACATTATTTAATATTTCCTCTCATTACTGTGCTAAGTGTCTCATCTGGCTGTTTAAAATACTTTATTCCCAGATGAATTAGTTTTTCATTTGCCTTTTTAATCAGCAAATGTCCTCGCATGGACCAATTACTTAATAAATCAAAATTGTATCTCATTACATTATTTTGTTCTTTAATTTTAGTACCATCTGCTGATTTTGAATTCTTATTTTCATTACCCTCATCCAAATAATTTACACAGAATGCTATGAATAGCAACAAACCTAAACCTGATGACTCTAAGGTACTCCAGTGCATTTTGCATTTCCAGGGTAAAGGCTGAAGTGAAGACTCTTTCCCTGGAATATGCTTGGTCCACAGAGGAGTATCAGGCCAGGAAGCTCATGTGTCCAACATTTTGAAAGCAGGCAGTGATGGAAAAAACATGTCAGTTACTGTTTATGAAGCAAATTCCACTGTTGGGAATGTGATAGCTATGTAACTAATAAAAGTATTGGAGAGAAGCAAGAAACTGACACTGAGAGGATTTCTGTTAAATACAGAAACACAGCTACAGTCCAAAGCAGATAACAGCTGTGAAGAATAATTGAATGCAGCACTACAGTAGCATTACTATAGCTATTAATGACATCAGTTTAACATGCAAGTAAAAGGTAAATCCTCATTTCCCTGCAGTGTTTTAGTAAACAGAGTGAAAACTGATGACCTGAAAGGAGAAACAGAAGTGTTTTGTCAGTACACTATATGGAGAGGTTGAAGTCTTTGTACCAGTGTCTACATAGTGATTTATCTCCTAATTTCTGTCTCTTTTCCCACTTCCATTTCTTAGACAACTTATCTGGGTTGATTTTATCCTATTAAAACAATTCCAGAGGCAGAGATAGTCTCAAATCCCAATTTTCTGATTCTTATATTATATAGGTTACTTGGCACAGTTAGGCTGTGGTAAATTAAGTACTACTGGTTTCTGCCCATTGGGTCTCTGTCCAGTAGCAGCACTTCTTTGACTGACTCAAGGCTGGAACATCACCCACATAACCTGCACCACCACCACACCACCTAAATCTGTCACCTTTATCAAATTTCTCTATATAAGTAGCTAGAAATCTTTTCTTCAGGCCCCCTGCTCCACTGGTATCAGGGGGAAGGCTGGCACCATTCTTTCTATATAGTCTCTATTTTAAGAAAGGCTGAGAGCTGTTTCAGTGTTATGAAACCAGTGTCCAGAGCTGATTTAAGGTAAAGAAATAGAAGTAAACATGCAAAACCATCCATATCCTTCTGGAAACAGTAAAGAGTCCAGGAAATGAAAAGTCTGCATGTGATAGGGGAGTGCTTTTCTAATAAAACATGAAAATTGGTAGGTCTATGAAATCTACTCAATACTGAGAATTTTGGCACAGTCTGCTTGGTGCAGCCAGACTGCTGACGACTGTTGTTATAGATAGAAAAGAAAGAAATCTGCTAGAAAACAGAGAAATGAGAAATACCGAGGGAAGTTGCACTAAGTGAAGAGACAAACGTTTCAGAAAAATAAGGGAGTGTGATGGCTCCAGGCAATGATGGCCATGGCTGGAGGGGCAGCAGCCCTGTGGACACACCTACAGAAAGCACCATCATGGCCACAGCTGTGATTAGTGGCAGGCTGGTTTTCCAACATGTGCAGACTAAAAAGCCATTTGCAGACCAAACTGCCTCCCAGGTAGAGGTATTTAAAGCCATAACTGTGGACAGAAGCTGTAAGGAATGAAGTCTGTGTTATGTCTTACCTCATTATATAGCAAAGAGATACACTGCCCTCTATACTGCTGGGCATGGTGAATGGTGTGTCCATTTCAAGTCTCAGAACAAAATTAATTTAAGTGACTGAGCCATCTCTTGATGAGTTCTGTAAAAGAATGTGCTGGTTTGAAAACAAACCACTGAGAGACTCTAAGTCAGAAATACAATTTAATAAAAAAAGAAAATAAATAATAGTAATAGTATGAAATAGAAATAGTATGAAAAAGAAAACACTGACTGAGTCAGAATACAACCTGGCACCTGGTCAGTCAGGGTGTTGATAACAGTCCAGACGAGAGTGGTCTTGTTGAAAGTGGTGATCCTGAAGACAAGGTCTGGTCTCCACCAGAAGATCCAGCAGTAGCTCTTCTCCTCTGGGAATCCAGCAGACAAGGGCTCCCCGTGGTGTTTGAAAGTTCACCTTATATCCATGATGGAATGCTTGGTCCCTCCCCCTGGGTGAGCATCTCACAATGGGATAATGTGTGAGACTCGATGGCCCATTAACAGAAGATATCCCCTAAAGGGAGGATGGGTCATGGGAGAGATAAAGAACCCTGCCCCACCTGGCTTCAATAGCCGGCCCATTAACAGAAGATAGTCCAGAGGGAGGAGACAAGGAACACCACCCCACCTGGTTCAACAGCTCATGAAGATGGTGATAGAATACAATGCAACCCAGGACAAAGAGACAGGAGAAAATAATACAAAATACTGTCAGACACAAGAAGAAAGTAAATAGAAAAACAGCATATAAAATTATAAAGTGCATAGATGGTTGTAATTTGATTGGATTATTATATATAAATACTGAAGGTTTTACTTTTCTTCTTTTTACTCAGCTTTGCAGACACAAAACCCTCACCATATTCAAAGTAGCAGACATTTCCACAGAGTACTTGTTTTGATTTCAGGACCATGCAGACATAGGATCCATAATCAAATCTTAGGTACTTCTTAACTCCTTGCTTCAACAGGCCAGTCCCCAGGATGGCACCTATCCAAATGACAATGCATCATTGTAAGATTGCTCTGGTCTTGAGCTGGTGCTGGCCAGTACAAAAAGCTTGTTGCAGGAATTATGTCCCTGGAATTTAATTTGAACATGGCTGATTTCTCTTGTGGTAAGTAATTAAATATTAATTATCAATGTTCATCCCTTTTCACAGTGAAATTCGAAATCTTAGAAACTTGGATTACATAGATCCAGATGCCTTTAAGAACCTCCCACTTTTGAAATACCTGTAAGTATTGAGTATCTGTAACAAATTGGTACTTAAATGTCACAGATGACTCTTTACATTATAGCAGTTTGTTAGTTTGCATTTGATTTTGGAACTGATTGCTGGTTTTTTCCCTGTTGCTTTATTTTAATGACTGAAAGCCAGTGAGGGAAGGGGTTGGAACTCTTACTACCTTTGTGAGAAAGGAAAACATGTTCACAGACTCATCATCAGTTTTCCCATTTGTCTTATCCATTAAATATCTAGAATACACTAACGTTCCTGGGCAAAATTCCACAGCTAACTCTTTTCTTATGATAAGTGCTGTCTTCTCTATTTTTGTAGGAAATAGTGGGAAGAAGGGACACAACAGATATACAGAAGTCTTTAGTTATTTGCTAGACATTTACACAGGGCTTTAAAGCATACCTGTCAGCCAAATGGGAAAAGCCCACCTACAGACACCTGATTTCATACGACCTCTATGGCAGAAAGAAATCCTGAAAATTTCCCATAATTTTCTATAGAAACATCTGTGATTTTGAGTAATATTTGGAAGAAAGGTCTCTGTGGGTGTGTGGTGGGGGCAGTGGCAAGGAGGAAAGATTTGTCCAGGTTTTTTCTATAGATGTGAAAGCAATAAAAAAAAAGTAGTAATAAAATTCCAGGAGAATAGTTTCTAAAATTGAGAATTATAGTTATTTTTACTCTACATAAGTTCAGAAAGAAGGAGCTTTAGGTATTTCACATTTTAAGACAGTTTCCCTTTCTGGAGCTATATGAACAACTCTTGGCCTCAATGAAAGATAGAGGATTTGGGGGTCCAGACTATTAACTGAAACATCCCTAATCTCTCAAGTTAAAATAAACCAGAATTTTAATTATTTTCTCCCTATCAATCTCACAAGATGCTTCCCTCTGCAGATCTGCCTAGCTGTCTTATTAGTCTTTTACCCCATTTTTTAGATTCTATAATTTATTGTAAGTCTGGCATTTTGATTTTTTAAATTTTGTTTTTGCATCCTTCTATTTTGGACAATTGATTATAAATCCTGCCTTGTTGAACACTTTAAATACATTATTCATTGTTGTTCAGTGATGCAGTGATTCTTTCTGTTTCTCCTCTCTTTCAGTGGTATTTTTAATACTGGACTCAAAGTATTTCCAGACCTCAACAAAATCTATTCATTTGATGTGAATTTTTTGCTGTAAGTATCCGTCCTCACAGCTGGTTAGAATATTGTCATCCTAAGACCACAAAAAAATGTATAATGAAGGTTTCTGGTTTTGAGAAAAATATCACTTAAGTCTGACAAAGGGTTATTTCAATGATCATTAGCACCAAGTCTGGAAAATGCCAGGTCACCTAGCTCTGATTTGACCTGAATTAGAGACAGGGACACACAGCACATTCATGATACACAACTTCTACAGGCCCTTTGCTTTTATTTCGTTCTTGGTTTTGCAATGGCTGTGCAATACCTGAATTAATAGGAAGTCAGAATAGTGTGGCACACAGGACCTGAGCTGGCATAATTCTGCTAACATCAAGTCATCCTATCAAAATTCTTCTAACAAATTTGTGCTGGCATGGTGAAGCAAACTGCAGAACTACAGAATTTCTTAAAGAAAGAGAATGGGAATGCAAATGGGGGCAAGGAGGTCTCCCATTATTATCCTTAAAGGTATTCCCAAAACAAACAGCTCTGCTTTGAACTGTCAAAAAAGCAGATGTTTCTTGGTATTTAAAAAGCAAAGACAACATCCACCTGTGTTAATCTAAGTCAGAATTTTGGGTTGTAATCAAGCTGAGGAGGAAGAGTAGCTCAGATGAAGACCTGCAGGCTGACACAAGGTAAAAGTATCTTGGTCACTTCTTGGTCCCAGAGAGGAGCCAGAAATCTTATACTGTAGCAGTTTTCAGCTGGAAGAAGCTTGAATGCTGGATGGGCTAGGCAAAAGGCAATTAAAAACGAGAAGTATAATGTTAGAAGGCGATTTGCCAAGAGGTGATCGATGATCTACCTCAGGCCTTGTTTCAGTGCTGCTGGGCAGTGCTTTTGGTCAAGAAGGATCAGTTCCCGCTGCAGTCATGGTCTGCCACTGGCAAGATGAACCTCAGAGCAACAGAGAAATGCTGCTTGTTTTGCCACAAAGTGTAGACCTGTAGGATCCCTTCCAAGGATCTTCTGAGACCAGAGATAAGCTTTGTTCTAACACACATTCACTTTGGCTGTAGGTCTCCAACCTGAGTCAGGCAGAGCTCTGAGCAAGATATAACTACACCTTAAGAACTACTAGGGAGTTTCTCAAAGACCAGAAGGGCTTCAGCTCAGACTGAAAACTCTGCTAAGATCTACTTCTACATAGTAGAGAGAACCAAGAATTGAACAGGCTAGATGAAACAAAGCAGTTTATACAACCATCTGTGTTCTTACTTCCAGCCAACTCAGTGCCTTGCTAATTGGCAGAAAGCAAACACTGTTTTACTTCTGCCTTGGTAATTTTTTTTATAGAGATCACTAACAAAAGATAAGTATAGGTCTTATACACTACATAGAGGTTTTTAAGGAATAGACCTGTACTTTCAAGGAAGATAGTTCTATGATACATATTTCTAAATATTGCTATTCAATGAAAGGCTTTTTGTTTTTTTCCATCAAGAAAAAGAATGCTCTTGAAAAATAATAAGTTTCTAAATAACGACTAAGGTATAGCTGAGGAAAACCCATTCATTATATTACTATTTGCCTTTGAGGTCAAGCAACTTACAAGTAAACATTTATTTAGAAAAAATGAACCAATCTGCAAAATGTCAAACCCAAATAACTTGTGGTGGAAACCACCTATCAGTGACAATTACTTGGAATAAAAATAGTTGTAGTACTGTTCAGTGTTAGCACATATATATGCACAAATGTAGCACAGAGAAGGAACAAAGTTATTTCTGGCACATGGGTAATTGTTAGGACTTCTCAGCCCATGGACTTTATTAGGCCATACCTAATCCACAAGCTGAAGAAAACTTTGCACAGTATTTTCATTTCCAGACTACAGTATGGTTCAGGAAAAATCAGAAAAAGGGCATTCAGAGACTTTGCTCTGCCTTTGTTTTCTTTTTCCTCCCCCCTTTCTCCAGTTTAGTAATAGTTCATATCTTTAGTTTTCCTTCTCCCTTTTGTTACAAAAGAATTTTGGTCTGAAGATACATAGTATTTATTAAGACTGCAGAGCAGGAGTAAAAGAAAAGTATTTAAGAAATGAGTAGTGAAACACTCCTTTGGGCAAGAGGTGAGAAGAATCAGGAAGTTATTTCACTTACCAGTGAAGGAGACGTGCAAGATGCACTTCTGTAAAGTAAAACGCCTCTGTTCTGAATAATGTATTACCTGATACCTTATCTGAATGTAGAGAGCAGATTTCAGCTCTAAAGCCACGTGGGTTGTTCAATGGACACTGCAGCTAATGCTTAATCCCTCTGCTGATTCTGTGGCTCCTGAGACCAGGGACCTGTCTGTGCCATTAGCCACATTATCACACAGGCTGGCACACCTCATCAGAATTACAAAACACACTTACCTCATGAGCTGTCTTCCTGGATGCTGGAATATGCTCAATTCTTCATCCTGCATGTTTCTTCTGGCCTTAGACATAACTAAACAGGCTAATCTTTTAAACTTACTTATTTGAATAAATAAATTTAAATTTGACAATGTTATTTATTTTAACAATATTAATATTAAAATACATTAAAATAATTTATTTAAATACATTTATTGTGTTTTAAACTTTTATTTATTATCAAGGCAGAGAACAATTAATAACAAAGCTGTTCTCCAGATGCTTTGTTGGGCAGATGTTTGATTGTGATATTTTGTCTCCTTTTTCAGTGAAATTGCAGATAATCCTTATATGACTTCAGTGCCTGCAAATGCTTTCCATGGGCTTTGTAATGAATCTCTAACCCTGTAAGTTCTTCCAGTTTAAGTCACAAGGCAATTACCTCTGTGGTAATGAATATAGCAAAATGTTTAAAAAAAAATTATTCCTGTCCTATTCTCTAGTAGTTTGCAACAGAGAAACACCACAGACAGTATTTATATTCTAGTTTGCATAAATTCTGTACTTTGACAGCTATTTGAATCAGTCCTGCTCTTTTCTTTAAACTAGTTTGACTACACTGGTTTTGTTTTTCTATGACCTTAGTGCCAGTGAATGGTTATATTTGAAAAAAACCAAAGGAGAAAGTCTGCAAAGTTCTCCCCCTGTAAAGCTACAGCAGGGTTATAACTGTGTCTAACTTTTTTTGCAAACTAAGTGGCACACACCATGGAAACTAATGGATGGCAAACATCAGAAGAGACATATTTGAAAGAAAATTGTTAAATAAAGTTCAGTTATGCAAGTCAGTCCATGTGAGCCACAAGAAAGGGCTGATGGGAGTGAAAATTACTGTAATGAGTTATGACCTGAACTAGGAGGAAGAGCATTAGAATGCAAACAGATTATTTCTAAAGAAATTCTAAAAAAAGAAATCCTTTTGCTCTAAGGGAGCAAAAGAATAAATTCTAAAAATTTAAGACACACCTGATAGTAAAATCAGACCTTTTTTGCTAGTTGTTAGTTCCTTCAGCCTTCCTTAATCAGTCCTAGCAGGATTTTGTTTCCTTGCTTTTAGTTTAAGTGTGGGAAAATCACAGCAAAATGATTTGGTCTATCACTGCTGTAAAAAGAGGTAAAAAATGGCACACCTGCCACATGGTACCCTCGATTCAGGGGCACTCGAGAACACTCCTGGGCATTTCTTTGACCTTGCACAGTAACTACTGCTTCTTCAAGAGATTAAAATTAACCCATCCATAAATGTGCTGTTGCAAAGAAAAATAAGATGTTAGATATTCATGTATTGAAGCAGCCCAAAATACATGGATGTAATTTCTTTTTCTCATTTGCAGTAAACTCTACAATAATGGTTTTACCAGTATTCAAGGCCATGCTTTTAATGGGACAAATCTGGATGCTATGTAAGTAGCAGGTAATTCTCTTCTTTCAGAAGAAAAAACCCAAACTTCTCTGCTTATTTGAGGCTCTGAAATACATATCTTATTTTAATTACTTTTAAGGAGCAAAGAGAGGATGTTAATTTCAGCCAGCAATAATAGTATCATTGCTTAATGTCTTTTGCAGTGTGCTTTCATTCAGCATGTATATTTATAGCTCAGAAATAAAATCATGGCAAGTAATTCCACTGTGAGTTTTGTTCTGGTTTGAAGCTACAGTAAAATTTTTTTCAATCAGTAACTTTTCTAAGATAATTTGGAAGATAATGATGCTTTTTTGTACAAGACTGTTTGTTTTAATAAATGTAGCACTGATAATGGTAGCAGCTCTTTCACAGGTATCTCTTACCTGCAAAAAAGAGAGTGGTGTAAGGTGCTGGGAGCAATTCAGAGAAATCAGCCACTTAAACTGGAAATGAGCTGCACACCTCAAAAGCATGAATCAACCATTTCATATTTCTCTGCAACTTCTTATTGTATTTCCTGAAAAAATAGTATTTAGTGAGTGAATATCCTTTTTACACCATACCCAAAATCATCTTCCTCAATCATTAAGAAAGAACAATCTCAATTCTAGATATTCTCTTCACTTAACCTCGTCCTACAGAGGCTTGACCGAAGTCTGTCACTCTCATGAGTAAAGAGATTTCTTCATTGTGGGCTCTTAAATTAACCATAGAGACATGGGGATAGATATGATTATTTTTAGGACTTTATTCTAAATTAGGCTTAAATTCTATCAGAATTCCATAAGAGCATCCTTCACATGGTCTTAATCTTTCCAAACTGCCTATTTTACCTTAGCAGCTAGCTACACTTCTTAAAAGTCTGAAAGGTTTGAGTTAAACCAAAGATCTGGAATAGATCTGATTTTACTCACACTAGTTCAGTTACTTTAAACTTTCACATGAAAAAGGAAGTTTTCCATGATGACACAGTGTTTGTACTAGTGCTCATGAAATGGCAAGATGTAAAATACAGCAAAATAAATCCAGTATCTTGACTGAATCCCCCCAAGGTGCATGCAGCAATACTCAGAACCTTTCCATGCCTTAGTCACTATAAGACCTGTGTTGGCTCTTCCATTTCTTACATTTTGACAAAACATGGGTTGGACACTATTTTGTAGCAATTTTTCTTAATGCTTCTCTGATAGTATGCAGTATTCCATTCTCTTTGGAATTCTCATTATTATTAAAGAATCAAGTGAAAATGTAGTTTTAGAAGATCTGGAGTCTTAAACATCTGCTTTATTAAACTGGGAGGTAGAGAAGCAGACAACACACACTAGCCTCTGTAGATGCTGTTTGCTTATTTTTAGAAAAAAAAATTGTAATTGTAATTAGCATTCTTTAAGGATATATAAGTATTTTTTTAGGCCAGTATTTTTTTAAGAGTAGAGAGCGAGATCTGGAGAGACTTGAGAGCCGGGCAATCACCATCCATATTAAACTGAACAAGAAGAATTGCTGGATTCTCCATCTGGCACAGTGTAATCCTGGTTATACACACGAAGGGAGAGGCTGGAGAGCAGCCCCACAGAAGTAGATCTGGAGGTCCTGGCTGATGGCAAGTTGGGCATGAGCCAGCAGTGCCCTGGCAGCCAGGAGGACCAACCCTGCCCTAGAGGGCATCAGGCACAGCACCACCAGCTGAGAAAGGGAGAGGATTGTCCTGCTCTGCTCTGCACTGACCACAGAGTTGGACTCCATGATGATTATGGGTCCCTTCCAACCTGGTATGTTCTATGATTTATGATCCTAAGTCAATCCTACCACAGACTGGCTGTGATAAACTAGTCAATCAAATTTTAAAAGAAAAAAAAAACAACAACAACAAACAAAAAACCCAAACAAAAAAAACTATGAACAAAACCCAACACCATCAACAACTAAACCAAACAACCAACAGAATAACTAAAACTAGATTTAAGTTCATGGGTTTATCTACCAGCAGTAGAAATGGTTTATTACAACAAACACTTTTCTCCTAATTAAATCATATGACATTTACTTGGAGCAAAGCACTACTCTAGATGTACAAGGCAAACTAGGGAAGTGAACATCAGTGGTAAAGCCTTTATCTGTTTGATAAACTACACTGAAATTTCTAAACTAATTTTCTGAAGTAGTCTGGTTACCATATGACAGGATAAAGTATAATTTTGTTAAGTGCAAGCTTGGAGATTTGTTGTTTCTAGAAGCAGTATTAAGTTAATGTAAGAGGCAAATATTTCATTTTCTCTATTCTGACATTTCTAATTTGAACACCTGTTTATCTACCACTGTATAGTGAAGGAAGTACCTGTTTTTCTCTGGGTCTGATCCAAAAGCCTTTGAATTTAACAAAAATAGGAGCAGAAATAAACTAATAGAAAAAGGGTAAGGGAAATTTGAATGTGTTTTGAGTGATTATCTCAAAGTCAAAAATAAGTAAAAAATCAAAACAATTAAAAGCAATAATAAATTTTTGGCAAATTATTCAAAGACTTCATGTTCCATCCATAAATCAGAAGACATTTTGGGAATCTCAGAGGCTACCTTCTACTATGCATTATGCCTTTCTACCACTCTTGCAGTATTAAAAAGCCTATTTAATTAAAGGGGGCCAAAAAATTAACGCAGGTATAGGTGAAAAACCATGGATAAATGGTTTCCATCATCATACTGAATAACAGCACTACCTAGTTGATCTCGTCATCCAGCAAGGATCAGTGTTTAACAGCAAACCACAGAATTGCTGTGGAAGTTTTATAAGGGCAGAGAAGTAAGGAACCAGGAACGAAGGGCTGAATAACACTTTTACTGAAAAGCATTCATCTGACACTTGAATCCCTCATCTTAACCCATCATTAAGGTCCATAAACTGCATCACTCCTGCAAAGTGGTGCTGCTGCACCAGTGTTTATTTCTGTAAGGTAATTGGTGAGTAAAGAAGAGTTTTTAAAAGATATTTTCAGTGAATGGCAAAATATATTTGTGATGAGATTTTACAGAACTATCTAAATTATTGAAGTGGAAAGTGTGCAATCTCAAAATCTAATTATAAAAATAAACTCCAAAAGAATATATTTACTTTAGTATACACTTTCAAGGTTCACTTATAATGCTCGGCAGAGCTCAGAGTTAAGATAAACAATTGTGTGGAAAAATCATATGATGAATCCTTAGTATGGCTCACTTACCAATGCATCTTGTTTGCTTGTTCCCCCTTCCTTTAACCTTCATTTCATAATCCAGCTGGATGCATGTTTTACATGGCACTTGAAATGTCCTGTTAGTGTTTTGTGAAGGTCCTCAGAAGGTGCTGCTCAGCATCCTGCAGTCAGTGTTTTCTGGTGCAGCTGAGGCTTAACACAATATTCTTCCCACTTATGCCTGGACCCTGAGTCCATAGAAGCTGTTAGACACAAGTCTAGTTGGTTTACTGCTCTGACTGGATTGACAAACATGAAAAACTTACTTACAGCACAACAAAAGCATCAGCATCTCCTACTGCAGATTCTGCACTTAACTACTACAGATTTCCTGCACAGTTTGCACTGTGGTATTCATGTGTATCTGACTGCCATCCACCAATTGTCCAAAATTATGATTATTCTAGTGTCCCCACTGAGGCTGGATATTACACATGAACTATGTGATTTCTAAAATTTCTAAGATTTGTTTAGACATGTTGGTACCACTGTTGTGGTCTTCTCTTCTGCAGGGAATTTAAATGACATTCTGTATCATTTAGCTATCAGTAACAACAGGATTAATGGCACTTTCAGAAGGAACCATACTGACTCTACATAAGCTTTCTTTGGCAAATTAATATTTACCAAAGCCTTATTATTTCCATTTAAATGTGGTACCTATCAAAATAAAAGGGCTTAGACAACTGAAACCAATTAGCATCAGGAAATTGTACATTCTGACAGGCCTGACTCACTGATGTGAAAACTGGCAGCTAACACTGCAGCCCCTCCTTAGTAACACATGGTTCTGTACTTCCCAAAGTCTCTAGTTGTTTCTATTTGTAACTTTGAAGATTTTTATCATGTATATCAGCTATTATATTTCAGGTTTGTTACCCACTATGGTACTCAAATATCAGGGGAAAATATTTCAAAATTGGACAAGCAAGTAACTGGTTGTATAATACTGTCTAGTTACTAAAGCAGAGGTTTTATTAGGTTAAGCAGGTTTTTGTGTCCTTCAACACTGCAACCTAGATGTTGAAATCTTGGATTAATCCTTAACTGTTGCTCTGGTTTTAATTTTTTTATTCATTTTGCAGACAAAATCATAAGGAAATTTGCACACTAAAGGAAATGTTCACAACAATAGTGTGCCACTTAGAATATGAAAACAGTTCTCAGAAAACACAAATACCAGGTGATGCTAGAATGGCATATATTTATAAAGAATGAAAGCTTATTTCAAACAACAACAGCTGAGGAGGTGATGTCAGAAACAAGGCTTAAGAAATGAGTAACAATGAAGAACGTGCCAAAAGTCTTATTTGGCTCCCTAAGACTTTCTGTTGTGTAACCCAGATGAAGTGCATTTACTACTTAATTCTCACTATGGTGATCAATATAAACTTACATCCAGTAAATGTTACAAAAAATTTGCCAATGACTTTAACTAGGACAGGATTAGAATATTTACTTAATCTTTTCCACACCACAGCTTGCCAGCTGGGCAAGGGAAGGGATTGTCCTGCTCTGCTCTGCACTGGTGTGGCCTTACATTGAGTCCTGTGAGCAGTTTTGGTCACAATGTAAGAAAGATATTAAACAATTAGAGAATGTCCAAAGGAGGGCTGGATGGTGAAGGGCCCTGAGGGGATGCACGAGGAGCAGCTGAGGTCACTTGGTCTGTTCAGCCTGGAGGAGACTGAGGGGAGACCTCACTGCAGATACAAGTTGTTCCTGAAGGAAAGAAGAAGAGGAAAGATTTCTTCTCTGTGGTGGTGACAGAACTCAAGAGAATGGCATGAAGCTGACGCAGGGGAGGTTTAGGTTGGGTATTAGAAAAAGGTTCTTCACCCAGGTGGTGTTTGAGCACTGGAACAGGCTCCCCAGAGGAGTGATCACAGCACCAAGCCTGACAGAGTTCAAGAAGTGGTTAGACAACACTCTCAGGCACATGGTGTGACTCTTGGGGCTGTTCTTTGCAGGGCCAGAAGCTGGATTTTGATGATCCTTGGGGTCCCTTCAAACTCAGAATACTCTGTGACTCTGACACCCTCTGACACCTTCCTATTGCACTTTTTATCTTACTAGCTACATCACAAGCTAGCTTGCAAATGTTTATAATGGGGCACACCAAATATTACACTCTTTCCTTGCTCTTCTTATAATGAAACTTCGATCTTAACTTACGGCCTCTATATAGAAACCTCCACTTGACTATGGAGATTTTAAAGCATTAAAAAATTTTATTGAACTCACAACATGGAGGAAATTGTTTTCCTGTTTGTTCATGATGTGTTCCATCATGTAATTCCCCATACCCCATTCTAATGAAAGAAAACAAAATTATTTCACCTCATCCTCATACATATGTACTTGAAGATATAGTGTGCTTGCATGTGTCCTTATGTGTATGACAGTGAGATAAAAAATTTGGAACAAAGATAATAAATAAATAAATTAGCAAAATAAATTATCTGCTGAGGAATTTAATTGTTTTTCAAAATGGAAAACCTGTATTTTGTTTCTTGGGTACACACAAAATTAAGTAACTGATTAGGCTTCAGTATGTGGTTGGGAATGGATGGCCTTTATATATACTGCTTTGGTACATCTGTGCAGGCAATTAAACTCGAGATCTTCAGTAATCTATGGATAACTACTTCCAAATCTCTGTATTTTGTTTGTTTCTGCAGCTATCTGCACAAGAACAAATACCTCAAAGTTATCAATGATGATGCATTTCTGGGAGTGCACAGTGGACCAACTCTACTGTAAGTAGGTGAAAATGAAGTAGAGAAAGCTTTAAAAACAGATCTGGTTTAGTTTACAATTTCTTTACAACCATTAGCATCAGAGCAGCAGGGACAAGAATGGCATGTTTACAAAAACAATACCAGCAATAAAACCTGTGCTTTAGGGAACTGATTTATGAAATGCTTGCATCCCACATTACATACACTGTTCCTACTAATTATTCTTCTGGAAGATTCTGTACTACAACCTGTCTTATGGCTGTACAGTTGTAATACAAAAAAAAAAGACTCTTGTACCACACATGTAAAGGAAACTGAAAGAAAAAAATATTTTAGACAAAAAAAGAGTTACTTCTGATGTTCTTTTTTCTCATGTTATTTGGCTTCCAGTCTGATTTTATAATCCTCCAAAGAACTTTTCACTAAAATTAGGAATCATAATAAAGAATGAAAATAAAACTTTAAAGAAGAACTTCCAGAAGAATCACATTCCCTGACTGAAATTGTCTAGTATGTAAAGTTGTGCCTACGACCGATCACAAGGAGAACTGAAATACTGAAAGGGGAATTTCTTCCTCCACTGCAAGACCAGATGATGCTGGCTGTGCTCAGTCCATGTAAGAAAAAGTTTTACTACCTGCTCTTCAGGAAAACAGCTTATTCATAGCAGAATAAGTGGAAGAGATCCCAGCAGCTACCTGCAATAACAAAAGGTGCAGAAATCATTACTTTTCTTTCAGAATCTTTTCAACTCCAGAAATCAGTCTGGCTCCAGCAGGTGAGAGCTTGCAGAAGCAGATTTTTGACTTTTGATTATTGTGGATATTTAAAGCATCAGTGTTGTTATGCTGGACAGGTGAACAGGCAATGATATGCTGCAAAGGGTTATGGGTGGTTCACTGTATGCTCTAAGAGCCAGGTAAGCTTCCTGAGCAAGGGCTAGCTTGGAGATGTGTCAGCTACACAAAACCTCTTGGCTTAGGGGCTAGAGATGCTTTCCTAGTATGTGCATACCTAACTGTAAAGAACTTCCTTTTCACCCTGTGTTTTCAAGTTAGATATCCCAAATGACTTTTCTAGTGATCTTTATGTATTGTGCTAGCCCAGCACTTGATCCTTGATCTCAGGACATGTTTTATACATACAGTCTAAACAGCCAGCTAACCATCTCCTCTAAAAATGATAACCCTTCATGGCTAATAAGAGTCCGAGCAGTACTTAAAACCAAAGAGAGATGTGGTACTTACTACAGTGTCATTACAGAGAGAGGTATTGCTTCTCAAAGGCAGAAGGCCAGAAATGGCACATAACCACAGCAAATCAAGAGTATTTCACATTATGATACTTTGATATGCAAGTGCTAAGATAAAGCTCCTAGGATGGTGTCCTGGACACCATTTTAACACTGGCCTGGACCTCAGCTCCACACAGCTGCCTGTTCACCCTGCACCCAACAGGATGAGGGAAGGAATTGGAAGGGAAAATAAGAGAAAAATCATGGGTTGAGATAATGTCAGGTTAATAACGAAAAAACAGATGTTGAAAGAAAAACAGAGGGGGAAGAAAACAAACCAAACCCAAGAACAACAACTGATGTAACAAAAACAGCCCACTGATTCCCAGCCAGTGTCCTGGCAATGGCAGTCCTGGCAGACTTCTACCCAGTCTGTACTGCTGAGCATGATTTGATAAGGTCTAGAATATCTTTTGCTCTCCTCTCCCAAATGCTTGTGTAGCCTTAACCTCCTCGCTGGTCAGATGGTGTGAAAAACAAAAAATGCCTTGGCTGTGTGTAAGCACTGCCCAGCAACAGCTAAAACATCCCTGTATTATCAACACTATTTTCACTCCCAAATCAAAAACATAACCCCATGCATTTACTGTGAAAAAATTTAACTCTATGCCAACCAAATCCAGTACAGAATTAATAATTCAAGTTATCAGCTTTTAAGTAAATTTTAATGTAATTTTAACAGCACCTTAGGGACTTGTGTTACCCACAGAAATTATTCTGCATGTGTGATATAGAAAAGGTTTGCCATAAAATGAGCAACAATTTAAAGTGGAATCCTTTCACCTGGACAGAACTCTTGGCTGAACTTCAGGAACTAGAATTATTTCAGCAGGAACGAAAGAGTTTCTGAAACTCCCATATATGCATTACCTTAAGTGGGCTGAAGTCAAAAAATGAAAACTGAGTGAAAACCTAGTATTTGTGGTTCTATCATGTCAATGGCCATTAACACCTCCCACAGGAGACAAAAATGTCCTTGCAATTGGTGCCTTAGTATACACCCCCACTATACCATCATGACCAATGAGTTATTTACAGAGAGACCACAGATTTGTTAACTTCTATAACAGTCTGAAAAGTCTGACCAGTACAGCCCTTCCATATTCCTTTGGGCAGTGTAAACAATTTAGCTTGTTATAAGAAATAATTTGTTAAGTCATTTTTGGTTCAGGCACCTTGGTGTCGTTAGCTGACCAGTGGATCTTCCTCAAAAAGGAAGTTTTACTTCCAAACTGTTTCATCTTGAAAATTAACTCTATGGAAAATAATTGTGAGAATACTGTTTTTTTTCTGGGTCAATGAATGACATTACTTATAGTGGCAGCAGTATGCAGAAAAAAAACTTTTAAAAAAATTAAAAAGAAATTCTGTCATGCCTCCCCACCAAGTTGGCAGAACTTAATGTCTGGAGTTCCCTATATGCACTCTTCAAGTGAGATAAGAATTTATGGTAGCTGGAACATGTGCTCCACAGATCAGGATTTCAGCAGCAACAGCAACTTAAAGGCTGAAATACAGACCATGGATCCAGTATGGACTATGGGGCATCTCTCTGCACTCTCTCTGAGATATTTACACAATCAATACAAACAACACAGCAAAGCATTAACAGTCCAGGAGATTCCTGGAAAGCACTGATGACAACTTCCTGTCACAGGCAGTGGAGGATCCCACAAGGAATGGTGTGCTGACTGACCTTATACTAAGAAACACAGAAGGCCTTGTTGGAGATACAAAGGTTGGGTGCAGGCATGGCTACAGAGACCATGAGATTGTGGAGTGACTCGGATTAAGAGGCAGACATTTCCTCAGTAACTTCGCTGATGACATGAAGCTGGGAGGAGTGGACAACACCCCAGAGTGCTGGGCAGCCCTTCAAAAGGACCTCAACAGGTTGGGGAGATGGGCAGAGAAGAACAATCTGAAATTTAACAAAGGCAAATGCAGGGTCCTGCACCTGGGAAAGCAGTTTATACAGGCTGAGGGCCAACCTACAGGAAAGCAGCTCTGGTGGACAACAGGCTGTCCATGAGCCAGCAGTGTGCCCTGGGGGCCAGGAAGGCCAATGGTGTCCTGGGGGGCATTAGGAAGAGCACTGCCAGCAGGTCAAAGGAGGTGATCCTGCCCCTCTGCTCAGCCCTGGAGGCCACACCTGGAGTGCTGTGTCCAGTCCTGGGCTCCTCAGTACCAGAGAGACTTGGAGCTCCTGGAACAGGTCCAGTGAAGAGCAACAAAGATGATTAAGGGACTGGAGCTTCTCTCTCACAAGGAACGGCTGAGGGAGCTGGGCCTGTTCAGCCTTGAGAAGAAATGACTGAGAGGGGACCTCGTCATACATATGAAAACATTTCTTTTCTGTGAAGAGTGGTCAAATGCAGTAACACATTGCTAAAGAGGCTGTGGAGTCTCCTGTCCTGGAGATGCTGAGAAGTCAATGGGAGACAGCTCACAGAAACTTGCTCCAGGTGACCCTGTTTTGATCAAGGATGTCCAACTGGATCATTTGCAAATTAAATCACTCCATGATTCTTTAGAAGATAAAATGATAGCAGGCAACATTCAGACTCTTCTAAGAGCCAGTTTAATTTGAATAGTATCAGAACTTAGCAAGGTGATATGAAATCCCCACCTCCTCTGGATTTCATTTTTAACGTAGAATTCTGTAAAACTCCTGAAGAACTGTAGCAAAAAAAAAAAAAAA
>VZRX01013815.1:744990-783223 GCA_013398075.1 Notiomystis cincta
TGAGAGGGGACCTCGTCATACATATGAAAACATTTCTTTTCTGTGAAGAGTGGTCAAATGCAGTAACACATTGCTAAAGAGGCTGTGGAGTCTCCTGTCCTNGATGTCTCCAGAACAGCTGTTGCCAACCTTCCAGCCAAAGGATTGGAAAGCCTAAAAGAACTAATGGCCAAAAATACATGGACTTTAAAGAAATTACCAGCTGTAAAGGCATTTCTTCAGCTGATGCGAGCTGACCTATCATATCCAAGTCACTGCTGTGCTTTCAAGAGCTGGAAAAAAAAAGCTGGGTGAGTTTCACTAACTGGCATTTATATTTTAAATATATCAGTAAAGACAATGGCACTTTTGTAAGTGTATAGACAATGTGCTTTGAAACAGATTACAATTGACAACTAGGCAGAAGAATTTTTTGTAGGACCTTTTGCAGCAGTTCCTCCTCTTGCTGAGTCCAGAATTAAAGGGAAAGAATAAAGAAAAGGTTAATGTGCTACAGCAAGGCCTGGGAAAAAAGTGTTGGAGAGGTGTTATACCCTCAAGTCTTGTATGTTTTGTAACTGAAAAGTTTTTGACTACTGAAAATGTTTTGACTGCAAATACAGCTGCATCACACCATTAGGTACAGGATTCCAAATTGCTGTACTGCTAGTTAGCTGTAAAGAAGGTACTGATTAGAAATTAAACTAATGGAAGTTCTTGGAGAAATTGGTTTGTGAGCAACAGTGAAAAACAAGTAATACTGTATGTATTATCCAAGAAGTTATAGAGTAGATAAGTGTCTTCTTATATACTAAGAATGTAGGTCTCAAAAAAGAAGATGGATTATGGATACCAAACAAGTAAAATTAACCCCAGGGATAAAATTAAAAATACAGTTCAAAAAAAGGTCCAGAAATGCTATCGTACACTCTATGGTTTGTTAACCAAAATATATCCAATCACATTTTTATAGCTACCTTCTCATTCAGGCTGATTTGCTTTTGAAGCATTCCCTTTGTTCATATGCTGTGCACCAGTCAGACTGTAAATGCCAGCAGTGATTTCCCCCTCTACTCTTTCAGGATCCTGGAGTACCTGATGTGTAACCAGAGCAGCCACAGCTTTCATAAGAGATCAGTCAAGGCTCTCAGAGACCCATTTTACAAAGATTATGCAGAAGAATACACAGACCACACTGATGCTGTGTATGACACGAACACCAAGTTCACAAATTTTCATGAAAATCCCCATTATTACATTTTTTTGGAAGAGCGTGGAGAAGGAGATCTTGGCTTTGGGAAAGAGCTCAAGAACCCTCAAATGGAAGATGTGCAGACCTTTGACAGCCATTATGACTATCCTGTCTGTGGAGGCAACGAAGATGTAATATGCACGCCAGAGCCTGATGAGTTTAATCCCTGTGAGGATATCATGGGATATCAGTTTCTAAGGGTTGTGGTGTGGTTTGTGAACCTGCTTGCCATCCTAGGCAACATTTTTGTCCTTTTCATCCTTCTCACCAGTCATTACAAACTGACTGTACCTCGCTTTTTGATGTGTAACTTGGCTTTTGCTGACTTTTGCATGGGGTTGTACCTCCTGCTGATTGCTTCAGTGGATCTCTACACCAGGTCAGAGTACTACAACCATGCCATAGAGTGGCAGACTGGGCCTGGCTGTAACACAGCCGGGTTTTTCACGGTCTTTGCCAGTGAGCTTTCTGTGTACACGCTGACCGTGATCACGCTGGAGCGCTGGTACGCCATCACCTTCGCCATGCGCCCCGACCGCAGGATTCGCCTGCGGCACGCCGTGCTCATCATGCTGGGAGGCTGGCTCTCCTGCACCCTGCTCGCCCTTTTGCCACTGCTTGGTGTCAGCAGCTACAGCAAAGTCAGCATCTGCTTGCCTATGGACACTGAAACACCAGTGGCTGAAGCCTACATTGTCTTTGTTTTAATGTGGAATATCATTGCTTTTGTCATCATTTGCGCCTGCTACATAAAAATCTACGTAACTGTGCGAAACCCCCAGTACAAGTCAGGGGACAAAGACACCAAAATTGCCAAGAGGATGGCTGTGCTGATTTTCACGGACTTTCTGTGCATGGCTCCCATCTCTTTCCATGCTCTGTCTGCCATTATGAACAAACCACTGATAACTGTCTCCAATTCCAAGATTTTGCTGGTGCTTTTCTACCCACTCAATTCCTGTGCCAACCCCTTTCTTTACGCTATTTTCACCAAAGCTTTCCGTAGAGATGTGTTTATCCTGCTAAGCAAGTTTGGTATATGTGAGCATCAGGCTCAAGTCTACAGAGGTCAGACAGTCTCAGCCAAAAACAGCAGTGGGTCTTACGGGCAGAGAATCAGCCGAGGGATAGGTCAGATTCTTACAAGCATTCAAGACCCAGTCAATGATTACCTTCCTGTGACAATGCAGAATCAAATTCGCATGGAAGAATGCAAGCAAACTGAGCTATAACATCTCAAAGTATCACAGCCAAATCCTGGTCAGGAGGTGATTCTGTATACAGTGAATCAAGTGAGAAGATAATATTCTCCATATCCTTTTCCCCTAGATTATGCTTTGCTGTAGCTGAAAGTATCTCCAGAGAGGTCTTTTTTAGACAAACCACTTATTTGAACCTCTTATCAGTGCAGGGCAAAACATACGGTCCTGATGATAATTCTACAAGTAGGTGTGAATGCTCTACCCAAACAGCAGAATTTATGTATATAAACTGAGCAAATATAAAATATACCCTCATCTAAAAACTGTAAGAAGCAGGAGACCAACAATAAGATTACGGGATATTTACATGACTAAAAAAAAACTCAAAACAAATCAAAGTTTGATAAAAAAAAAAAGGTTGAAGCTCTCAAATGCCTACATGTCAAAAGGTTTGGTTCTTTTTCTAATAGCAAATTTCTAAAACTTCCACCAGGCCTAAAATGGAACAGATTTCATTCTGTCATCCTAATCTAAAACAAATCTAGTCGTTTGTTTGCTGTTCTTGGTTTAGTTTGGTGAGGTGGGAAAAGAAGCTGCTTCTTCATATTGCCTTTATAGTGGTAAAAGACAAATTACCACTGATCTTGCAGCTGCCTCTAAGAACCATTAAGAACAGGTAAGACTCATTAGGGCATTTGTGTCCTTTACTATCACTCTCTCACCTTTTGATAAACCTATTTGAGAGCTGGTTTATTTGAATTTGTTTTGAAGACCAGGCTATCCAGTCAAGTTTATGATGATTGTTTAGGTATTTTTGGATGCTGTTCCAGTTTTGACCATATTCCAGTGCTGTTTAACCTGAGCTTGTTAATTGCTCTGAACACCCTGCAACTCCTGTTTTCTTACCACTACTGCTGTCCCTACTTATCTCTTACAGGGTAGAACTTTCCTGTTAGCACTTGGTCTGTTGAGCTGCCTCAAACCTAGACTTAGACCAAGGGAATGGATCACACCTTTAGGTTACTTCATGCCAAACAGTTTGCTACATTGGAGGCTGGCTTCTAGCTCCTCCAACATGTTTTAAGAACATCTCTCTGTCTTGTAGTGAGTTCTGTTACCTGACCTTTGTAATGTTTGCAGCACAACCACAAGAATCACAGAGTTACCTTCTGGCTGGCCACAGCCTGGCTGTAGCTGGGACATTTACTTATGGAAATCCATGCTCAGACACACGGAACAAGCCCCAGTTAAAGCATTAAAGCATCCTTCTGCCATACCTGCTGCTACCTGGGGGCAGACCAAGGGCAAGCTTGGCTGTGCTCAGCTCATCCATACACCATAAAAGCACAGAGGCCGGGCTCTCTGCACCTCCTGCAGACATCAGGACTCAGGGCAGGAGCTGCTCTGCACCAGCTGCACTGTTATCACTTGAGTGGCCTGAGTGCCTGGCTTTGCTGGCAGGATCACACCTGTTCCCAGCCAACTCCACAGACTGCAGAACTGCTACCAAGGTTACCATGGATCATTTCACTCATCTATTTGAAAGCCTTGGCATAAGAATGAAAAATACTATGTGAATATTTGCCTTTGGGTAGGTATTTTAAAATTAATTTTGTAATATCTGTGCTGGTTTTCATGGAATTATAATCTTTGAGAGACAGTAATTAAATTGATCAGACAATAGTCAGAACTTATATAATGTTGGCTAGTAGCATCCAAAAAACCATAATGGTAGAGCCCTTCGAACTGCTGGCTACTACAGCTGGAAATTGAGTGACTGCAAATGCCATGTACATACTTGATCTGATTCTGTATTTTCCAAATATTTAAAACTCAGTTCTGTATTTCTGATTATAAATGAAGGCTGCTTCAGTGAGAAGAAGCAAGGACCTAGATTCATGAATTCTATGAGATGGTCTTCTAGAAAAAAATAATCTGTCATTGTTAATGCCATAAAAAAAAATCTACAATACTGCATTATAGATTAACTTAGCTGCTTATTTTGGGGGAGAGGCATGTTTCCATTTTAGGTTGATTCTCAGCAAACTCTGAAAGCAAAACTGCTGAAACCCATGCAAATAATCATTTATGACCTTCTCTTCTGTAATCTGGAGTTGCCCAGTGTTACATCAGAAACAAAGACAGCTTCTTAAGTGTGCAGATCAGCAAAATTCCTTACTCTTGAAACAGCTGCGTTTGTAATGTTTTGGCCATGTCCAAGAGTCCCATACAAACATGGGACTTTTCAGGTGCAACACCCCTCTGCCAGGTTCTGCCACCCTTCTGATACTGGAATAACCATTAAAGGGAGAAAAAGTTCCCTGAGTGCCTTTATTCAGTACCTCAGCAGCAGCAAAGACAATCAAGTTCTAATGGACATTTGTCCTACAGACTTCACAGACACCAGTGTACCAGTGGAAAAAAATCCAAGCTTAAATCATATTCTTTTTCAGAAAGAGAGGAAAGACTACATCAAAGTTTATGTTAAAAGTGCTTTTAAAAGTAACATGGATCTTAAACCAGAATACTTCTTTCACAGAAACTATTAGGACTTTGGAAAGATGTGATATGTTGGACTGGTGCATGTTGCTTGTAAATTAATGCAACATTAATTGCAACATTATTGAACTTTTCTGTCTCTCATCATTGCATATACATTATGCCTGTTAAAAGAGTTCTGAAATACTGCCTTTATCAACCAAGTTTGATATTTCTAGTTTGTCTTGCATATTCCTTCTTGTGTTTAACTTGGTAAAAAATATTTCAGAAGCTCTTGGAAAGGTCCAGGCAAATAGAATTTAAATAATTTATTTGCCAGATCTTTTCTTGTAAATGTTTGTATCCTATATTCTCTTCCATCCCTGCTCTGATCAATTCCTTGAGCCATTTTTGGGTTTGCACACATCTTTATGTAATACTTGCTATTTTAAATCTGTCTCAGCAAGTTGTATTATTTCTGGCATTTAGTAGGTATGTTCTCTAGAATACTTCAGAAATAATGCAAAGCATGGGAATAAAATGTTTTGTTTGAAATTGGAAGAGGCTCAACAAGTTTTTTTTTGAAATTTTGAAATATTTTTCCTATAAAAAAGTTAATACTATTTCTCTTGCATTCAACTTCATTGTCCTCCTTGGCTGACCTATCCCATGATACACTGTCTGATTCAGGTTTGGGGGGTTTAGTTCCATACCTAGCTGTGAGAGGGATGTCCTAAATGGCCATCTCAGACAGTGCAGTAGGGATAGAAAGGAACAGCAGTAGTACTGCTGAGCTCAGGGGTTCCACAACCATCATTCATTACATCCAAGATAATCCAAGCAATCACCTTCCAGCTAAATCTGGAATCTGATCTATTTGTTCTCCTTTTTAAACCTAACATGTATGGTCAGCTGCAGTGACTAAGGACTGAATAGTTTATAATAAAACATTTCATACCATGAAGTTTGCGTGGTGGAGAGATACTACCGCAGGAATTCTCAGAATAACTAAATTCCTATATGCAACATGAAACAATATTCCTCCCTCCCACTGGGAGATCTTCCCTCAGGGCCTTCTCTGTATTTGTGAAAAATTTATGCTGCTAAATTTTATGTTTAGTAGCTCTTGGGGGGGGAGGGGGAGAAATTATCTTTGCTATATGGATCCTTGCATTACCTGAAAAAAACCCAAACAAAACACTTGAGAGACAATTCCCAGTGCTGCAAACTGTCAATGCAATCAAATATCAGTTAGCTCTTGACATACCCTCCCTGTCCCAAAAAACACAGCTGACTTCACTATCCTTACACCTTGCCACTCCCTGTAACACACCATGCCCACTACATGAAGCTTTAGGGTGCAAGGAAAGCACAGCTCAATGAAGTCAGGAGTAGCAGCTGACTTCTGAACTTCTTGTCAAAGGTTGTTGTGGGTAATAAAGTTTATTTATTAATAACTGAAAATCAGGGAGGGACTGAAAATTCACAGAAGAGAAAGCTGAGGAAGATACTAAACCCACAAAACCTGACTGAGGACGATTCTGAATTGAGACTACATGGCAGAAGGGAGGCAGTACTCAGAATCACATGCACTTGCCTATTCTCTGACTCTTCACTCACCACATACTGTTAGCAGCCATCACAGGCACGATTCTGGCACAGCTGGGCTTTTGGTCTCTTCCATGGCAGCCACTTTTCTTATGTTCAAGCAGTTCCCTATTCAGACTGCAAAGACAGCTTCGATTGCATGTTCCTTCAGCAGATCTGACCTCAGAGCTCAGGCAGGTAAAAAATCCATCTGGGTGAAGAACACATTCCATGTTCACAGCACTGCCTCAATGGATTGACTGTGCTTCCACATGAGGGCAGAGTAACCACCTTCCCTCAGAATCCTGCACAGAAATGGGAAAATACAATGTTACTGTTCTTTGGAACCTCAGATGGCTCTGAGATTTCAGACTGGAGGACAGAAATTCCTGTTCCAGGGTAGCAGATAATGCTATTATTTTATCTACATAAACTTCCGTGATTTTTATCTGCGTTATGTAGTAGTAACACACCATGGAAGATTTCTTCATTCTTGGACAGTGTAGCAAAAAGCTGTAAAGTTGAACTGGAGCCTTAGTTATGAATACTTGGAACTTTCTCTGAGCAGTTTAATGGCTTTAGGTAATCTCTGGTAGTCTCCTCTCTCTCCAACAGAGAGAGCTGTGGGGTTTATTTATAGAAGAGGTATTGGTTCTAGATGACATCATCTGCAACAGGTCAGCTATAGTCAAAATAAAGCACACCCTGCCCTGCTATTGGTATTTGGATTCTGAAAATAGCACAAGCAATCAAAGATAAATTGCACATCACTACCATAGCATTTTGGTTTGTTAACATAAATACCCTCTCGCTTCCTTTCTTGTGGGAAAAATAAAGTATTAATGCTCTCAGCACAGTCTTTGCAAAACCTGTACCAAAAAAATCTCCTTAGAAGCATGATTTGAGTAGAAGCCCTGTGCTTATGTGTTAAAATGAATCAAAACCCTTCCTCCCAGGCTGTTTGGGCAGGCTGATGAGTAATAGCAGCATAATCTGTATTGTTTTTCTAACAGATGCCAGGCATCTGCACTTCAAAACCACTCAGTAATCAAATGGTTTCTGGGTTGCTGTTAAAATTGGACAGTGAGGCACAAAATTAGTTGGATATTATGCCTTTCACTTATGCACTCTCCTCCTCCTTTGCAGGAATTCTGAAAACATATGACATTATACTGCACTTACATGTAGGCTTTGTGGACTAAGGCATGAGATGTTGAAGGGCCCTCATCATGCCCTGGAAGAGAAGATGGTTAAGAGGTCTAGTGACGCACACCGGGAGATTCTGACAGCCTCATCAACCTAGAATTCACACTGGTCAATAACACAGCTCCATAAAGCTGGAATATTTTTCACCTGCTTAGTCACTTCCATCTGATTGGACTTATTTTTGTGTGACTGGAAATCATGTGAAAGTGAACAAATGAAGGCTCTATGAGATCAACACACAGAATATTTCATCAGAACCCATCAGCTCTATGTTCCTACTCCCATCCCACACCTGCCTCCCCTTGTGGCCCTGTGTACACACATTGGTATGAATTTCCACAGTATCCCAAATTTCTAGGTTCTCAAACAGGACACCAATTCTGCATAGTTTTGTAACTGCCTGGCCTTACTTTCCACCCTGAAAATTGGGTAACTATTCCAAAACATGGAAAAGTTTCATGAACTCTGGCACTAGACCTGGACCTCATTGGGGCCATGCTGAATTTACTTGTTTCAAGAGTTTAACTTCTGTGGGGTTATTATAATCAGCTTGAATCTTAACCCACCTCTTTGGAAGGACTTCTCTGTGCCATCCTGATTATATACAGCTCCAGGGCTCGTACCTGTGTACATCTCGAATCATATCCTTCCTGCTACACACCTGTGCAGCTTCTCTGAAACTCATGAAGCTTTGATGATGAGTCCAAGAAGGAACACACTCATTTTGGTTCTCAGCTATTCAATATGCAGCTGTGATGAGGAGTCTCCTTTGGGTTATTTTTCTTCTCTCTTAAGGAATGAAATACGTTGTGAACATTAACTTCATTAACCTGTATCTAAGAGCTCACTAAATAGTCATTAGAAAGTGACTGAAATTGTTGGTTGTTAATCACATGTATACTGTGATACTTTTTATAAGATGTACTTTGCTGCCAGGAAAAACCTGTTTCAAACCCTGAGGCTGATAACTGACTGGACTGCCAAGCTCATGCTGGTTGTCTTACAGCTCCAGCTGAAATGTTAGTGGCTTTTCTTTGAAAAGTGAAGAAAAACTACAGTACTCATGTCTTTTATGAAGGCAAAGCTGCAACAAATTAAACCTGAGCAGTAACATGAGTTTTAACAAAAACCTTCTCACTGCAGGCTCTGAGGTGTTACCTGAATGTCTGTCTTCCTCATGGCTTGCTGCTGACATATGCAGGATAGCACTGAAAGCAGCAAGGGGCTGTATTTGTGCTGGTTTCAGTTTGACTGTAGCAAGAATTCCCCAGGTTATATGTGGAATACTGCTGCTGCCTAGAGGAAGCTGTGGAAACAACAGATGAATTCTTTTTTAGCCAGCTACAGATTTCCAACTGAACCCTGCAATGGTCAGTATAAAGCAGCAAGAACAATATTTTCATTAAAATGCAGTTAGTAGAGCATCTGACACACTGGCACATGCACTTTCCCCATGAATATCCACAAAAAGCCCCACATAGGTTGGGGTTTTTTTGTTTCATACATACACTTCTCCTTTGACAAGAAAGATGCTTGCAATCTCTCCTTGGTTTTTTTTTTTTTTTTAAAGGCTGACTGCATTAATTTATCTTTTCCTCTGTACTCTGTTTCTCTTTACATATCCTTTCTTTGCTATGGCAAAACCCCACACTCCATTTGAAGAATTACGTTTCCCACCTACTATCCAAAGTGATTTAGGCTACCTGGCAACCCAGAAAACTCAGGGAGAAATAACAAAACTATTTAAGGACAGAGCAGAAAATGAAAGCTAAGAGATACTCTGAATGAAGATTAACAACAATTTCATATGCTAAATTTAAGAAATATCCCACTTCCTCTCTGCCCCCTCCCAAAACCAACTTATGTGATTCATGTAAAAACATCTGTAATATGAATATACTTCACCTTTAGCTACCTAATTTTTAACATCAATATCATCATCACACTTACCAAGCCCTTTGTCAACTCTTTAAACATACAGGGAATTTCACTAGATGCTACTTATTAAAATCAGAGAAATTCAGCCCACAAAACCCAGGATATTAGAACAATTATTCCCAGTACTAATGCTTTTTCTTCATTAAAAGTATGAACAAGGTGAACTCAGGAGGAAATGGCTTCCATCCTGCAACAATCCAAACTTTCTAGAACAAAAGGCAATTTGTGCCAAAACAAAAGCTACAAGCAGTATTCCCACCAGGTGAATTCTGCTAGAAATCCTTTTTTAGAAATGCTGTACTTCCCATAACACTGTTTCCCAGAATACATTACCTGATGGAACCAGACAGCCCACTTAGATCCAGCCACTTGTTCCTCCCAGGGGAAAGGTCTGTATGAAATACTCAGACGCTGGTACAGCAGGACACACGAGGAGCCCTATCTACAGGGAGCTCACAGCAGGATTCCTAGGAGAAACTGGAAAATTCAGGCAGCCAAGAGCAGAAAGGACTGCCTCCCTTATTTTGCAGGTCACAATGGTTTTCCCCATCACAGGCAAGGCAGGGCTGTTCTTTACCTTGACATTAAATCCAGCAGCTCCAGTACTTGCAAAGCAGTGTCCGGATTCGCTTGGGATTCCAACTGTCTTCTGTTCCAGGCATTTAGAGGGAGTTTTCCACAACACTGTTCTCCTTCATTTGGTTCCTCTAGCAAAGGAAAAACATTCCTACCTTGACAGAATCACACATCCACATGTAACAGTTTTTGCTGTTACGAGGTTATTTATTACTTTTACAATTTAACGATAGTCCTTGCTTTGGATTTGCTACTGAAACATACTTACGAAATTAAACACCATGTTTTCAATTTCAGTAAATTTTTATTTACCAAACTGAACTACAAAGGAAAACAAAACCTAGATTTTTAAAATAGCTATCATTAAAAAGCATATTAAAAGAGCAGTTCATGAATATCCATCTTCAGAGAGCAGTTTTTTACCTATGGGCAACTCAGTATCACTTGCATTGTAAAGCACTATTTTCATTCATTCTCTTTCCACATTATCTATTTCACATAACCCTTTCAGGTCACACAAGGGCATACACATTTATACTATGTAAAAGGTGTAATTACATAGGCACTTCACACAAAAATAACTGGGAAAGTTTTCAGTCTGAAGAAAAAAACTGTCCTAAACCAAATTTCCTCAATGTTATATATCAACACTGAAGGTAAAACGTGGTTCAACTGCAGTTCATCTGACTGTACTACAGATGTCCTTACCTCTGAAAGGATTAGATTTTGGCATAATCCCATTACTGGTAAAGAGTGCTGAAATCTGCTCTGAAAACAAGGGGCAAGTCTTTAACAGAGTATTTTACAAACAAAAGCTGCATTTGAAAAAACAAAACACATACTCAAAAGCTGATACAGTTTCAGACAAATTGTAAGGAACAATGTATAGTTGAAAATAAAGGGGGATATACTGAATATCTCAAGATTCTTATCCTCTCATATGTCTGCAATGACAATAATCAAACCATATAAAAATCAGGTAAGAAAATTATGCATTTTTAAATCTATTTGATTTTGAAAAAAAAAAAAATCGTTGAAATACTTTGCTCAGCCACAGCTGGGAGAGCACAGTTAACATTCAATTACAACATTCTTATCTTTCCTCACAGGAGTGAAACCTAACTTTTTTTTGCATTTTAACTTAAATTTGCTACTAATTTGTCAACATTCTGCTTTGCCTTCTCTTTTGTCAGGGTCCTTTTGAAAACCTTTTGGCGAAAACAAGAGGCCATTTTCCTGACCTGTTTGTTTCTTATGTGGTATGCAAGTTAAAACAGCAATTATCTCTTTTGGAAAAACAATGGATTTTTTAATAGTTATTTATTCAGAATCAACTCCAACTCCTTTTCAAATAAGGCAAATTTTATGGAAAATGCAGTCTTGGATTTTTTTAGATTTACTTAAGTCTTGAGGGCTGGAAAGCAAAGAGGAGTAGTGGGGTGTGGGTGGGGGGATCCACCCTTGAGTACTAGGGAAAAAACCAAACCCCACCACTCCTCATGAGTCTTGGTTTGCTATACATTGACACCACTGTAGATAAATTATTTCAGAATCACCACATTCCGAAATACAACCCCACACACAGGCAGTATAGCCTACACTTTACTTTCTTCCTAATGAGAGTTTCAAGTTCAAAATTCAGATTTAAAAATAAATCACAAGTCATGTCTCAAGATACTGCTTTTAGACAGGAACTAAAAAGATGTCACCTGCTTATACCAGAAAGCAATTCTGTCAGATTAGATTAATTGATGAAGACAAAACCCTTACTCATCAGCCAAGAACTCTGCATTTTACTTCTCAGCATTTTCTCACATTTCCACATACAGGACATCAAAATGTCACACAGAATCATAGAATTGTTAGAGTTGGAAGGAATCTCTGGAAAGCATCCAGTCCAACCCCCCTGCCAGGCAGTGTCACCTGCAGCAGGTGACACAGGAATTTGTCCAGTGGGTTCTGAATGCCTCCAGACAGGGAGACTCCACAACCTCCCTGGGCAGCCTGTGCCAGTGCTCTGCCACACTCATTGTGAAGTTCTTCCTCATGTTGAGGTGGAACTTCTTGTGTTTGGCCATTGCTCCTTTTCCTGCTGCTGGGCATCACTGGAAAGTCTGGCACCATCCTCTTGACACCTCTATGTTTGGGATATTCATATGCAGTAGTGAGATCCCCTCTCAGTCTTCTCCAGACTGAACACACCCAGGGTCTCTCACTCTCTCCTAAGAGAGAGATACTCCAATCCCTTGGTCATCATTGCGGCCCTCTGCCGACCCTCTCCAGTAACTTCTTGTCTCTCTTGTACTGAGGAGCCCAGAACTGGACAGAGCACTGCAGATGTGGCCTCATCAGGGCTGAGCAGAGGGGCAGGATCAGCTCCCTCAACCCACCGGCCACTCTTCCCAACGCACCAGGATACCACTCGCCTTAACACGGAGCTGTTCAACCAATCTTGTCTCAACCTAAGCCTTAGGTTACCACAAGGAGAAATCCTTAAACAAATATGCAAGTATGGCCTCAAGATTAAACTTTTTTTTAACACATTATGATGGTATTAAATGAAAAGTCCTGCAAGGCAAACTGAACAAGTGACAGTGAAATTACCTCTATGTGATAAAAATCAATTCAGAATCTTCAACATTATTATGGATTAGTAATAAGCCTCATATATGAAACAAAGGTGCATGCAAGATAGTAAATGAAGTGGCAAACATTTTTAAATAACATCTTTAATTAAAGTTTTTGCAAAGGCAAAATATTAAACTTAAAATAGGTCTTAGTACATCAAAATACTAAGTTCTCTAATCGTATTCCAAGCATGGCCTTTGAAACATAATATCCTGTATATCACAGAGGAGCAACCTTGATCTGCAATTGTACAGAATGAATTTTACAAACATAATAAATATATTTACCCCCTTACACATAACAGTATATGTACAACAGCAGTTGACAATAGTAGCTCAGAACAGCAAAAAAGGATAGTCCCCCACTCCATAATCTATTGGTACCCTATGCACTCTGGAACATGTCTCATTGGATGACTGTACATATAGCTAACCCAAGGTAGTTTTTCCTGTTTCAAAAAGCTCCTTTTGTTCCACAACATCTAATCCACCAAATAATAATTAAAAAACACACTGCATGAAAAAAGTAGACAACATGGAAACCAATGTACTGGTTTTTACACATTTCCCAACCAATCACAGCAATGGGAAAACGAGACTTTAAATGCCAGACACTGATACAGAACAATATGCAAGTTTCTTCATCTTGTATAGTCACTAATCTCAAAGTCTGAGAAGAACTCTAATCTCAGATGGGGGTGCATGGGTGGTGTGGGATGGCACACAGTAAACCCCACGGTGCTGTGTAAGGCAGCCCAATACCAATCCAGTGTGCATTGCCCTAAAACCACTCTTCATTTCCTGGACATCTTATTGCATTCTATTAGGAAGCTTTTGCTTTGGGGGAAATTTTGGGGGCTTTATTGTTTTTAAAGGAGCTTTTACAAATTGAAGAGATTAAATCAATATGAACTTTAGTTAACAAGGTCTCTAACTCCTTCACTGAAATTAAGAAATTTTACTCTGGTAGTGTTATGTGGTGACATAATTACTGCTAACTGTCAAGTGGTGAAGTTATTTTCACAGACTCAATGAAGTTGACTTTAACACTCCTAATTGTGCAGCAAAAAGATAAGAAAATATTTATTTTAAAAAAATTGGTTACATGACGCAATATGTTTTTTGCTCTCTTCTAGAAAATGTGCTTCAGAATCACGTATCAATCCTGGAAATAAACTCAGACCACAACTGTCACTTTAAATAGTGTTTAGGAAACTGAATGATGTTTAAATGCAGGTTGTGAGTACAATGCAGGAACAAGGAGTATGAAATCTCAAAGAAATCTTGTTGCTAACCAGCAACTGGGGGGGAATAAAAACATTTTATTTAAATAGTCCAATAAAGTTCCTTATGCGACTAAATTCTCTATTATCTCATTAAAAGAAAACATTTCATTTTGTTTTCCACTTAGATGGTTTTAAATGATTGCACACACTAAAACCCAACAGAATTAGCACAAAAAAGTTTCTTTTCTGATTGAAGCACTGCAGGAAATTTACTCTCTCATGAATCATTGTCATACTGGCAAAACAGGTATTCTGCAAACTGAGAAGGCACAAGACTCAATTTTGCCCAATTGCTCTACAAGTTTCCATCAGCCATCATGCTTATAATTCTGAAGTTATCTCCCCCATCTTTTTTCCATCATAAAAAAGGTGCTCCATTATCTGTGCAAATTTTAACATAAGCCCTCTTGAAACCATTAATTGTTTCCATAATACTGAACTATTTAAATTGGAAAAAAAAAAAAGCTATTTCTAAGGGGGAAAAAATCACTTATGAACATGGGAATCCCTTGCCCTCTGAAAGGAATGGTTTCTTTTGAACCTAATGAAATGGTCTGTTCAGTTATATAGTTAAAACCATGATTAAAAATTCAAGTACAATAATAAAATTAAGCAAACTACATTCTTACAGCAAGCTGCTACAATAAAATGAAATTAAAACATGCTTTTTGACTTAAAAAAAGGAACACTTGATGTAGCAATAAGAGCACAGTTTGGTATGTGCATGGTTTGACTGGCTTTCCCAAAACTTCACAGATATTTGTATCTGAAGACAAAACCTATCTGAAAAGCATACCATACAATTAGCTTGCAAGAGACTGTGCAAGTTCAGAAAGCTTCTAACATCCTTCAGAACAGACTAAGCTTAATTATCTTTAAAGTTCAGCTACCCCTTAAAAATAAATAGAGAGGCTATGCAGCTTCTAGTATATGTATGTGGGTGAGAAAGATCACCAAGTTGTATGAAAATGAAGTGTTGTACAAGTAAACTGGGTTCCAGTAGTATAAAAAGGAATCTATAACTAAAGGGATGGTTTTTTCCTTTTATTGGTTTGGTTGTGCAGCATTATGGGAATTTTTCTGAAGTCCACTACTTAAGACTTACTGGTAACAGACATGGAAAGGTGAGGGAAGGAATTAGTTGGTATATTATTGATTTCCTTGCAGTTGTACATAGAAGTGTCAACAGTGGTAAAAAAATAAAATATCTGCGTTGTTCAGAAGAAAGCAAACACCAATCAGTTTGAGATACCTTGAAAGCCCCAAGCTAAAAATGCACTCTAAATGATGATTCCATTACTGAAGAATCAATTAGAAGAATCATCAATAAACTTTCCATAAAGCTTATAAATGTAGACAGCTTTCTAACAACCATATGGCCCTAGACGTAGCCTACAGGCAGTTTTCGTCATTATCAATGAGAGCGCAGGTGTACAAAATCACAGCAATAAAACCTTCTCGACAATTTGTTGTGATTTTTCTACATACTACTGAGACTACAAATGCACTTGGAGGCAAATGAATCAGAATGAAAATTAAAGCAGTTACATACTGCTAAAATACACTTGTGACTTTGTTAAATAATGTTTAAAATGTCTCATTCTCAAGCAAAAAATAAAGTCAGAAATCATGTCTGCTTCTCATGGTCTTATCTAATGTTCTTTTTTATCAACTTTTCAAGCACCCAACAAAATGCAAGGTTTTTTTTGAAATGGTGAGCCACATGAACATTCCTTCCTCAACAGCTTCTGAAGTATAATGCCCATTCCCTCTCCTCGTTCAAAAGTAACTGCATTTCCAAATGCAGGGTTTGCAAGAATGACCTATGCACGAAAAGTTCTTCAACGTCTGAGGTGAGAAAGGGAAGGAGGGGGGAATAACTTTGTTGCTTTTCACAAATCGAACACCAAAAAAAACCCCAAACAAACAAACAATAAAAAAGGCAAGTGAAAAAGTGACTACACAAGGTTTAGTGCATCTGACTGCTTGATTTGCTGTTACCAAGACAGCCTAAAGATACTCTAACAAAATTTGTGTTCTCAAAAAGCTGTGCAGCTCTCTTCATGAAATTACACGCCATCTGGAAACTTTAGAGAGATTAACTGCTGCAGGTAACTTCTGGCTACGCTTTTTTTTAGTAAAGCAGATCTTTGACTAAGAGTTGCAGCCAGGATGTTAGAATTTTTATGTGATTTTCTGTATTAAAAACTTAGTCATTCCTGTGGTCTGTTGAATTATTTGTGGGTGTCTGGACTACATACATAGTAAGTAGGTAAAGGAATGCATCTGTTATGGCACTGCCTAGATATTGGATTTAAAAGGTCTCCAAACCCTTTAAAAAAAAAGTTTTTTAAAAAATCAAGGGAAACTTACTTGTTTCAGTTCAGTGATACTGAACCACCACAAAACAGCAAGAATTTAATTAAAAAGTTAAGCAATCTGACTTTCATAGGGGATGAGGTGCTTAAAATTTGAAAAATGTAGCCCTAGATAAAACCTACCACATGAAACTAAAATAATTTTGAAGTATAAATCATCGTTTTACCATTTTGTAACTGCTAGGAACAACAAACTTTTTATGGGGAACTGCATTGAAAACAACAAATAGATATAATAATTAATGAGCATATCAGAATTAAAAATATTTTCCTTATACAAGTTATTTAAAATTTAACACCTTAATTCTTACCCTTCTGTACAAAGCTTGCACGCGGTTTAAGTAAGATTCTGACCATCCTCACTACCAAAAGGAAGTGTTCAAAGCAAAGATTTGTACACACAATAAGCATTTTCAGATTAATAATCTATCAAAGGGAATAGTTCCTTCAATCAGTGGAAGAAGTATTTTAAAATCTTAAATCAGGGGCAGGGGGGACAAAGCCTTACATGCTAAATACCAGCTGTAGGTACCTGTATGTAGAATTGATAATTAAGGTATTCCTAACACACAAAACCAGCTCCCAGACAATGCTATAGCTGCTACAGTCCATGGCTTGCTCATCTGAAGTAGTGTCTTTGTTGCCACATTTTACCTTTGTTCCAATACTTTTGTTTATTTCTGATTGGAGTATACATCCAAGTCTCAACCTTTCCTGCTTTTGTGTTTTTTTTTTTTTTTTTTCCTTTTACAGGGAGTTCTTTTGTTTTGTCTTTTAAAACTTCACCATTCTGCGTCCCCAATGGCTTTGGAAAATACATAATCTCTTCCATTAAGATTCATGATGCCATCTTTGAGGTGAAATTTCCATTTGTTTTTACTTCTGTGAATCTAAAAACAGGGCAAAAACATTAACATGTTACTCTGCGTCAGAAATAGGTAATAACACGTAAGTAAATTACAAGGGCAAGAAAAAATAAAAATAACTATTGGACATACATTACTAAATTATTAAAAATACTGAGTGCCATATCCAGTTTTTTTCCTTAAACTCCTCCAGGGATAATAACTGCACTACCTCCCTGGGCAACCCATTCCAATGTTTAACAACCCTTTCTGTGAAGGCATTCCTCCTGAAGAAGGAATGAAGATATGAAGCCTATATGCTTAATTTAAAACTTAAGAAAATTGAGCAAAGTTCAGTCTAAAGGTAGAGGAGTAAACCTCGAAAAAAATTTTTAAAAAAGAAACCAAAACCAGAAAAAAATCTGCCCCATGCTGTAAACTCAGAGCAAATACTTGCAATCTATCAAAAATTGCATCTGAAAGTGCAGATCACCACCAGATGACCAGACACTCAAAGAAAGCAAAGACTTTCTGAAAAGCTGAAATGCTGTCCAAAAGGCAAGTTTATGATAAACTTTTGCAGATGGAACAAAGATGTTATTCTAGACCAAAGATGGTCTAGAAAAGGTTAAAATTTCACATAAGTCATTAAAAACAGGAAACCCTGCTGCAATTTTTCAATTTTTGTCAAAATAGGAAGTCTCACCATCTACCGTTAGTGCTGCAGAAACAGTAACATAGCACCAAAACAGCCATGGCCATATCACTCTACTAATTACTTGTAGTACTGCTTGGTCTGTTCTCACTTTAAACTGGAAAGAAGACAGTCAGGGGCAAAAGTCAGTCAGCAAATAAATGAACAAGGAAAGATCTGGCTTATATACACTACTTGCCCTACTGAATGGCATCTCACAGAAATCCCTCATCAGAAGCATTTTAGCTGCCATGAGGTTAGAAGGAAGGTCCTCAGATGAATAACTGAGTAACTGAAAACAAGGGTAAGAACACAGTTTTTACAGCAAAATGAGGTCATTCCAGTGAATATTTGCTGGCTGGAGTCTACACAGATTAAGAGCTCACTAAGGATCTGAAAAATGACAAAATGCACTGATACAGAAAACCAGTTACTGAAGAGCTGCAGAACGATGTTACTGCCCTAACTCACTGTGTAAGAAAACAATGATGGCATTCAGGGCATATGAAGATAGTAACAATTGGGAAAAAAATCAATTTCAATTTACATGGACAAAGTGGTGGGTTTGAACTAACAATTACAAGTCAGGAATGAGATTCCAATGATGTAAGATTTTTCCATGGGAATATCAGGTCTGTGTTCAGCAGGGCCAAAAGCATACATGAACTACTGCAGAACACTGCTAGACCAGTAAATAAATTGAAGTGTTACCTGTGCTCCTCCCTAACCTTATCTACCCTTACAAATAAGATACAGAAAAATAAAACAGATCTGGAGAATGAAAGCAGGAACAAACAAATGTCGGAACAGCTGTACAAATAACAAAGTGCAGCTCTGATTTCCAAGATATGACTGAGGAGGGTTATTATGGTCTGCAATATCATAAACAACACCAAGAAAGCAAAAAAGAAAATATTCTTTAGAACTAGGAAGTATCATATGAAACTAATGGGTTTAAAAACGAGGTGATCCTCCACACATCACACAATAAATTTATGAAGCTTCTTGGCATAAGGCAAAATTTTCAAGGACTCAAAAATAATCAAAATGCTTTCTAGCAAGTAGAGGAAAAAATCCTCTGTTGGCCATCTGGAAAGAAGGCACTTGCTCCTCCTCAAGAGACAGTTCACAGAAGGATGGTAAAAAGCTCTACATGAGCACTGCTACCTGTCTGTCCTTGTCTCATAGTTCCAGAAGCACCCACCGTGAGATGAAGTGCTTTCAGAGCACATGGCACTGGAAGTTAATGATGGACACTGTTACCTACCAAGTCCCATTCTTAACTTTTAAGAGGGTGAGGATTTCAGAGCAGTTCCTGTTGCTCAGCTGCAGCAGCTCCAAATAAGCTTTTTTGACTGCTGTTCTGATGTCCCTTACTACTCCCTACAAATTGCCTCAAAACAGTTTTGGATTTCAGTCTGCAGAAGACAGATGGCTGGGATGTAGATACTGATTCCACTTTATCTTAAATTGTGCTGAATCTGACAGCAAGTCTAAGCAGAGTCTGGGCATAACTGAAGACCTGCTAACACAGCCATTCTTTGCAACGTAGGAGCTTTTATTCAACAAGCTTACAGCTTTTTTTTCTTCCTGCTTTAAAAAGAATCCCTGTTCAGTGTAGTCCAATTAATAAAGTACAGGAAAAGAAAAAAAGCCACCTCAAATTATCTGTGTACTACCTCAGCCAAAAGGTTCTGGTATTGTCTAGACACATTTAAAAAGATTCCAGCACAGATGAATCCTTGCATATTCCACGGAAAACACGATCCCCTGTACTGACTAAATTCTTGCAAGACAGTTCAGCAGAATTTAAAGCAGAACAAGCATAAGCAGTCCACACTGCCATTTCATATAGCACAATGCATGGCACAGAAAGAGCATTCTCCTCTGATAACTATCCTATCATCCAGAAAAGATACTTTCAGTGATCAAGGAACAGTTTTGCACAAGTCTAAATCCCAATGACTACTTTTCCTGTTCACAAGCATAATAAATGTACAAACTTACAACAGTTCACCTCTGCTGATCCCAGAAGACTGTCCTTTTGTTAAAGGACACAAAAAGATACAATGAAGAAAAATAAAATGCAGCCAAATTTTTTCCAAGCTTTACTCATTACCAAGTTTAGTACGAACATGGTACACAAACCTGTTTTTAAAACAACAGGTAATTCTTGTATTTCCATTCACACTATAGTCTGCACAGATCTATCTGTACTTAACAGTCACAAAAGATACCACTTAAAAATTATGATTTGATGAGAAGAACACACAAAGTAAAAACTCTTGGATTGTTTTCTGTAGAGATTTACCTTATCATACTGGCACACAACAACATTTTCTGTATCGAACAGTTCTTGTCCTTCCTCATCACTCACATCATCTTCACTGTTGAGAGGCTCCTGAAAAAAAAAACCATGTAAAAAGTTATGATGGTTGGCAAGATTAGAGCTGTTACTTTGATTATTAACAGGAGGCTACAGTGTTGTCTGTGAACTACAGGACCCAAAAGGCAGTTGAGTTGGGGAATATTAGGCTTTCCAACACAGTGCTGATGTTTCCTACCCTCCATCCTGAGAAGATACCCTTATGAATTCTAGTCTGAAAGTCTGCAGCCTTTTGTTACCACAACTATTCCATTCTTGCTCCTTCACTGTAAATGTTCACATAAAAGTATGCAGGTTTTCATTTTTGTAAAGCATTTAAGCAGTGGAAAGGTGCAACCAAATGTGAATAAGATATGGAGTTGTATTTTTAAGGGCACATAAGGGCTGGTGTGACCATAAAACTAAAACTCCATGGTTTACTTACATTTGATGTACCAAAACAAAACAAATCTCAACATACACACTCTTATGTGATCAACAAACACTTCAACAGCTAGAACCACTAATAAACACAGGACAACAAATATACTCCCAAATATATAAGCTAGATGGAGGAGATGCTAGTGAGAGAAGAAAGTGTACTAGAGGTCCTAATTCCATTCGAAGTAATGCTATGTGTTTAATTGAGTTCAGAATCTTTAAGGAAGTGGTCCACTCAAAGTAGCTGCTGAGGAGCAAAGGAAGCCAAAAATAAAAGATTTCTGACATGCTGATAATGAGATCTTGGCATATAAAAAATTCCCTCCTGAATTGTAGCATTAAGGTCAAGGAACACTTAATATTTAAGAATGATGACCTATACTTAATAAGGCAACTATAAAAACGTTCAAACTGACATCAGTGCTGAATGATATAATGGAAAAGTGATGTGAACCCTACCTGTAATTTTTAACAGAAAAATACTGTTAAGACACCACTGTATACGTACTAAAGAAAAATCTGATTATTTACAAGTTTTATCTGCATATCTTGCATGGATGATACAGACTGTGAAATGGTGTTCATATTGGCATTTAAAATGGAATCTAAAATGATTGGAAAGCCTGTAGAGAAGTCTGCAAGCAATCTGGTAGTTCAAAATACATTCTAGGGACAGATTTAAGGAATACTAAGCTTCCTGTCTGACACTAAGTATCAGTACTTTTAACTCAGTAGTATTTCCCCATCCTCTACCCATTTTATACAATTTCTTATTCTTGTGGGGCTTTTTGGTGCAACACATCAAAACTCAGTAAGAACAACTGGCTGAAGTCCAAAACCAAGCCAACTTGAAGTCTAAATTAAGCACACACACTGGTAAGAATGCAACAACTCAGTCCTGTCCCTGTCTCCTTATTTTATTAATTTAAGGTCAGATGTGTTTCTAGAAGATGCTTTATAACCAAATTTGAGTTCTCAAGCTTGTTTCTGTGTAATGGCAAGCAATGGAACAGCCAATGAGATACAAGTAGACCACATCTATTGGTGCCATCAGTGAACCAAATAATGCTCTCCTTTTTGTCAATCTTAACACCCTGCTTTTGCAAGCACTTGGCCCCAAGTGGAGTTGACTATTTTTGTTTGCTCATAAAGGTTACATGACTTCAGAACTGACCCCTCCATAACTTCAAAAATATTCCAATTGAAGTGTTTTAATGGTGTTGGTCACACCTGATTTTTGCTGTGTCCCCCACATCCTTCCCAGCTGCATTTCAAGGTGCTTTGCTAATACATACCATTTCCACAACTTCAATATTGCAAATAAAGAATCTGAAGTACAAGGCTAGAAGTTATATTCTCAAAATTACTGAAATAATTGTACTGTTTGATATAGTTTTCTTTAAAATACCAACAATAAAATTGAATTGAAACACAACTATAACATGAAGTTTACCTCTTCAACTTGGCCATCTTCACCCCCATCTTTTTCCTTCTCTTCCTCTTCGTCATCATCATACTCTTCTTCCTCATCATCTTCTTCTTCAGATGATGTGTCCCCTGTTCCATCAACTTGAAGAACAAGTGGTGCTTGTGGTTGTGCCTGTTGTTGCTGTGGCTGCTGCTGACCAGCTGCAGGAATCTGTGCTTGAGCTGGTGTGGGGGCAGCCACTGTTGTAGGTATAACTTGAGTTTTATTTCCTGTAAACAGGATCTGCTGAGGCTGAATAATCACTCCTGTCTGCTGGGAAATCCCTCCAGGGAGAGGAGCCAAAACCTGATGGAATATATCACTGTAAGTACTGTGGCTGCTAATGTGACAAACTACCACACCACAGACTCAAAGAAAACAAATAAAGCATGCCAATCTGACTCGAACTAATTACAGAAGACTTACAAATATTCCACCTATATCAGGTAGATAACTTTAATTTTAATCACATACCTTCTTGCACTACATGGTGTTCATTTTCTGCATTTTGCATTGCCAAATTTAAGAAAAAATTTTGATAGTCTATCCATTCTAAAACTAAAACATGAGGACTACCACCACACCTGAATTCCAAAAACAGCACTGGAATGTTTTAATTCAAATAAAAGATTATTTTTAAAAATCCTCTTTATTAAAAAAAATAAACTCTTTACAAATTGTCAGTCATGCTTAAACTGTAGAATTGTGATACTATGATCATATGACTATGCTAAATTCAATGCTAACAGTCTGGACACACAACTAACCTTGCAAATGAACAAAAATCTTTCTAAAACATACTGTATTCACTATTAAAATAACCAAGGAGTGGCAGTTTTAGGTATTTTATTCTCTGTGTTATGTGACTCATAATAATGTCAATTAATTTACAAGTATGTAGACTAGGATTATGCACATAATGTAACTATCATCAGAAGATGCACAAAAGAAATTTTAAACTGCAGCCAGTCAGTATCTGACAAGAATAAAAGTGACATTGAAAACAACATTTCAAGATTGTTCATTAAAAAAACAAAACAAAAAAACCCCAAAACCTCCACACTTGACATAACTTTCTCTTTTTTTAAATTATACTGTTTGTGTTCTAGTTCAAATTGTTCATAAAAATGCTGAAACTGTAATTTTTTTCCAAGTGTACCTATTCAGAAAATTTACCTGCTGAATAACAGGTGCTTGTACTCCACCAGGTTGCATCTGTGGTATAACCTGCTGCTGTAGAACCACTGGCTGCTGTGGCTGAATAATATACTGTGCTCCATTTGCAGTTCTAACTACTTGGAGAATCTGGCCTGTAGTAAAATAAGTATCAATTAATCAGATGTACAAATTCACTTTTAAAATTATCTTAGTTTAGAAGCTTGTTTCCTGGAAGAATACCACTAGCAATTAAAAGAGAGAAATACTAAAATGATTCACTTTCACCAGTGAAAAGATATGCAACTGCAGCTGTGCCAGAAACAAAGAATAGGGCTGTTTACCATCTAAATATGATCATGAGATATGCAATCAAAAAATAAATTTATTTTTACAGGCCACAGACTAATCCTTTAACACACCACAGTATTTTAAATAATAGCTCCCACTTATGAGCATACCTCCTGTTTTAAAAGATAGATTTTACAGCTGGAAAGACAATCATAAACCAAAACAGAAGTACAGATAATCACAATATAAAAATTCTATCCACTGCTAACACTATGATATTTCCAGGGTCCTGTGAAATGATGACCTTTCCTCAGAATTTTTCCCTTCTGATTGCAAGAAACTCATCTGTCCATAACTTGCTTTGCAGGTGCTTTTTGGGAAAAACAAAACAAAACAACACCAAACAAACAAAAAATACCAAGCCAAAAAACCCAAACTATATCTTTACACTTATGGTCCACCTCTCCTTTCTGTTCCCACAATGCCTGTACTTGATTTCCTTTTGTTATCCTTTAACTTTACCATTTTATACCCTTTATCACTTAACAAAATATGTCCAAGACACAAACACACCCTTGGAAATAGCCTGCAATTCTGAAAAGCAAGAGCTAAGATGTATTCCAACATTAGTTTTTCACATTCCTGATCAGAAAGGTAGTGTAAGAAGAGAGAAAAAATTAAATTAGATAATCCTGAACTTTATACATTTCCTGCAGACATGGATTTCCTGTTCTCCCTCCACAGCAAAATGCAAAGCTGTATTTTCTGAAACAGCAAAACGGAAAGAAAGGGCTACTCCAGCCCTAGTCTAAGAAATTACTATAAATGTCCAAAATTGAAGTATTACTACACAAGTAAAAAATGTGGGCTGTAGATTATTCTGTGCCATAACAAATATAGATGTGCTTCCTTAAAACTGGGAAGATTGTGATTTTTACAATACATGCACATTTAAATTTTACTTCAACTATATACCATTAAACATTATAGTGTTTAAAACAGGAGGGTTAAGTCCCAGGTGATTCTGAGCATAGGTGAACTACTCTGGCAAAAGCAGCAACTAGATCTAGAAAATGAGATTTCTCAGGCCTTTCTTTACAGTATAATCTATAATCAGGTTTATAAAATCAACATAATATGAAAGTAGGTGAAATATCAGACATGCTGCTCATCAAAGTAATTTTTAATTATATTCTAAATACATGGCATAAGAGTATTTAGAAACTATAAATATGAAATAAAGTTAACATTGATAGAAATTCCACTTTGCTTGCTTAGCAGGTACAAAAAACCTTAAGACATCACTCTTCTGAAGCCACAGAAGTCACTGCTTTTATACCCAGCACAATACCTGAGCAGAGATATTGCATCACAAAGCCCAAAAATACACAAAGGGCAACACCAATCCTTGTGGGTATGGAATTTCTCTACGTGGAGAAAACTTATACAAATTCTAACCTACAACACATTTAGGGCAGAACCACAAGATTCATGAGGAAGTCAGTGAGCAAAAAATGCAGGAGTCAAGTAAAGAGATCGCACTACCTTGTAAGGGTAGATTCCCAGATCCTGCTTTTTAGCAGTAAAGAACAACAAGTAAGACCCAGAATGCTTCCCTCTTAAATTTTCTTAAAAATTTGTTCTCAGTGTTAGGGGAGTTACCTGAATTTGTAAGTATCTGCTGAACTGGAGTAACACCAGCGGGGAGAGCCAATGTAGCTGCAGTGGCTGCAGCACTCTGAAATACAAGAAAAGCTTTTTAACCACAAACATAATATTGACATTGTTTCATCTCACAACATGCTGCCTGAACATATCTAACTTTTTATTGCTGTTTACAGTGTTTGCACACAAGTTCCTGCAGCTATTGAAATGCAGGCATTTTAACTGCACGTTATACTACATATAAAAACGATTTTATTTTCCTTCTTTAATAGGAAGAAGACTGAAGCAAAATCAATAAATATTACACCCTAACACAACACTGTGTGGTTTCTTGGTTTATCTGCAAACTCAGCAGATAAACCTCTGTCTTCTCTGCTGATCTACTAATACAGTACAACACTGCATTGGTCATGTGGCAACTTTAGTTACACTCTTTTTCAAAGCAGCCAAGGCTATGGGCCTACAAAACTGAAGAAACCTAAGGTACTGAAGCAGTGATAATGTTCGCCTGTCTTGTTTTCACAAGGCACAGTAATCAGGTTTGCACTCTTCTTCATTCTGCATTTCAAGTCCCACATCACACAGCTCCTTTGAGTGAATCTACATACTGTGTACTGACTGTTCATAGAATGACTGATTTTTTTCTCTCAAGACAGCTTGTTCAAAGAGAAAGTGGAACCATCAATGAGTAATGATTTGAACCTGCAAGGAAACTGAATTCCAACATGATTATTGGGAGTTCCAAACACAAAAATCTGTGTTAAGTCTTTAACTTGCAGAGGATGAAGGACTCCTCTAGAGACCTCTCCATTTCAAGAGTCCAACTTCAGCTGCCTACGGAAAAGCCTCCCTTGCCCTACTGTAAGGGAACCATGGCCAATCGCCCTTTGTTACTGAAAGCATTTAAACTTCATTACTGGCTAGAGTGCATATTTCCTGTTTAGAAGAAACAGGATCTCCCCATACTGTCTAGCCAATATAATAGTTACATCTGCCAAGATTAGAGATCATCACACAAAACTAAAACATGCTTGTATGCACCCTCACATCCTGGACAAAGACAGATGAAAGAACTCTCATTACTCTCTGCCTTCCAAAATACTCAAAGTCTGTCAGACCCAGTCTTTTATATCAGCTTAAATGTTTCTAATAAACACAAACAATATTTCCAAACTGACTGTAACTTTTTGCTGAACAGTAGTTCTCTGTGGTGTGTGATGAATACAATTCATCAACATTTTGACAGCAGTGGAGTTTAAAAAGCTTGGCATACTCATATTTTCTATACCCTGAATTAACTGAGACAGGACAAAAACACATTTAGCTGTTGGACTTGTGAAGTCACAAATCCCATTGAAATGGTTGTCAAACATAAGAAAAAGGTGAGTATTTACATGCTCTTGGCTTGTGGGTAAATCATGCTATTCAAAGTAAGAAAGTTCAGGCTCTTTTCTGTAGCAAGAGCAGCAGGTAATAAAAAAGTAAAGGCTAAGAAGGCTGTTCCAGCCTCAAAACTTATCACATCATGAAACGTTGCTTCATAGGCTTTTACCACAGAAGTGTTAGGAATGTAATGAATTCTGGTTGCAATACAAATATTTAACTTATATTAGGGGTTGTTTTCAAGGCTTTGCAAACAACTTCTTTTTCTTTAAATTAAGCCAGGGCCTTTAAAGCAAGATAAGATAAGGAATATTAACCTCTAGAGATATAGAGTGCAAGAAACCTGTAAATGACCAGACTCAATTCTATATGCTGTTACATAATTAGTGAATCAAATTAATGTGACCAGCAAAAATCTATGTGAAACACTACATCATCTCTCATTCAACATAAACTTAAGTTTCAGCATATTTAATGCTTTTTCCTGCATCTGGCAAATACATTAATCTTGCATCAGTTAATGGTGGTGTATTGGTATATGAGCATATCATCATGCAGATTCATATCAGCAGTATTCCAATTTCTGATTTAAAATAAGTTTTGGCTAGACATATTTAAGCAGAGGATCAAGGTAAGTCCTAGATTTGTTATCAGAACTAAAGTTATAGATAACTGTTCCTAGATTGTAAGTGCAGCAGCAAAACTCAGAAAGATGGCAGATAGCTTTCCCAGTGTGTCCTAAATTACTTTTAAGCATCTGATGACTAATACCAGATTTGTATTTACTATTTACTCAAAACAATTCATGTAATGGCACTGTAAGCCTGTATAAAGTTCTGCTTCTCTTACCATGCCTGATGCATTCATATGTGGTATCAGCTTGGAATCAGGTACAATAACCTGCTGCTGAGGTGCTAGAAACAAGAAAACAGCATTTAACAAAAAATACACAATCTGCCCAACATAACATCCAAGCCAGAGTAACTTAGAAAGAATATCACCCAAACATCAGCTGAGCTTCATCACAAAAACAAATACTAAGCAGTCTCTGGTCTTGATAAGTTTTACTCTCAATATTCAACAGCAGCTCTGAGGGCTGACAGGGCTACTTTGCCTTTACAGATCTTATTTCAAGGGCTTCAGTTAGCTATTCTGAATCTAGGTAAAGCAAGATTGAAAATGTATTTCTGAAATGAAAGGTATTAGTGAAATGTTGATAAAATTGACGATGTCCAATATCAGAGTTCTTAAAAACTGAAAACAGTTAACACTTAAAACAGACTTAAGGAAGGATTATTGCAAGATGAAGAGTAAGAGGATGCTGCAGTTAGCCTGAGCTGTGTGCAGTCAGCATAGCTGTAAGCTCACGATCTTCACTGTCTTTCTAATACAGCAGAAGCAGATGAAATGTGATAAACCACCTGTCCTACACAACAAAGCAGTTTTGGTGTGCTAAAGGAAAGAGATAGCTAAACTATACCAACAATCTGTTGATTAATCATCTGGAAGTGCATGTATCCAAGTCTATGGAACAAGCAGGCTGCCACTGCTATTAGCAGTTGACAGTACACTTGAAAGTGACAGAGCAATTTGAATGAATTAATCCCTGACAAACTATCCTCCATCCAATCCTTTAAACAAACAACACTTAAGAATATTGGGAATAAGAGTTTCTGGAAAAGATCCTGTGGTAGGAAGCCTCACAATGTGGTACAGAAATCTGAGGGCATCTCCAGCTTTCAGGGAAATGAAGGAGGGCAGAAGATTAAGGAAATCTTGCAAATCTGTGCCAGGACCACAGAAAGGAGGACAGCAGGAATCACCATGCTGATTATCCTGATCCCTCTCTGTGACTGCACCAGGTCATCTGAAGAATGACTATACCATCTCCACTATGGAAAAGGGAAGTCAAATAATTCCTACAACTGCATCTCTGTGATGGAAAAGTGCTTTGATATCCTAATTTCATTTAGTCTCCATGCTGTCATTTGGCCATGAGCCACAACCCTGGGCAACAATAAATCAGTTTTAAGCGTGCCACCATGGGCAGGACCCGGGAGCACAGGAACAACCTCCACGTTCCAGAGCAGGGATCGCGGGTCAGCGGAGTCACGGCTGCTCCGCCAAGGGGCCTCCAGAGGGCGCGGTGAGCGGCCGCCCCCGCAGAGGGCCCGAGCCTTTGCAGCCGCCGTGTTTATTCAGAGGCTTTCATCTCGAAATTCATTCTATCCCTACACACACACTCGTTCATGTCTAGGCAAAATAAAAAGTACTAGAAGAAGAAAACAAGCAACCAACACACATCTGTCCCTCCTGGTCAAAAAAAGGGCCCCAAACCAACCACAAAAAACACAACCAAAAAGACATCATGGAAAAATTGGTGGCATTAGTTCTATACTGTTTTGAATATATGGTGGCTGGGTTTTGGGGAGAGACAGAGAGGGATATCAACTTATATCTATCTTTTGTGGCTATGAGAACACAGGTTCTCTGATCCATGAAATCTGACAAGAAGACTGAAGTCTGTGACTATCACAGATAAATATTTTATGTCACATATGTAATACACTGAAAACTCAATCAAGTCCTCCATAGGTGGCCGATATGTTTACTCAGCAAATGTGCAGTAAATTCCAGTAGTATTTATCTCAGTTTTCAAATGAAATTATAGCTGCTGAAAAAAAATTTTTCATTAAATTATTAATGAATATACAAGACAGTAATTACAAGAAACAATACTGTTATGCCTAGCTAAAATGTATCTTGTACATACACATCTACACAGTGTGCAATCTTTTAAGACAAAAAAAATACCTAGACTATTATACAGGTATTTTTCAGTCCTAGCATTGAGTTACACTAACCAATAATGGTTTTTTGAAATAATTTGCTCCTAATGACCACCTCGTGACTAAACTGTCAACTGCTTATGTTTATTGGCTTGAACTTAGAGCTGCTAATAGAATTTTGAAAGTCATGCATTCTGAAAGCAGGTTATGTTGTAGAAGACCAAAAGAAGAATTCAGCTTTTTCAAAATCTTCTAAAGAATATGACTTAAACACGAAAACACTTTTCACTGAGACAGTTTTCTTGACCCATTTAATAGAGGCCAAGTAAAACGACAGAAAGTTAACCACCAGACAAGAATCCTGCCCTAGATTTAGAATATGCTAAGGAGCTGGACTAACTTCAGAGTCTTTTGCCAGAATGTTTAGAGATTAAGTCTGACCTTGCTGAGATGCTGGAATAAGGACCTGCTGTGGCTGAGACTGCTGCTGCACAGTCTGCTGTGGCTGAGGTGTGTGATGGTGGTGGTGATGATGCTGCTGTTGCTGCTGCTGCTGTTGCTGTTGTTGCACCTGCAATAAAAGCTGCTGCTCTTCTGAATGGAAGCCATCTACAGCCTTAGACTGCATCAGCTTGTTCTCCCACAGCTAGTTTGGAAAAGGAAAGAGAAATATCTGTGTACAATTTTACTCAACAGTATTTGTAACAATGTAACAACAGTACTCCAAAATTGAGTTTGTTTTCACTGTTTATTTTGTGCCAAAAAGCCCAAAAAGCCTGAAGGTATCAGGCAGACATAGACAAAAGGTAACTCCACAGAGTTAAGAAAAGGAATTAAATATCCCTTGTCAGTCCAAGATTAAGCTTTAACATTCTTTCTTTCTTCCAAGCGTGGAAGATTCACAATAGCCCTAATAGAAGCATGAATTGAGATAAACTGGTAACTTTAAATAAGACTTCAAGTTTTCTATTTCCTTATATTCTTTCTTTCTTACTTCTTTAATCACAAAAATAATTCTTTATTACAGCTTTCCTCAAGCTATTTCTTCTTGGAACTCCTCAATACAAGTTGCTTAGACTACTGCCTCCTGACACGTTTCAAGAGAAGCTACCGAACATAAAGCCTCTCTTCGACCACTTGTACCACAGGATCAAATCGAGCATCTCCAGCCCGATGGGATTTTTTATGCCAGCTGGCATGTCTTCAAAGGACACAGACACATGCAAAAAAGCAGCTCTTGTAAAAACAGCAACACAAGTATTGTGTAATGCATCAGAGTCAAAAAGACTACAGGCACCCAGGACTCATGATGTCAAAATCTGCTTAGGGCTCCCTTCCTCTTCAATACTTGACTCTCCTCCTTGTCATCATTAATTTTTTCTGACATCACTTGCAGAACACATCTGTGACACAAATGCCAAAGCACTCATTTTTAGAGCGCTTACTGTGTTTCCACCAAGACAGGTCACGGTCTCATGGGAAAAGTCTTCACCTGTTTCTGACTAGTCAAATTCAAAATTTGTTTCCCACTCCATCCATTTTAATACTTCAAAAATATTGTGGATGTGGGACATCACACTCACTGAAGATGAAACAAAAAGTCACCTACTTTCCCAGTTTCCTTTCTTTTTGTTGTTTTGTTTTGCCTTTTTCCCCCACTCGCTTTTTCCCTTCCCCTTTGAAGGGCTTTTTTTACTCATGAAGAATTTGAAGAAAGCCAAAGGAGACCCACTAGAGCTCAGATTAACATCCTGCCTTTATTCTGGACCTTTGGTTCAAACCCACTCCATGTAAAACAATTCTGAATCAGAGCTTCAGGCAAGTGTAATGCATACAGTGTGATTTATTACATACCAACCCCCAAAAGACAAATACTTTTGCAAACAACAAACCATACATGCAAAAAATCTGACAATGCATCCAACAATGCAACTCTTCTTCAGAAAGACAAAAACATCAAGCAGTGCAGTATTTTTCCTGCAGAGAAACACCAAGAACTGTCGGTCTCTAAAATAAACATATTTTTCCCTTCTTTAAAGATGCAGTATTTTGGGGATCAAAATAACAACTGCATCTGATAACTTCCATTATCAGATTAGGGAAAATAACAAGGTGAGCAGATCTGTCTACACAGCAGTGCAATTCAAATGATATGGGGTTACAGATATGCAGATTACAGTGCTTAACTAAAAATTAATATGTCTACTGTGGACAATGGTAGCCAGATTTGGAAACTAACTGTTCTATTGGTCTATTAAAAAGAACTTTTAAGTTCAACTTACTGTTTTGAGTTCCATGAGAACTTGTTCATCCACTCCTTCATCCAGAAAAACTTCTCTGACATCATTAATGACATCTTCAATTACAGACCTATACAATTTAGGCTTTAAAAAAAAAACAGTAACTAGTCAGCACTGTTTTGAAAAAAATCTGTCACTTTAATATTAATTATAAAATTTCTCCCCACAAAAACCTGCATTTCAGAATACACCACATGTTTCTGATGACTAAAATATCCAGGAAGGTATAAATCAGGAAGAACAGCTCAAACAAGGTGAAAAAGGAAGAAACTGCTCATGATGTTCTGTGACATAACTACAGCACAAGAGTTATCAAGCCATGAAGAGTGTAATTTAAAACAGAGAAAAGGAGATGGTTTTCCATTTAGTCAATTTGTCTTCTGCTTGCAAATGTAGATACTAAACATGCAAAAATCCTTGGATGTGTACAAAATGCATTAAAGAACATTCCAAGGTGGAAAGTATATTAAAGACAGGAAAAGAAACTTGCTAGTGCCTACTAGTTCAACAGGCACCAACCATAGCTCAGAATGATCTTGAGCTGAAAAGCTGAAGGCTCAAAAAACTGGAAGGATTCATGTGAATGTCCTGTTCTTATGTATTCGTTTTCAGAAACTCCTGAAGACAGGATATTAGGCTAGACAGACTTCTGTTTTCAATCGGCACTTATGCTTTTACATTTCAAATTTTTCATGGGGAAATACCAAAAATACGCTAGTATTACACTGCTTTCATACCTAAACTATCAAAGATAAAATGAATTGCCACTTTAGGTTGCCAAAAGAGGTTCTGGAGCCTCCACTCCTGCAGACACTCAAAAGCCATCTGGACATCATCCTGGGCTCTAGTTGGCCCTGCTTGTGCAAGGGGATTGCAAGAAGAGGTCCAGAGGTCCCCTCCAATGTCAACCATTTTGTGAATTTTAAAACAAAGGTAAGAATTAAAACAGAGAATGCAAACACTTAACATTATAAATTAAAGCACAAAATTTAGTTCATAGAACCAAATGACAACTGTACTATGCACATGCTGTGCCTTTTAAATAGTGCAGCTTGGATCTCTCTTTGTATGTATGAACCTCAATGAGATTTTGGCTAGGCTTTAATATCTGCACTATCTAACTGCTAGATAGCACTACAAGCTGTAAATTCTGGTTCACCAATCTTGCAGCCTGTGAACCATATATACTTCACTGACCAAGGCTGCTCCTTGGGCTGGGAGTACACCAATTTTAAAATGATGAGAAAGTAGCCACAACTTTATCTAAACTGTCATTCTCCTCGGCCCCATTGCATAACTCCCTTAAGCAACAAATCCTGAATGATGCCACACACATCAGATATGTTGTATACATGCAAAATAATCATCTTGCAACGGTGCAGTGGGTTTGGCACTCCAGGAAGGCTGGGCCCCCAATGCACACATGGGAAATCTGCACCAAACACAAGCAGCTAGTCCAGAGGTGCTAGAACTACATAAATTCACTTAATGCATTGAAGCATTGATTTTATGCACAAACATTTGCTTAATGCGTTCCAGAAGCGCTGAATTTGTTGCAGACATGCTAAAAATTGTATTTCATATGTTATGGAATTGTTATGCCTAAATTATGGAATAATGTACAGAGGCTAGTAGCACAATTTACTAATCCAGGGAAAATCTGAGTGATCAATAAGCACAAAAAAGAAGCTGTATATCTTTACTTTTAGATAGGGCGGAAGGAAAATAAAACTTCAGGGAATAAAAGAACATATTTGGAACCTAGAAATAAGCAGTCTGAAGGCTGCTTAGTGCACTGTGTCCTTACTGTTTAAAAATAAACCAAAAAACCCCAACAAAACCCAACATACCACTCTATGTTATGATCGTATTTCAGCTTTAACTATGCTGCTGCAAATCAAGTAGCTGAAATGTTATCATTTATCCTTCTGTTATTGGTCTTTCAAAAAAACAAAAAGAAAAAACTAAAAATTTCTGGCTTCAAGTAACAGAGTGAGTTTGCCATCCTTGACAACTACACTGACATCACCTATGTCCACAACTTCTCCAAAAGAAACAAAGCATACCACAGTGCTTGCTCTTATCCATGTTTCAAATATTCATTAACTGAGCTTATAAACACCTTAACAACTTCTCCTGAGTGCTAGCATTTTAAGTCAGTGTAGTAATTCAGAAATACTAAGCACCATTAACAGGATTATTTTTCCACTTAATTCGTAACAGATGCAAAAAGACATTCTGGTTAATAACATTAAGTCCTATTATTTCTATAATTAAACAAATTGCATTAAGCTTATACGATTCAACTAGCACAGAAATACTACTTAACCTATCCCATATATTGTTCCTTATTATATTAAAAGCATCTGTTCCTTAATGCCAAAACCACATTCTGCAAATAAACATACTTAACCTCAAGCATGTAAGTTACTTTATTTAAGTCAAGAGAACTACCTGTATGCCTCAAATTACAGTCAAAATTCCTGCAGGATGGAGGGTACATTTTCTCCTTTAATCCTCCTCTCCCTAAATTAACTAGTAAGTCTACTTTTCTAATAAAACAGATTTTACACAAACAGACCCTAATAATTTCCACCAGCAGATACCTCCTCCTATCTCCACAGTCAGATATTTTTGTAAGGTTTATTCACAAAGCCTTCTGAGTCTATAAAGCCCCATAATAAAGATACCAACATTCAGTGACTTGAGTCTGTAGCCTAACAGTCTCCTTGGGAATTTCCTTTTTCCCCTATGTAGGTAAGAGAAAAAACAAATTCAAGCAGATACTGGTTTATAGTATCCTAGCATTAGCTTAGCAAGACCTCAGAAAGGCAGGTTAAGAGCACAGATGTTCACCCTGCCATTGCTGCCACAGGATCCTCCTGCATTACTTCCAACAGTCCAAGCAAGCAGGTAAGTCCCCCCAAACAGGACAGTCCTGCAGCTGTGGAGTGAGCTGAGTGCTGTGTGGGTTAGCCTGCCCACAGCAGTCTGTACATGCATGTGTCCCTCTGCATGAGCCTCACAGTGCACTGCATCTCAAAATGGGTCAGAACTTTCAGACACTGCTCCAATCACATAGTAACATACACTATACACTGACAGTTCTGTGATTAGGAGGAAGAAAAGAAAGAACAAAACATTTGCATGCATATACTGTAACAGTGTCTGTCTGATTTTACCTACACATGTTTACATAATACTCAGAAATACCCTGTTCAGTTGAAATTCTCTTTTGTACACTCCTACTGAACATCCAGCCCAGATGGATGGAACATCTCCCACGCTGGGGGCAGCAACGCCTTCACGAGACATTCACAGTGGAATTCTGAAGAGTATCACAGCATACTCCTTTCCTACCTCAAAAGAGGCATATCCAGTAAAATTACGAAACAGTCTTAAGTTCCAGACTTCAAAAGAAAGCGCACTGTACTGGTTTCAACATGCATTAAGTGTTAGCTTTAAGCATTATTTACATGATGCTGAACCTGTTTATATAAGCCACCTAAGACTCTGGAGTTGAATGACAAACTATTTTCATACACTGCTTACTCAAAAAATAAACACAGTAATACAATTACTCAATAAGTCTAAAGATGGGATAATAGGTGTAAGTTACTGCATTCAGTCAGAGAAAGCAATGAGAGCAAACAGAAACTTTAAAGATTGCTATTAAAATAACTGAGCTTTCATCTGGTTTATATTAAAGTGTCTCCCTCATAAAGAGTACATTGCTGTAAATGTCAAGCTCTTTTAAGAGCAAAATACTCAAATCACTCTTCAATAAACACTATTCCAAGCACTTACTACAGATTAAAGACAACAATTAAAATTCCTGATTTATTAGATACAACCGCAAACACATAGAAAAGATTTGGAATCTACAATTTCCCCCTCCAGGGGCATAAGGGAATGATTACATTTTACTTTCTCTGTGCATCCTGAAAAGAAAACTCTTGAGTACGGTGACACTGCTACACACATACTCCAAATCCAGGAGCAACCAGTAAGCTATTTTAAGAAATGCCACATGCCTTTGGGGGCTTATACTTCCTACATTGCTTCCGCTTCAAGGGTACAAAACCTGCAATCCTCTGTAATTATTATCACAACACTTGGGATTTCAGCAGCTTGGGCTTCCAATAAGCAACACATTATGGAGAGACAGACCACAGCATGCTTTGTACATTTGACAAGAGCTGCTTCTGCAGCTCTCCCTGAAACATTGCTGATCTTTCTCCCAGCTGAGCAGTTACTGCTGTAAGCCAGCCACAGGCAGCCAAAGAGCACACTGTAAAGGTAATTACTTCTAGTCACTATTACACCAAAGATGTGCATTTAAAAAGTAACATATACAATCTACATTGTAAGCATTATAATTTGAATTTTATGTTGTTGTGGACTTTCACAAATAGATTGCCTTTATCACCTGTAAAATCTTATACTACATATAACTGTTAACATCCAATATTTGTCCTTTATTGAAGAGAACAGATTTCTAGCAAGTCAGGTTTGATCAGATGCTGACATGATGCCACTGACACATTAGGCTCCAAGTCCAGCTTCCTAAAGTCACATGGTTGCAGCATTTCAAAACGCTCCTACTCAGCTTTGGCAACCCTTAGGTAAGCAGTGTGTTTCTTGCTACTGAATGAGACTCAATTTGACACAACTGTACGATTTTACTACATTACTGAAAATTAACCTAAAGCATACCTATCTGAAGCAAGCTCATTTTAAGCTTGGCTTTTACTATTCCAAACATTGGAATAGTAAAAAAGAAGTTCTTTCAAAAGAACTTCCAGTACAGAAATACAGTGAAAGAAGTCTCAGTAAATTGTTAGGCCAAAAATATTTATAAGTCCTCTGGAGATTATTCAATGTATATATTTTTTGCTATTCAGTACTACCTTTGTCAAGAAAGAGAAGGAAAACTTTTAATTTACTACACTAAAGAAAGTAGATCCTTTTCTTACAATAAAAACTCAAAGCAAGAAGTTTATAAACAGAAGGACAACTAAGATTCGAATCTCACATGCTCAGTATGCACCCTGCTGAGTAACTGCCCTCTGTGTAACAGCTGACTGCTTTCCTAAAATCTTCTGATACAAAAGCTGACAAAATATCAAATCAAAGATGTTTCCTTACAATTGCATAAACCTAACTCACAAGCAGCTCTGTACCATTTCAGATTAGGAAAAGAAAACTAAGATACTTTGCATTTTATTTTGTATATTTGGTAGTATACCAAATACTGTAATGAAACCAAGTAGGGAAAATTCCAAAACCACTGCCTGGACTGCAATAAAATATTTGTACACTTTAGGCACCAGAAACACACACAAATCATTGAGCAGCATCTGCAGTCTATGACCCATACATAAAACTTGAATATTAACTTCACTTTTGGGGAGACGGCTGTAGTCAGACCTCGGCAAAGCGCCATAAAATAAATACCACAACTCTCCTTGATATACTGGGTAAGAACCGTTCAAACACCCCTTCCCCCATGCAGCAAAAAAAGCTACTTTGAAGACTACAGGAGCACAGGAACGTGTGCGAGCTGTACGCCAGGGACAAAAAACCCCAAACCCTTAAACAAACAAAAAACCCCACACCCAAACCCACCAAGCCAAAAAAAAAAAAAAAAAAAAAAAAAAAAAAAAAAAAAAAAAAGAAAAAAAGGAAGGAAAAGATAAACTGATTCAAACGCAGGAGCAGATGAAAACAGTCTTTGTGCAATGCGTAGCAAAGGAAAGCCCATTTACGCGGGCGAGGAAACACCCTGGCCCCCGCAAAGCAGCACCGCTGCGCAGCCCGGGGGCGACGGGGCCGTGCGGCGCGGAGCGGAAAGAGCCCGGTGGGAAAGGGCGGCCGGGCTCCGAGGGACGAGGCGCCCGTCTCGCAGCCTCCGCCGCAGACGCATGCACCTCCCAGCCCGCGCTCCGCGGCTCGCTCCCTATTTAAAGGCTGATGTGGTGTTTAAATGGAGAGGCGGTGACGTGGGGCTGGAAAGCACCTTCCCATCCTAGCAGAGTCTATATTAGAGAGCGGCAATAGCGCTATATAAACAGGGCAGCCACAGGGAGGAGGAACACAAGGAGCAGGGAGGCAGAAAGGCAGGGGGAAGCCATGATGGATCTGAGAGCCACAAACAAGGGGGCCGAGCCCGCCGCCGGGACGCCGGGTTTGTCTCCTCCAGCGCTTCGGGGCGGGGGTCGCGGCCGGGGGCGCGCCGGGGAGCGGAGCGGCGGCCGGGGGGGCTCGGTGGCAGCGCAGGTCTGTGTGACTGCTTGTTGCAAACCTCTGTGAGTACAAGTGCAGCAGC
>VZRX01013815.1:783952-826987 GCA_013398075.1 Notiomystis cincta
CGCGGGACGGGGAGGGCGCGCGGGGCCGTGGCGCGCGCGGGGTGAGCGAGCCCGGCGGGACCGGGGCTCTGAGCGGCGCCTCCCGCGTCTCCTCAAACACCTCACTGGCCTTAACTGCGCCACCTCTCTGGGCAGCCCGTTCCAACGCCTAGTCGCCTTTTGTGTGAAGAAATTCACTCTGATGGCCAGCCCGAACCTTCCCTGTCCTCCTGTCTTGCCTCACAGAAGAGGCCGATCCCCACCTTTTTTCAGGTGGTTGTAGAGAGCAAAAACGTCCCCCGAGCGTCCTTTTCTCCAGGCTAAACAACGCCCGCTCCCTCAGCTGCTCCTCACCAGACCTGTGCTTCAGAGCCTTCAGCAGCTTCGTTCCCCTTCTGTGGACACGCTCCAGCCCCTCGCTGTCCTCCCTGGGCTGAGGGGCTCGGAACTGAGCACAGCGCTCGAGGTGCAGCCTCAGCGGTGTCAAGGAGAGGGAGAGAGTCAGCGCCCTGGTCCTGCTGGCCATGCTAGGGCTGACAGGGGCCAAGGTGCCATCGGCCTTCTTGGGCACAGGCTGACCCACGTTCGGCTGCTGCCGACCAGGGCTCCGCAGAAACCCACACGCCTCCCCTCAGGCAGTTAAAAACTGACAGTACCACTAGGAGGCAGAAATAGCTCCTCTGGGTCCGCGGGAAAAGGGTCCCGAGCCCTGCTTGGCAGTGTGAGCGCTGGTGCCTCCCTCACAAGCAGTTGACTGAAGTCTGCCCGGGCCAGGGTGCCACTGCTGCAGGCCGTGTGCCACCCCCTGGGCTCGTAACTGAGGCTGGGGCTGGCCACGAAGAGGGAGGCAGCACAACCTAAGAATTTACAGATGTCCTTCCTCAGGGTCTCCTCAAGGCCCACAGGTGCTTACTGATCTGCAACATTGCTGCTTTTAACTTTTCACTGAGCCCATGCCAACAGGATCTCCCAGCTGTGCAAACAGTTGTCAGAGCTCTGCCAGCCAGCTTAACAGCCATTTTCCCTTCCTTATTGTCTTTTCTTTCAGTCCCTCTTTATCTTCCTTCTCTGTGGTAAGCTATGAGAGGCATGTAATATGGGAAAATCTTCTCAGCTCTGAGTGTTGTTCCATCAGTGTTAACCACTCATGCTTTCGCTCAGTCCTTAGCACAACTTCTGAACTCCACTCATCCCTTAGATGTCCACCAATAACTCACTGTGTGAAGTCCACTCAAGCATAAATGAAAAATAACATTGAATTCTAACTTGGCATGCACAAGGCATAGTAGGTTACATCTCTTCAACAATTATGCTGGTGTAAATGGCATTTGTTATGTAACCTTCAGCCTGAAGTCCTCTCTTATTTAGCCCTAGAAACAATTTCAGGAACTCGTTTCTGGCATCTTTTGATGAGGAGTAGTTTGTTAGTCAGTAGAGTGGGTATAGGAGGCCTTTCCCTCTGATTCCTCAAAATCTTTCATTTTTACTGTAACAAACACTACCTTCCCTACTGGAGTGCAGACTTTGTATGGGGATATGACTGATTTAGACATTAATTAGGTCACAATTCACTATGCACATTGCTGGAGCACTGCCCAAAAAAATAGCATAGTTTACAAAGATCTACCATTCTCACCTGTCTGCCCTCAGCTTTTTGCTGGAGTTTTCCATCTGGCATAGCACAGCCAACAGGACTGAAGAGGATCTGCCCTCTCAGAAGCCCTAATTCATGGTCTGATGGATGAACTACAGGGATTGATTGAGATGCTGGTGTTACTTGACTTTTGATGCCTCTGATAGGAAGGCAGTAGTCTCTTGCAAAAAGTTTGTACTTCACTGTACTGCCGAAATGACTGGCGTGTTACCAGGACAGAATCAGGTTGCCATTCACACCCCTTTTCTTTTCAAAACAAGTCATTGCATGGCTACAGTTTCCTACCCTGGAACCCTCTCCCAGTTTTTCAGAGTGGCTCACTGAATAGTTAAAAAATTTAACATGTGGGCACGTTAGCAGTGCTGCCTCAGTCTGGTATCATGCTCCTTTCCATGTTCCATCAGACTGCCTTCCCAGTAGGCAAGAGCTGTGTGCACAGCCCCCTCACAGTTTCTCAGGCACTAATATCCAGTTGTGGCACAGCACTGCAAACCCCTGAGTGCTTCTGAAGAATATTGCTGTGAACAGAATCAAGGCCTCGTGAGAAATGCCCCATTGAGTCAGACTAATGGTCCATTTAATTCATGGCAATTCAGCTGCTGCTTGGGGAGCCAAGCGAGCTGGCCACTTCCTGAAGTCTCTTCTCCCTGGCTGCCTGGTATGTGGATGTTAGGGGATTCTACTTCATTTAGCATTTCATTAGACTGGAACAACATGCATGCTTGTGTGTAGTGCAGCAGCAACACTGATAGTCTGGGCAGCATCAGAAGGCATAAGCTACATAAGAGCATTACTGTCACAGTTATCTGTAGTTTTCTGCCAGCATTCTGCTCTTTGCTGGGCAAGCATGAATCTTCCTAAGTTTGTGTGTTACCCTGCCTGTCATCTTTCTCCCTGAGGTTTCTACCACTGACAGCTCAGGGTGGCTTCACCAGGTTTAGCAATAACATCAGCTGTACTGTTGGGTGGGCACTTCTGTTTTAGCTCCTGGGCTGTCTAGATTTGAGCCCCATAGCAAAGATAGACATGACATCGAGAGCAAAGATAAGGGCATCTGGGTAAATTTTCTCCTTCAATGCAAAAGTTGTGCCAAATATGGGATAGTGTAGGGCAAAACCGATTTGTGTACAAGACCAAAAGCTGATCCTTGATGTGTTAGAGAAGGAAGTATTCTAGAAAAGTTCCCCTCAATCCTAGACACAATCATATTTCTTTCTGTACCAAATGTTTGAAACAAAGACAAACCATGTTTTACAGCAAACATTTTGCACTCAGTCTACACTGAGTGCCCTGAATGATTCCTGGCCTGTCCAGTAGCATCCCTTGCTTCTCCTCAGCAGAGCAAATGACTTACCACTGCAACAGTAGCTAAATTAATAGAAAGGGCCTAGGATATGGGGATATTTGTAGTTCAGCTTCTTTGTAGTCCATCATGGAACTACTTCTTTTAGAATAGAGATTTTTGAACTTGTGAATAGGAAGCTGCAGGGGGGTGGGGAAGGAAGAAATAAATTTTCTTCAGTATGATTTTTGGGTTGACCACCCTTCCATTTTAAAGTTCTTGGCAAGTACTAATGGGTTGTTCTACAAAGCATATCTTTCAAGATAACATTTGCAAAGGGATAACTGATGTATAAGTATTTACTAACGGGGGAGGGATGGGATACACTTGAATCTAGAAAGCTAAAAATGCAAAGTGCCTGTGACTGCCACAGGAAACCACCAGCTAGCAAACTCAGATAGAAGAAAGAAGAACAAAATCTTGATACTAAGTTAAAACACATTCAATCAGTTGCAATCTTAATTTCTATTTGTCTGTGTTGTCTAGTTGTTTTTTTAATTGACTTTTTTTTGTTCATCTGAAAATTGTAAAAAAAAGAAAAAAATCTGAAACTACTCTTCTGCCCCCAGGAGCAGACCATGAGTATGTTTATCTACACCTGAAGAAATCACTACCAGAGCAGTATCAGCATGCACTCATTTTTCTTTGAAACAATTTCTGATCATACAGTGAAGAATAGAGTACTTAGTATGAGGTGTTGCTGACAACAGTGGATTTTTAAGGTTCCTAGTTCTTGAAACAAAACAGAACTTGTTTTGTTGATGACTTGTGATTATGTCTACTGGTTCCCCTTCCCTCTGAGGGGGGTGGTCGAGCAAGGAAACAAAAATTGGCCTTAATTGTATTACAGAGTGACAGAATGATGCTCACCATCAGCACACCTTCCAGAGCTGTCATTGTCATCTGGACCACATTACCAGTCTGCTCTTGTACTCGTAAAGTCTCCTGCTTCAGGCATGAAGACAAGGTGCAATTTTCACCCAGTATATTTATTACACCCTTACCTTAAAAACAAGCTAAGCTGTTGAACACTTTTCAGTTGAACACAGTAGTATTAATAGTCCAGAAGTAAACCTTCTCACCCAATCTCTGAAATGGCATATTTCCAGAAGAATGAGATACACATTTAAACTTCAAGTTACAATAGCATGTGTTAAAGGATAAAACAGGAACATACACTGAGCTAAGGCAGTCTAAAAAAATGTTCTTAAGGGAAAATGCTTCTTGAAGTTATGTTCACATATTGTGAGATCAGAGCTTATTTTCTCCTCTGAGTCTCTCTCACTGCTTCCATTCGCTGTACCAGAGAGAGAATATAACCTTAAATAAAATTTGAGAAATTTTGTTTGTTTGTGAGAGGAGTGGATTTTTTTTTTCTTTCTTTGAGTTTTTAAGTGTCCATACAGAGCTAAACCCAAAAATAAGTGGCCCAAGCCACAATCCAAAATGTTGGGCACAGGCAGAAGTTAACAGCAAACAGATCATAATGAAGCTTTTCTGGATGTAACAAGCCCTCAAGAGTCAGAAGGGAGGCTGACACATAACAAAATTTATGTGATGTGACTTTCAGACAGCGTTCAGGTATTGAATAAAAATTCCCTAATTAAATGGTATAAAATATATATATTAATTAACACTCTCCTAACAGCCTGCTTACCATGATCTAGTAGCTGGAAGCCAAAAGCAATAAGCATGTCCCTCTTGCCTTCAGCAAGAGGTTTTCCAAAAAGGATTTTTTAGCACGGCAGAAATGGAATGAAATAGCTCACATCACCCTTATTGCAATCTCCTTCTAGTTGGATTACTCTCATATCTACAAGAAAGGTAAAAAAGTCCCTAAAATTCTGAAGGTTAGAGCTTCTCTGAAAGGGTGTGAGCTGAAGGAGTGCCTCTGAGTCACACAGTAAGCTTTTATCTCATTATTAGATTTGTAGAGTCTCAGGCCTGTTCTGCTCATACCAAGTACTTACTGAAGTAAAATAGGAAACACCAATAATTTTTCTTAAATATAGACTGTTTTCTGTCAGAATACATATAGTTTTTTGAAAACAACTTATATATACCCCTTTCTCATTAGGGCATGCCTAAACTGGACAATAAAACTATGCCCTTAGTTATCCAGTCAGAGCCACACAAAGAGATCTTCCCTGCCACAAACAAAATACCCAAGTTGCACAGAAGACTACACGAACAGGCAACAGCCAACTATTCATTACTGGACCTCCTTCTGTCCCCTTCTGTCTTCAGCACATCTCTCACCTCTTCACAGACTGCAGAGCAGCACCACAAAAGCCAGGGACCAGTCACGGATTTTCTTCTGAAGCTGCCACTTACAAGTGCTCGACCCTCTCCTGTCGAGCCAGGGTTTCTCTTCTATCAGAATCATAGTTCTCTATCTGACTTATACACAAACTCCATGTCAGATTTTACAAAACCAGTCCTTTTCTAGGACCAGTCGTGCCTCCTCTGCTTAGGAAGTTGACTTTCCTCAAGGCATCATTTCACATCTGTGCACCATGGTCTTTATAACAGCTATTTCTTGTAAATGATCAGCTACAGCTGGAGGAGACAAGTAGGTCTTTTCCAGGCTCTTGCCATGTGTTGCATTTATTTTACACCTTAGCAGAGGTTTTTGCCATTGTAGATTTTGTGGACCAGAGATTGTGGGGTTCTTTCATGTTTCTGGTCGACAAAACTACACTTAATTTGTAAAGACAAAACTTAATTGAGACACTGACTCCGCTTTTCTCACGACCCCCAAGTATTCAGGGATAATGAGGATTTCAGGCACTCGCATTTCCTTCCCGTACCACTGTGTGCTCGTTCTGTCTCTGTGCCACCACGCTCTGCTTTTGCCGTTGTGCCAGTTCCTTGCTGTGCCTTTTTTTTTTTTCCCCCCCTTTTTTTTTTTTTTTTTCTCCCTCCTGTGCTGGCTAATTTTTAACCTGGATCAGTTTCCTGATCTGGTTCATAGGGCAGCCCTACAAAAGACGTGTTAATGCAACTGAAAGAGCTGACAGGAGTAGAAATAAGTGATCAGAGGAGGAAATGCTTCAAAACAACGTTGTTGCCAAATGCTTTGTCATGTAGAAAAGTCTCCAGGCTTCCTTTTATTGAAGAAGAATTGGCCATTACTAAAATGCACACCCTGCTTGCTGTAATCAAGCTCTCATGCTTGTAGCAGGAAGATTACTGTTCTTAGAGCGTAGACCACCCCTTCGTTTTTCACATGTGTGCATGTTTGACATAATGCTGAAGTCTCCACAAACTGAATGATTCATCTTTTGAATACCGAGTACCGATTCTTAAGTAGCTAAAAAAAGTCCCTAAAATTCTGAAGGTTAGAGCTTCCCTGAAAGGGTGCGAGGTAAAGGAGTGCCTCTGAGTTACACATTCTGCATTAGCATCTTCCTGAAGTGCTTTTAAAGTAGTAACATTATTCACTCAGATTGTAACTGTTACGAATCACAGCTACTCAGCAATGATGATGTTTCAGCAACAGCCAAAATACTGCTGGCTCTGATCCGTGAAACTAAACAACAAAGCAGTCAGATAAAAAAAGAACCAGACTTAAAATACCCATTAGTCTCCTTTTACGCAATGTCCTACTTTACTGATCCAAAGTAGAGCTGTACGAAGCATGCTGATAAATGTTTTTACTGATTACTGCAATGTATTCTAGCCAGTAGCTATGATGGGTAAAGGTCCATAGCAGAACTGAATTAACTGTAGCAAAGTTATTCCTGATATATACAAGCATCAGAGGATGAAATATCCATAGAGAAAAATTTGCAGAGTGACCTATATAGTGTGCCTTTGGAAGCCTTACATACCTCAGGCTCCATGTGGGGACCTAAAACAGAGTAATTCACCTGCAGTGTGTAATTATGGCATGGTGCTGGTCTGTGTGAGTGATAGCCCCGTGATTCCTTTGGGACTGTGTTTGTGTAGCCTCAGCTTCCCTGGCACAGATGGCAGAGTGGGACACAGCACACAGGCTGCTCCCACCCAGCAGAGATGTGCTGTGATGTATTTTACTCAGTGGTTTTTCCCTCAGCCACATGTTCACATGTCTGCTAAAAAAAGCTTTTGTGCAAGGCAGGTTTGTTCCAGTTCAGATGCTCACTGCTTCCCACTTAATACTTCTGGTCCTTTGTGCCCAGGTGAGTGGCCTTGCAATCCACACCAGCTTCTGAGTTGCTGAGAGTTTTGTAGAGCTGATATAAGGGTGAGGAGTCTACAGCTTTCCTGGGAAAACCATAGGTGTGCCCTACACTTTGCAGTCTCTTCAGAGGTGATCCTATGCCCCCTCTGGGACCCAGCATGAGAGGCATCAGACAGACAAGCTGAATTTTTTTTTCCTCTTTTTTTTTTTTCCCCCTTGATGAGTCCTAGGGTTGTTTTTCACAGGACTGAGTGGAATTTGCGGAAAACAACTCCAATTCAGTTTTGGCTGAATTCAGCCTTCCCAATAAGGAACAGTGAACATAAACTCAGCTGGAACCAACCTATGCCTTAGGAGTAGTTAATGTGGAGTTCTCATTCTGGGGCTAATTGTCTAACTGCAAAGTTGCACTAATGGGAGAACTGCTGGGCAGCTGGAGTCCCTGGCTCTAGGAGAAAGGAAAAACAGCAGGAGTGAGCCAGCCCAGTTCATCCTGTAGTGGAGCTATAGGTCCCTAGGCATTTATTATCATTCCTAACCTGAGACCCATTTCCAGACCTCCTCTCTCTCCAGTCTTCATGGTAATTGATATATAACCTGGGAGACTTTGGCATACCAAGATTTTGACAGCTGCAACCATGTTAAAAGATGGGAAGCTGCACTTATAGACTGGAACTCACATTTTCCCTCAGCTGCTTCCTACTCCCTGCCTTGCTGCTTTGGACAAAAGGGAGTTTTCCATGTTAAGCATCATCTTCCAATATAGATCTTCCTAGATTTGCAATATGGCCTACTGACATCAGCCATCTCATTTCTCTTACTGAGACTCTGGGTGGATTGATAGTCAGTGTGGCTCCGTCTCTGAAAGAAAATATTTCTAGTGAGGCATCCCATCACATCTGCAATACCTGCACTATTTTATGGTATGAGCAGAACACCTGCTGGGCAGAAAACAGAACTTCCAGTTTATAGAGTTTTCAGACAGCTGCATTTTTGCTGGAGAGGCTGACCCATGCTCTGACCCACCTGTTTAGATGCAGACACAGTGTTAATACAGTGAAGATGCAATGCTGCCTTTATTGGATGTGGTCTGTAGGCACGAGGGATGATTTTTCCCAAGAAGTTCTAGCTGTCACTGCAGCCAGCCCCTGGTAACCTGTACTTTGAGCTCAGCTGGGCTCAGCTCCCATGAATGTTTTCACTGACCAGCTGTCAAGGAGGTGCTGATGGGTATCATCTAATGTGAAGCAAATGAGAATACCTCCAAAGGCAAAGTGATAAGGCCTTTATCCACATCATCTGAACACTTATGTAAATATATCAGTGGTCAAAGCAAGTCCATTGCCCTGCTGGCAAAGCCAGATGAAGTTGGAGATGAAGCTGGAGGACGCAACCAAGTGGTGTAGAACTGGAAAGACACTTTGTTTTAGACCTGACAAAGCAAGATGACCAGCAGTAGTGTCTGAACTGTGCAGCTTATTCTCTTTCCATTACTGTAGACTTCTGCTGCAAATGTTCATGTCCCTTCTGCCCACTTTCTAGCTATGGCTTTCAAGATAAAATTGACTTCTCTTTCTGCATGGTGTGTCAGGCTATAAAGTGCTATATTGATATCAGTGTACATTGCAAAAGAATGAAGGGCACAGGCAGGCACACTCAAGCTCAGCCACCCTGCAAACACTGTAAGTCTGCTAAGGACTTTGAAGGGAGAAGATGTTCTGAGTTGGGGAAGAAATGGAGGGACATTAGATCTGCATTCAGCTGAGGTTCTGTCATTTCAAGGCAGCCATTTAATACTGTCTTGGTTTTCCTATCTTAGAGGAGCAGTCCTTTATTTAACTCTTCAGATAGCTTGATTTCTTAATGTTTGAAAAGGACTACATAATATTGAAATGGAAGGTGATAGGAAAAAACGAAGTGCATGAGTTTTTGCATGACTTGAAAATATCACGTCCCCTGAGGTATATCTTAGTAGCTCCTAGGTGGAACTTCTGCATGTGGCTGACTTGAATCCAAACATTCAGAACCAATTACAAAATGTAACCAGCCTGAATTACCATTGATTTTATAAATAACATTCAGTTGTTCCCACATGAATGTGAAAAAGAATCTCTTTCTTAGATAGACAATTTTAATTTTTTTTTATATGGGAGAATTCAGACATAATGGGGCTTTTTTATTAAACTTAAAGAGGAGACTTATATCAGGAAGGCAACTATCAGGAACTCTGATCATGGCTCACTGTGAATGTTTCTTTTCCAAGCTGAAAGTAAAAGAGGCAGCCACAAGAGGGAGGCAGAACTCCTATGGCAGTATAGTAATCCCAGCAAAAAACAAATTGGAGAAATACACTTTCAAATTCTCCTTCTTTGAGCTAAAACTGTCCAGTAGCTCTTGCATTGAGAGCAATGATTGTTGGCTGTAACTCCTGTGAACGTAGACTCAATCTATGACAAATACTAAATGTTTAATGTAAGCTGAAAATTAGTAACTAATACATCATTTTCTCAAACCTAAACTTTAGGTAAGAAACTACTTCAGGAGAGATTGCAACTGGTTTTCATGTGCTTCTTTGTAGATGAGAAGGCAAATTGCCCCCGATATTCAAAGGCATACAGTTGTATTTGTGCCAGGTTCTAATACAGAAAGATCATTTTGTTTCTGGAAGAAGACTTTTTATAACAATTTGCTTCTTAAGGATGTATTTAAACACTTCAATTTCTGTAGCACCTCAGTAAACAGATAAGAGACTAGCCTCAAATGGTGCTGTTGTTTATCCTATTAAGTACTTTCACTGGGCAACAGGCCTTCTAGATTCAGTGAGTTCAAAAGAGAAACCAATTTGGGTGGAGGGAGAGGGTAGGTCTGGTGTCTAATTCCTGCTCCAAGGACTGTTTCCATAATATACTCAAGAGAATTTCATAAACTGCAGTCAAGGATTGACAAACCTGGTCAGTACTCTAAACCTTCAAAGTCTTCAATCCTTCTTTTCAGTGTTTAATTGCTCCACCTCTGTACTGACCCTCTGGGTAGCCTCAAACAAGGAGGAGAAAGGGATCCCAAACCCCTTTACTTTGCAGCAGTGCAGTGTTCTGACAAGTGCACAGCTTTATGGTACACAATGCTCATTGTGAGCACAGGAGCAGGTTGGAATCCTCAAGAGAGGGAGAGTGGGGGAATACCTGGCTTGGAAACCCAAGCAGGGCTTGGCTGTACAGAACTGTGGTACTTTGGATCACATACAGAACAGTAGGTGTTTGCAGAACTTTTTCATGCAAATTTATGAGAGTTTCTGGGAATTTTGTACTTCCAGAATGAGACAGCAGCTGCATGGGGGTTGACCAGAAGGGATTAGTGGGCTTGGCTGCCCAGACTTGGACTGAACCACAGTGGCTTACCTTGGGGTGGTGGGGGGTAGCTGTCTTTTTTAAGAGTGTCCAGAAAATAAAAAGGTCAAACCTTTTTGTTGAATTGTTCTTTCCATCAATGCATAATTGCACAGATCCTTGCATGCCTATACCACACATGCAAATGCTTTGATTTTTATAGACAATATTTAAACACTATCCTACTACAGCATTTTTTGTTGGAGGTATTTGAATTGCTTTGTGGATGTAAATTTGAACTGAATATGTGCATGACTGTGCAGACAGGTAAGGACTACCTGGGTGAAAAGGCTAGTCAACACCACTGAACAATTAATTTGTTGTCCTTTTCTCAGCTAAACATGGAATCAGCTGAGGTAGTCCACTCTTACACCCAATTTTGAGATCCAACTGATTTACAACGGACCAAATTCTGCATGGGGTTCACAGTCTTGAAAACCAGTGAGACTTGTGGTTCATTGGGGCTGCTTGGTGCAGCAGGTCAGTAGTCCAGGCAAGAACCTGGCAGTGACCACTAGAGAGCAACAGCTCCTTCCCTTCTGAGAACACACAGAGCTAAGCACCTTGCTGTTCCAATCTGTGGTTCACTTCTCCAGGTAGGACTCATACCATGGACCCCAACTTACCAAGCAAAAATGTCAGTCAACTCACAATTTCATCATGCTCTGTCTGCTGGCCCTGAACAATTTGAGAGCTGATTTTGACAATTTGGTTCAGATCCCAATCTAATTCTATTTGTTTAAAAGCCTTCTAGTCTTTCAAAACATTCATATTAATTTTTACAGTATTTGTTCCTTTGTTCCCAAGATCAGTGTTTGTAGACTGGGACTCCCCAAGTCCCATTTTTTTGCATAGTTCCTGACTTGTCACAGGACTTCATGAGGTATTAGCACACATTTTTCTCTGCTGAGACTGTAACTTCAGCATATCCCAGTTTGCCACCAGCACTCCTCTGGGTGTTCCCCTTGCACCAACTGTCACTTCCTGACAGCCATGGCAAAGGGTACCTGTAACAGCTTGGAGGAAAAAACCCAACCAGACCTGCTGACTGCTGCAGTGAGAAGCAAGGTTTGCATAAAGGGGAGATGAGCACAGGGGATGCCATAGCAGTTGAACTCTATTAATCTCAGTTGAAAACTGTCTGCAGTTTTGCTTTTGTTTTGGTTGACCTGCAGTCAGAACTCTGCTGCTCTGCCTGCATCTGTGCACTGACACGAGGTTTTCCCACTTCATTCCCTTTCAGTCTGAGTACTCTCTGTGTTAGCACAACTGCTGAACTGACCATGCCCTAATAAACTTGTTTGCTTCCACAGAGGAGTAAGCTCTCCTTTTCAGTCCTGCATGAGGAAAACCTTTACAAAAGAGGCTTCCAATTTAGAACTGACTGCTCCCAGTTTATCTACAGCCCCTGGGGTAAAAACAACTGGGAGGCTGCAGAAGGCCCCCAGCCAGGGAAGGACCAGACCTCCTATACCCCAGCATGTGTCTGCCACTTGCTGAAACACCCCAGTGTACTGAAGGCAGTACTACAACCACCCCTGCCCCTTAGGCTCTGCTGTCCCACTATTCAGAGTTGAGAAAGACACCTTTCATAGCTAGTGCATAAAATACTATTCCAATTACTTGTTTTATATACAGCAGTTGCTGTTGGGCTTCTGATGCTGTGACCAAAAGGACAAGAGTTTTTTCTGGGACTGGTGCACATCATGTTTCAGACACATCTACTGTGACCCAGACCTGCACCTAAGCTGAAACAGTGGGCTGCTCCTCCATCTTTTGCTTCATCTCCAGCTGACCTTCAGCACTTTTTGTCTTACAAATTTACAATGTATCTGGACCAGTCAGGGTGGGCAATCATGGCAACTAAAAGTACTGAAAGAAAACTGTTTTTTCCTCTCTAAATTGTGCTATCTAACTCTAGTGATGTCTTTTGTTTGGGTACACATTGCACTGGCACTCTGACTTCCCCATCTCTTGTAGGGTGTTATTTTGCCTTATCTCTAAGGACTGCACTATTGCCAAGGAACTTTTGAGTTCCTTGGTTTTAAAATTTCGGGGTTTTTTCCTTAAGTCTTTCTTTTTAAAAGCATTATGCATAGTAGCAAGCTATCAGGGGTTAATAAAATCCTACCCTCCCAATTTTATATGTTAATTTCCAAAAGTCACTGAGTATCTCAATTGTAGTAAATAAACTGTTAGTACTAACAGCCCTTGAATCTGAACTTTCCTTGTTTCTTCTGGCTGACTTGATTTACTCTTGAATAACAAACATGAGGCATCATACTTTGTGTGCCTTCATTTTCTGATACTGTAAGATGTTGACTTTCTGTCAGTTGTACTGAGTGAGCTCGGTGCAATACTCTGAACAGCACTTATGATGGATGTCTGATTTTATTTAGCCAAGAGATGTGCCCAGCTCTTCAGTCTGATGCAAGGAATGCTTTTGAGAAAAAACAACAGACTGAAGTGGGTCTCAGTGACCCTGGAAAGATGGCAAGATGTATGAAATGACACTTGGCTTACTGAACTTTGAAAGAACACAGAGAATCATAGCAGAGGGTTCTACATACCTTAGACCGTATACTTGCTTTGCAAACAGATGTTCTGATCACAGGAAGGTACCACCCTTTCATGTACTCCTGGTTTTAGCGGTCAAAGAAGAGACCACTGAGCACAGGCTTCAATCTTCAATTACTTTGTTTCAGGATGGATTTGTTCAATTCCATATTATGTCAGTACTACTCCAAACATGTTATGTGGCTCAAGCTCCAGGCCTGCTCCATTTCCTTTGCAGTCTGTTGTTCAATCTGCATGATCAAATGAAATAATCTCTTTTCTGTATGTAGTCCCATTACTTCTAATTTATGTTGTCCTTTATGACATTAAAAACATTCCCTTTCCTCTTCTGAATTCAAGACCTCTGATTTGTCAGAATATACAGCCCATACAACTTCAGTTTCACAGTGAATGTGGATATGCTGTTTCATCTTAACATTTATTTAAATTTTCATGTGGTTTAAACAAAACATGACATCCCATTTCAACTGATAAAAAGAAAAAAAAATAAACCACTTCTACAAAGTTAGCCAGTGTATAGACTTACTTATTTTACAAAATATGAAGGTAGGAACATGTTACAAAATAACAATTAAACCAATCAATGTCAATAGTGCAAAGAACGAACTGCAAGTATGAAAGAGAGAGAGGGAGGGAGGGTAGGACGGATGGGAGGATGGCTGGCTGAATGTGTGAGTGGTGGCTGGCTGGCTGAACAAAACAGGAACAGCTGTGCTTGTTATCACACAGAATTTTGTATCTTAGACATGTCATGATGCAGATTTAACTTTAGTGGCAGAAGAGGGTAAGTACTTCATCCATAAGTGATCTCTGTGTGCTGCAAATTCTTGTGCTGGTCAGTTCTGGAGATTAATACAGCGATGCACACGAACTGCTGAGAGTCACTGAAAGAAACTTTTCACCATCTGGAACACAGGGGACCTATCAAGGGCTTGATTACTGCACTGAAGGGCCAAGGGAATTACTGAGAATTTTATGCAAGCAGAAGAGTAAGCACCTCCAGGCTGAACTTTATACACCTTTTCCACTTGCTTTCATGCTTTTCCACATGCACATTGCTCTCTATCCTGGGAGGTGAATGTTCAAGAGGCAATTTTAGCAGCTACTAAATAATGTGGACAAGTGTTGGACATCCTATCAAGTAAATGTCAGCCAGCAACCCACCAGAAAAGGAAAATTATTTCTGCAGTGTTTCTAGTGATACTGCTATATCTGACTCCTTCATAGGATGACTAAGTTTGAGTCAAACTAAAAGAAAGAACAAAAATATCATCAGTCAATTTTAGTATTTCTCAGCTGAATTCACCTATTTTCCTTTTCTAGCAGAGTGTCCATAGTTAATAAATGTAAGAGACATAAGCTAAAATAAGCTCAGCTGCCTGGAGATATTGTTCATCTTTACCCCTCCTGATCAAAGACACTTTATGTTTCTAGGCAAAATTCCACACAATACCTCAAGTCTTACCACAGTAGAAACATTAAAACCATGATGAGAAATAGAAAGAAGACTGAAAGTGAGAATCACTTCAGGGAGTAAATGTATGCTTACCTTGAAGGCACATTCCCTGCATGGAGTGTTTGAGTACTACAAAGCTTTCAAATATACCAAAGGACAGTGATTGTATCTTTCTCAAAGTATTAATCTGAAACTAGTCAGAGAGATTTTTCCACATGATAAAAAATTTTTTTAAAAAAAGAAGAATCATCCCCACTGCTTGTATCTAAATAACTTCTGCTACTTTCAAACTCACAAACCTCTCAGATCTTTTCCCTTCACTCCAATCCACAGTCTGTTCAAGTTACTACTATACTTCCATGGGTGAAGAGTATATTACATAAAGTACCTATGTGACAGTGTGTAACACTGAAAAATTGGCACTATTTAATCAATAAAAAACAGTGGAGACCTCATTAAGGGCACTTAGGATCCCAGTGTTCAAATTCTCAATGTTCATAATGGTGCTGGACTGAAAAAAGAATTCAGTTGAGGCACCTGGTGACACCAACAATGGACTTTCTGAAGATTTTGGTTATTAGCATTCTTGAAAAATCAAACTACTTACTCCAGTCCTTTAATAGGAAATAAGATCTTTTGAAACTCTGGCTGAGGTATTCATCCTAAACTCTTGAAAATTCAGTGGCAGGTACATCTAAAAACACTCTCCAGAGATCAGAATGGATTAAAAGAGCTTTCATATAAACCAGAACACTTCTCCAGTTTTGCCTGTGTAAATTCATGATGGCTGGAAGAAACACTTCTGTGTACAAGTACAAAAGAAATGGTAGAGTCAGGTTTTTCATTCATTGATTCTGAATTTTAAAAAAAATCAGTGATGAAGTGGTAAAGAAATTAAGTAAATCCATAAGCCTGCAATATGTTTATCTTTCAGTTTTTGGAACACAGGATATTCTGTGGCACAAGTATGATAGAGGCTGAATAGTTTAACAATTCAACAGTGATGGAAAATTATATTCCTTTTATGTTCTTCCCTCTTAAGGTGTACAATATAACTTTGCTAACTTGTGTAACTTATTTGTGTTTCCATGAGCTGAGGGGCAATAGGAAAAAAAAAAAATCAGACACTGAGCCTGCAGGTCAGAGTAGAAAATCTCCATTTCTTTCACAAAACATTCTTATATTCCCTCAGCAACATTTCAGCACTGCTTTAGCTTGGTTTTTGATTTCTTGATGGTGGGATTTCAGAAACTGTACATTAGGAGCTGCAGTGAAAAGCAGGAAGACCAGCCAGAAATTCTTTGACTGCCTTTGAAGAGAAGAGTGAATTTTGTGGAGAGGAGTTGCCATACAACTCATCACAGCCAGCCTGTGACAGAGCTGAGAATCAGTCACAAATTCAGCCCTGTGCTCTCTGGCATTTCACAACCTATACAAGTTATCATTAATAGTATCAGAAATTTTAATCCATTGATCTCAAAATTCTTCCTAACAGTCAATTGCATTCTTCCATTTACAGAGAGATGTTGCAAATGCTGAGTACTAACTGGTATGCTCCAAGGAGCACCCTGGGCCCAGAAGGGCCACCTGCACTGGAGTACTACAGGCTTGTTAGGAAGTCCCAGAAAGACTGAGACTTTATAGATTTACAGTGGTGTACCTCTGCAAGTATGTGTCACTAGGGTGATGCAGGCTTGAAATGTAGGTGCATACAGAAAAGGCATTTATAAGTTCCCTACAATTCAATTTCTCTTAAATTCTACTACTACCAGTTTCAGACTCAATGAAATTAATTACATTGTTTATTTGGAATTTTAACATTGTAGTAATTTTTATAGGAGTCACAGTGAAAGTGGTAAATCAAGACTGTATTAATTTTTTTATATTAAATGTAAAATGAAATAAATGTATAAAAAAGCTTTCATTTTAATTCATTATTATTTTAAATTACATTGCCAAAGTTTTCCCAATGTGTATTTTAAAGTCAGTAGTAACCTTTCAAAAGATAAATGATTTAATAAATTACTTATTTTACATTTAACATTACGAGACAAGATATTACACAAGCCATAGAAACAACTAAAAATGTGTACTTTTAACACTGTTTTCTCTAAAAATATGTGTAAATGAGTGATTTGTGTCTTCTGCATTTTATTTAGAAAGAGGTTTTAAGACTTGCTATTACTTCCAGCTAAGTGGGGATAAAAACTCTCCATGATAGAAGCTTGTTAATTTTTGGAAAGAGATTTTGGGGCCCAGTTAATGAGAATATTATAAAGATACAAGTTATTTATATTGTAGGTTCAAGATAAAACATGAAAATAATATTGTGCTGGACAGACTTCAGGGAAGCAAACAACATTGTCTGTTAAAGTAAATGTTCTGACATTTTCAATAACCACCCATTTTACCCATCCAAGAAAACATATAAAAACCCCCCAAACCCAAAACTAACCCCCCATGTTTTTCCCTTAAATATCTTTCTGGGCAGGAATGATCTATCTTAGCAAAGTCCCTTCGGTATCTCCACTACTGTAACACACATTCCCCATTGCTAGCAGCCATGACCACGTCCAGTCAAGATACCAGAATGGCTCAGACTAAAAAGTAAAGATTTTAAGAAATTGCAGAGGCTTTCTTGTAACTTGTGCAAACCCTGTGAGAATGTGCACAGTGACACGTTGTCATTCGAGGGATGAGACAGGAGGGGGTGAACAGAGGAACAGCTCTGTGAGCAGCTGTCCTGTCTGCAGTTCATTTGCTTAAACACAGAGACCATTCTCTTTGTTTAAGGTGCAGTGTGTGGATTCTCCAGAATGATGCTCAGGGTTTTCACTCTGTGGACCATTTCAGAAAGGAGATTTTATATAGCATTTCACTTGATCCTCCCTGAATTTTATTTGGCAGTTCAGAAGGAAGCAATTCAGTCAATGGTCAAACCAAAAAGCATTGAAACAAAATGCTTAATGTGGGAGGGCAAGATTGTGAGATAAAGGCTGTTTTCTGGTGTGGCTGTGATGGTTGCCAGACCATACTTGAGTGCAGAATCTAAATGGTGAAAAGGCAGAAAAGGCAGGCTTGACTGTACAACTGTACTTATATCGTTCCAGCAAAAGCCCATTGGATCTGCTCCAAACAAACCACTGACCACCTTCTTCTCAAGGTATGGATCATCACAAAGAAAGAAGAAATATACTCTTCAGAGCATTATTTTAAAAGCAGCAGTCCCTAATTTTTAAAAAGAAAATACCCAGTCCTTGCAAGTCCTTTCTTCCGGGTCTGTTAATGTGACCACCCCTCTTTGGACTTGCAGACTGATCTTCCTTTACTGTGTAGCACATTCATTGACATTTGCAGTACTTTCTCCCTTCAGATCCTCATTCAAGCTTTTTTTCTGCTCTATTTCGACCTGGAAGAAGAGAAAGAGGAAGAAAATTTGTAATGAGAAAGGAAAACAAAAGATTCACAAATCTTCCTCAGTGGTGGTTCTTGTGCTCAGGTGAAGAAACTCTTGGTGAACTGAGATGCTTGTGACGAAAAATAGACTGAAGGTCAGGGAAAATTGGATTTTATTTACTGTAAGGATTTTCAGTCTAATCTAAGCAGTTCTGCAATTCAGCAGTGTCATGAAATAATTTCCAGAAGAGATAATGTCTTGCAGAGAACTCACATGATTTTACATTCATTACCATTCCCAGTTGTACTCTGAATACAAACTGAGAACCAAATCTGCAGATGATAGGTGGCTTCCTGTGTGACAGCAGAAAACCAGCCTTAATTATAAATTCTGCAAAGACTGATGTATAAAGCAAAGAGATTTTCTGAAGGATCTTGAGTTTGAAGGGACCCATAAGGATCATCAAATCCAACTCCCTGCTTCTTGAAGCAGTGCCTAACACTACCCCATATATCAGCACACTCCCTGCTGCCCTCAGGCTCAGAGGTGCTTTGGCCTTCAGATATCAATTTGTATTGGGACAGGGTCAAGGGGATCTATGTTTGGGTCCTAAATTTCCACATCTCCAAAAACTCATTAATAATCCAATGTTTTAATTCTTAAAAGGGATACTTAGGAAGATCAAATATCATCTCCAGGTAATTTAAGAAACTACTAAAATGTAATTGCCATGAAAATCTTTTCAGAATCTCTCATCACTGCTCTTAAAGAAGGCAGGTAGGATGCAAATTTCTCTGCTGAGTATTCATCTAATGTGCAAATTTACTGAGATATTTTGCAGGTATATACATAGTGTACTTTCCCATCTGCTCCTCTCCTTAGGGCAGGCAGAAGGAAGAAACATTTAAGCAGAGAAATAACGTGACCCTTGTGTCCGCAGCAGGACTCCCACTATGAAGAGCAGCAAAACTCCCTGTTCCAACTCTCCAGATCAGCTAATCCTGAGGAGCTGACTGTGGGTGCACTCTTCCACAGGCAACTGCAAGCAAATTTATTCCATCTTTGCTGAGGGATAATCCACTGCTTATTTGCCATGAATCAGTAGCTACACATGGGTAGCTACTGCACAGAGCCTGGCATGTGCCAAATTCCCACCCTTTTGTCCGTGGTATTTTATTTGTCTGCCCATACTTTTCAAGACAAGGAAGCGTGCAAAGTAACCATGGTGATGAGCACTGCTCAGTTTTACCTTGTAACTGTAGTGTGCTGAATAGTTGACCCATTTCCTCACATCGGTCTTGTCCTCGACAGAGAGGGACCGAACGGCGGCTCTGGACGCTGAAGTGGTGGGCATGTCGAATTCCACATCGACATAGCGGACAAAACTGGAAGGCACTTCCCGGTCAGAGCCAAGCTCCAAGTGACAAAAGAAGCAGTGAGGATGGCCAGAAGCTGGAAAAAAGAGAGCAAACAGTCATTAGCGTTGTGTCAGATGAATTAAAACCACAACACCTAGGAGAAAGCAGCATCAGAAGCTGCAGGAAACCGAGAATCTCCCGAGGTGAACTAGTTCATAACAAGTGTCTCACCTGCTTCAATGCAGTTGAAGTTACCAAAGGAATTAAACAAAGTGTAAAAAGGATTGCCAATCACTCTAGTTTGCTTTTGGTAGGTGAAAATATAAGAAGTAAATCAAGCATAGTATGGTAAAGGTGTTTGCCCTCTTTTGATTTCCTCAGTGTCTGTGACATGCTAAATAAATTGTGGCACATCCTTCTGGAATGTTATGAAATGACAGTGAGGAAAGGACCAATTTGAAAATATTTTATGTTTGTTTGAAATTGTTATCCACCTTTTTAGCAGAAGAAAATGTACTGGATGAGGTGTGTTGGTTTTGCATGGGTTGATTTCTTTGGTGAGGAGCTGCTAAAAAGCTTCCTCCATGCCTGGCAAAACCAATCACTGGCTGGCTCTGAGAACAGGCATGCTGTGCTGCAGAACTCTATAAAAACTTTTCGGCTGATAGAACTTGAGAACAAACAAACCCACAGACACCAATTCTCTCCCGAGTCTGAGAAAAGGAAAAGGTGAAGAGAGAGGAGAACAATGTGGTGACACCAAGGTCGGTGCAGAGGAGGGAGAGGGAGGAGGAGGTGCTCTGGGCCTCAGAGCTGAAATCCTTCTGCAAGCTGTGGTGAGGACTATAATACAGCAAATTGTTCCCCTGTAATTCATGAAGTGCATGGGGGGATGCAGAATTCACCTGCAGCCCATGAGAAAAAGATGCTCATGCTGGAGCATGTGGATGCTGAGAAGCTGCAATCTGGTGAGAGGCTTCAACAGAGAGAGAACCCTTGATTCCAGAGATAAAAGAAAAGGAACCTTTCTTTTTATTAGAACAGCTCATCCTTAGAAACTACACCCCATGAACCAAATGGCCCACGAAAAAACCAGTTGGGGTAAGACTGCTTTGCCCACAAGAGGGACTCACATTGCAGCAGGTTCTGGTGGGACTGCTACTCGTAGAAATTAGAACCACACTGGAAGAGTTCACAGAGAACTGTCTCATGTGGGAAGAACCCCACAGCATAGCAAAAGAGACTCCTCTCTAAGTGAACTGAAGAAAGATTTTTTTAGAAATGACAAGCTGACTAAAACCCCCATGTTTTGTCTCTCTGCGCTGTCAGTGGGAAGGAAAGTAAGGGCTGGGGGAGGGAAAAGGTGTTCTAAAGCTTTATTTTAGTTCTCTTTTAATTCTGTTAATATTTTTTTTCTTTATACTTTTTAAAGTTTTGAGCCTGTTTTGCCCTTAAAGTGTTTCTTCCCAATCCTTACCTCATGACCCTCTTTTTAATTGTTCTTTCCCCCTCCTCTGCTCAAGTATAGCAGAGGAGAATGAATAAATGATTTTTCATGCGTGCACTGGCATTTAGTCAGTGTCAAACCCAGGACATAAGGTTAAATAACTTTCCCATGTTCAAAAAGCAAATGTGTGCAAAGCTTTGGAATAACCATTTATTCCTCACTCGAACCCATGACAAGGTGGCTTGTCATTAAGGATGCCAAGGAGATGAGGTAATGTTTAGCTCTGTCATATGTAAATAACCCTTATTAATTTTTCCCCTTTATTTTGCTGGACAGCATCAATGTTTAAAAATTAAAGTAGGGACTTCTAGCCAAACTAATCCGGCTTTTTCTCTGACTGCTGCCAACTCCTTAAACTCTTGAGTAAATAATTTAATGTCTTTAACCTCAGTTTCTCTATTTGCAAAATGAGGATGAATGCCTTCACGGCCACACAGGGCTTTCTGATTGAAAGGATCCTATTATCTATGTATTTGTAAATGAATGTGTAAGTAAATGAATGGAATCCTTGCCTGTCTTTATTATAGGCTTTAGGATTTCTGACTACTTGTTCACTAGGAAAGTTCTTCTCCATACAGGTCAGCAAGGTGTACAGGATGGAGACAAGGAAGGAGGAAGGCAGACAGAGTAAAGAGAACTGGGTGGGGAAAGCCCAGAAGCTCCCACTGGGAAAAGCAGGAATACACCTGCTTATCCCAAAAGTCAGCCTTGTTAAACTGAAGCTTGAAAAGCAAGATGTGGGATTTTGAAATATGACTTGTCCCAGTAGGATGAAATTAGGAAATATTTAGAGAGCTTAGGCATTGCAACATCCCACTTGACCTCTGAAATAGAGCTAGGAAAAAAATTCCACTCACTGTAAGTCTGGGTAAGAATTTCATCTAGAGTCAGCCTCATATTTCAAAACAGTCTAGCCAAAGTTTCTTCACCACTGGAAGGTTTGTAAACTAATATGTGTTCTACAGTGAATCCAGTGAGAGGCTGTGCAGTTCAGCAGAGACCAGGGATATGCAGCACCAGAGCTGGAGCCAAGTTATGAATGAATGGATGCAGTATCAAGCAGATACAGGAGCTCAAGTTCTGCACTCATTAAAATACATCTTCTGCTTTTCATCAGGATTGTTATCAGGATTAGTTATTTTCATCAGGATTAGTTATCCCAAGCAGAGTACTGACGTTTGCCCTGGCTCTAGAGCAAGCCAGGATGTCTGTTTGACAGCCCTTCCTGGCTTTTCATACATGGACACACTTTTTCTGGATCAAAGGCTGTGGTGCACAGCAGGCCTTCCTGGTGGTCCTGCCCACCACAGGAGAGCAGCTGCCCCAGGAGCTCTCAGGGAGATCGCTGTGCCCTCCAGCACTGCAGTGCTTTTGCTTCTGGCCAGTTCTTGAGCTTGGCTGTGGTGGGCACAGCCATGGTGGCAGTGCAATTCAGCATCTGCCATGGGGCCCTCGGCACTGCTCTCTGCTACTGCATTATGAAGGTGCCTAAAACTGGCTCCAAAAATCTGTGTTCAGCACTCAGTAGTAGCAACCAAGCCCCAGTCTCAAGCTCCCCATCCATTCATATCTCCTTCCTCATACTGTACCACTCTCAGCAGACTCCTCATTGCAATCCTTCCTACTCATCTGCTTTGCTATGATTTTCCTCTCTAGTTTGCTGTGGGTTGCTCCCTCCTTCAGACTGGAGAACACCAGCAGCCCAGGAGAAGCAGCTCTGTGCTCCAGTGCTGCACACTCCACATCCACAGCTGCAGAACACTCAGCTTGTGCTGCTACACTCCTGAGCTGGCACATGCTCAGCTGCTTTTGGGGTGGATACCTGCAAAGGTATCCCTGGGAAGTGTTTAACTGGGCTTGAGCACACTGCATGCCAGATGCTTTGGAGAGCTGAGCTTTTAAATGCTTCATAATTTCAGCTGGACACTTGGAATCAGCAACCTCTTTTAACACACCTAAGTGTGGATATTCACAGACTCAAATAAAAGGAAAACAAAAAAAGGAGGGGGAAACAACAAGCAAAAATGCATAAAAATTATGGAAGTTATTAATTTAAACCAGATCAGTGTGATAGATAACAAGGCAAATAGATTAAGAAAGCAACTCCTCCTCTGAAGCTACTGCAAAATTACCAAGCCCATCAGTGTTCATTACTGTTCTGGGCATGAGGCTCACGAGACACCACCTCTATAGGCTGTCCAACAGGGTCATTCAGAGCTCTTTCTCTGATGGACAGGCACACTTCTTAGTAAATCAGAAGGAATCAACACACTGCTTTTGCTTTGCACCTCCTGTTTCCTTGAGCTACTACCAGTTTGTTCTCACAATCAAGGATCTGATGATAAAATTCATATTGTATTCATGTGTAGCTGTGATTGGAGAGAATCTGTTCCAAATGATTCATGACACTCCAGATGTCTCAACGTGTTTAGATTAAAAGATATAATTTACTCCAGAAAGTATTTCAGGCAGCCTGCCTGGGATCCACAGCCAAACTAGAGAAAAGTTCAAATGCAGATCCAAGGCTCTGCATAGATCCTACATCCCTGCTTCACTGAAAGAGTGCTTTCCCATGATCAAAGACTATTTGGATGTTTCCCTAGTACTCTACTGGTGGATTAAAAAAAAAGAACATGTGAAGCCTAGCCAGCTGCAACTGGAAATGTAAATAGCCTGCAAATAGGCATTTTTCATCAACTCTTTTGATCTTATTAATTTTAAATATGAGAAGGCCAGTAAAGTTTACCAAGCTATTCTGGACAAATATTTGCTATTTGGATTTCAGCCATGTGCTCAGTAGAACCCAGTCTGTATTCTTCCCTTAGGTCAAATCATAGTCAGAGGATGCACTGTCCTTCATTTGTCATATGCAGATGCTTTGGCTACAAAATAGCACAGACAGTGCTGATAACACTAGAGTGAGAGTGCAGAGGGCCCCATCCCAAGCACAAAAGAAAAAAAAATAGGTAAGAGGGCAAAGCTGCTGAAATAATTCTTGATCTGGGTGCTTAGGATGCTACAACCTGCATACAAGCAGTGAGCTTTGGTAGGGACACACTCTCCTGTGGATGGCAGGGCTGGGGGTCATGCCCCTCACCTCTACACAGAGACTGCACCAGTCCACATTCAGGGAATGGGGTCAAGCACAGGAGGTCCAGTTAGCTATCTGGAGACCTCTGGAGCTCTGGGATTGTGTTTGCAAGGGTCTATGTGTCAGAGCACACACTGTGGATGAACAGAAAGTCCCATAACGTGTGCCTCCACATGTACTCCTGTGAGCATGTCTGGCAGACAGGCACATGTGCTGGAGCACCCATGCAGTGCAGGCTGTGGCCACCTGCAGCACTTCCCTCAGCTCCAATGTGATGCCTCTACTTCTCTCCTGCTCTGGAGTTCCAGGCATCACAGCAGTTGATCAGCAGGCCAGATATTTACAGAAGACCCAGAGTGCTCTTAGAGGTGAGTTACAGGCATCAGAGTAAGCAAACATAAAGTGTGAGTCAAGGGAATAGTGCTATGTTTAGTGCTTGAGAACTGCATCATTTATAAGGACTTTGCAAATACGTGAAGTCGGGTTATTGTATGACTTGTGGATAGGGCTGGATATAGCCAAATGTGCACAAGGCTGGCAGTTAGATCCCAGATCAGTATCACTTGGACAAAAGTGTATGTCTCACATCAGGCAAATCTAAGGAGTGGAATGAATGCTTCTGAGTACCACTTAGACACCTCTTTGTTTACCATATACCTTGAGAAAGAAGAACCATGGGATGAAGTACCAACAATAAACAGAAATAGTCCCTGAAGGGCAAGGTCAGATTTGAACTACATTTGGCCTGCCCTGTCATCACTCTGGGATTCCCTCCCTCTCACATACCTCATGTGTCTTGGCCAAGACAGTGCTTCCAAGGCTCTTCCTTTCCCTGAAATTACATCTGATCTGACCGCAGGGGTGAGGACACTCTCTTCCTCTCAGGATGTAAACAAATATCAACTGCCCTGTGTTTTGCATGATGACACTGATGGATAGATGCTCTGTGGCAGGGGTCCAACAGCAGCAAAAAATCTGTAATGTATTTCCTTCCCCCTGTCACAGTGTATATACAATAAAGAGTCACAATGGGAAAGAAGGAAACGAGAGGCACAGATCAGTATCTCCCTCAGTAGCAATGGGTAAGGCAGCATCACCTTGCAGGAGGCAGTAGAGACAGGAGTTTTGCCTCTTCTCCTGGTTTGCTACTGGCATGTTCTGTGACTGTGTTAAAATCTGAGGGCTTTAATTTCCTCAGCTGTGAAGTCTATGTGGTACACTGAGATCTTTGGAAAGAAAGTGCCACAGAAGGCCCAATTTCACAGCATCTCATTCCCAGAGCTCCTGCAGATGGCAGATTGAGGTTTTCCTCACAAGCATATTATTGCTCATCAACAGCCTGGGGTTAATTTTTCATTGCTGTATTTCTCTCAAGTTTCCAAGCTCTGTCTTCTTACACCTAACTCTACAGGAAACCTGGAGCCTTCCCTTTTGTCAGTGATATCCTTCCAAATCTGTAACCTGTGGTGTAAACTAGTGTCCTGGGCTGAAACGTGACCCGAAACATTAGGACACTTGGATCACTATTTTGCTGACACTATAACTCAAACTCAGGAAAAACATATATAGAGTGCCAAATCTGGTAACACAATGAACTTCCCTTCAGGGAACACTGAATACAGAAACCCTCCCAGTTACCCAGATGAATTGCTACAGCATTAATACTGAAAACTCCATCTCATTTGTAAAAAGCTGTTCTAGATCAGAGACATCAAGAGATAGAATTCACTACAAATAAAAGTAAACCTGAGTTGTCCAGCTTTATTGTGCACCATGGATGACAGGCAGCAAATAGAAGGACTGGCAAAAATGGCCAAAGGGAACAGTAGCTTGCCTACATTATTTGAATGTTTATTTACGACCATGTTACTAGAAATACAAAGACTTGGGATAGAAATACAAAGTGGGTTTCACACTGGTACTCTCTCTTCAGGTTTAAGCTGTAATTGCCTGTCTGCACTGATTACAGAAACATAGCCACAAAATGGTGTTTGGAAAATTCTGTAATTTTTTTTAATGGTTGAGCAATGTCTTCTGTTCTCTTACAATCCCCATTCCAGATAATTTAGAGGCATTAACTATGGCATATGCATTGAAATATATAGCACTGCCTCAGTATGCTTGGCAATGCATGGAAAAGATATCACATGTGCTGGAACTACAGCAATTTATCTGATCCCATCATTCAGTCCCACAGGATAGAATCCTGCTTTTGCAAGTTACCTGAAAAAGCCCTGCTTCCAGTAACAGTATGGAATATACAGATGTTTGATGTTTTTGTTAGGTTTCACAATCAGAGAATCACAGAACCATTTAATTGGAAAATACCATGTCCCTAAGTATCACCTCTTTTAAATAACTCCAAGCAGAGACAGAACACAAACTTTTGCATCTAGAAAACCTAAAACTGTTTTTATCATTAGCTGTATTTTTAGTACACGTAAAACTATTACAATGAAGGTTCAGACAAATATTTCATGCAACTAACTTAAGCCCTTTGGTATACTACAGAGGATGACATATCTCTCACCATTTAAACTCAGTATTTTCTCTCTTCCAAAACAGTTAACTAATTTTATTTATTCCTGCAGAGATGGTATGTGCCACTCACCTGAGTTTTTGTCAGGCAGTCGGTTTATCCTCCATACGATGGAATTAAAGGCATGCTCGTATTTGGCAGTTCCCAAAGTTACTCTCATTACTGGCTCAGAACCAGACAGACTGGTTGATCCAAAAGTGGCTCCCTTGTTCACCTTGGCTTTCAAAGACTTCTCCCCCAGGACACTCTCCCTGCGGAAGTTCTTCACCCACTCATTTGGCACAGGGTAGCGGATCATCACGTTTTCACAAGGGACCTGAGTTAAAGGATCGTGGTTGGAAGAGAACCCCGTGGACATCATCAGCCAGCTCTGCACCTCCACCTCAGCACCATTGATGCTGGCAGCTGTCCTCAGAGTGAAAGGCAAAGTTTTCTCAGCAAAGACAGTCCTGAATCTCATCAGTTCAAACCGACAGGCATCCAAGGGGTTGAACAGGATAATGCGGGAGTTATTAAACATGTCCTCATCCACACATGAATGGAAGCGGCAGCTGTATAATTTAATCCACTTAGTGGTAGTGGTGGGCATAATATCCTGCCTTGCAACTATTTCATTCCCTTTGATCAGGATATCATTAAGGCCCAGTCTGCATTCAGCCAGGCCAGAAAGGAAGCTGAGAACATAGATATGAGTCACAACACTGTGCTGGAGAATCGTACTATCTCCCTTGGCCAAGATGCCATGAAACTCATCCCTGACATCCACAGTGATTTCTTCTTCTTGATAATTCAGTCCCACTGTGCTCAGATCTGTTGATGAAGCTGGCAAGTTCATCAGTGTGTCTTGCACAGCAGTGATGAAGCTCAGAAAGTCTTCGTAATCTGTAGTCCCAAGCTTGATAATCTGCTCTCTCTCTGCAGTGTGTGCAATGGCTGGCTTAGGCTGGTACTTCTTTTTCTCCTTGTACGTTGTGCGATCCAACCGCACGCTGTGTATCCTTCCGTTCTCATCGTAGTTCTGCAGCTTGCGCTCCGAAATCTCGTGGTTGATTTCAAGTTTGAGCTCCCGGAAAGGCTTCTCTAGGCCCTTCTCATAAAAAAGCTGTATACACCCACTGCTGGTCAGCTTGACATATATGGGCCCCCAGTGCCTGGATGACATAATGTTCTTCTTCTCTGGGATCCTCAGCATCATTGGCCATCCATCCTTTGGCTGAGCTGGTGCCAGGTTAAATAAAGCTGCATCCAGATCATATGGCATCATGGGGTCATCATCAGGCAAGGTAGGACTGCTCACACGATCTGGGTCTCCAATCTGGAGCTGTTTGAGCTGCTCTACAGCATCTGTGTGGGTTACAGTTTTGTTTGCCTCATGGAAACTGATGGTATCAGGCTCTTGGTGGAGAATAATGAGAGAGTCTCTTTGGCTTTTGCCTGGAGCACTGGAGACAGAAGAGCTTTTGGAGCGCCTCTCTTGCTCCTCAAAAAATGAGCTGAATGGATTGATGGGTGAGGGTTGGACATCTCGAAGAGATTCATCCAGAAAGGGATTAGTAGCACTCCATGGTGGTGTTTCGACAGAAGGCAACTTGGTTAAAGAGGAGAGATCTAGTTTTTGAATTTTGGAGAGGTCTCCCAATGTGCTTTTAGGACGTTCTCTTTTCTTTAAGGATGTAGTGAGATTAAAGTTAACATCTGGAGCTTGTGTTTCTGCAGGTGGGGTATCTGTTTTCAAGGGAGAAAGGCTCTGTGGTGAAAAACTGACCTCATTGTCATCAAAAGTCACCCAGCTGGGAAAGCGAACTGTGGTTGGGGTAGATGAATGGCCATTCATGGAGGTGTTGTTCAGCTGCCAGTTGACAGCCTCCATATCTATCTCTTCATCTTCCTGGAGAGACGAGGAGTTGTCTTTAAAAAAAGAGGGGAGGGGAGGAAATTTCAGCTAATTATTCTGAAGTTACCTAGTTCTCTCCTCAAAAAAACCCCCAGAGTCTGCATGCTCAAGGAAGGCCTATTCATATGTTGGGCAAGAAAAAGATAGTCAAAAGACTTGGCTAAAATGCTGAGTCTGACAAGAATTAATGAAAAAATACACAGTTGAACACAGAGAAGGAATCCAGAAAGAAATATTAAAGGAATGACACCAATGATTGTATTGATCTCATCCCAATGGAATGACCTGAAGGAGAAACCACATGTCATAGTGATTTTTTAAAACTTCCCTCTCTAAACTTTCAGGATGCATTTCTTCTCTACAGTTAACTTCTGTTATTTGCCTGGAGTATTCACTCACTCTTGTTATCATTTTCTTCCCTTTTCTGTCCCCATACCCTTTGCTCTAGAGAATAATCCAGTAGGAAGAGGAATGAACACTGAGGAAGAGCACGTCTCCAACCTGTCCCCACATACTTGTTTGTGCATTTGCCATTACCACAAAAGCACAAGGGGTATGGTGACAGCACTGTGAAAGGTGCCAGGATGTGTTCAGTAAAGAGATTCTTTGTCTTACCCAGTATGCAAGAATCTGACAGTCCTTGGATGTCTCTGAAACATCTCTCAGAGAAGCTGTGATCTAGGGATATATGTTAGGATAAGGAAAAACATATTTTTGACTTGTGGAAGCTGTCCTCATCCTCTCTTGGGACAGGGCACCTTTCTGTTTTCCTAATGTCAGGCTCTGCCAAGACACTGCAGAAAACTGTACCACAGTGTGCTATTTCAGTCCCAGCTCTTTCCAGGATTGTTGTAGTGGTAACAAGGTGTTTTCCAAAATAAGCACTAATTCTCAGTGTTCAAAAATTTAATGATTTTCTTCCTGCTTTCTTCCCACTGAGCTAATGAATCAGAGTGCCCCTAAAAAAGAGCAGCCAGCATGAAATTATACTCTGTAGCTGCACCATGTTTGCTCCACATGACACAGCAGTGCTGGCATTTGTGCTTTTTGCTTCTCCCAGACATCCTATGTTTTACACAAGTCACTGTTCTTCAGTACAAGCGAGAAGTAAGCGTGAAATGTAGCACTGTGATATAGCTGTACACCTGTGATTCCAGTATAATTTACAACAATGACAAGGAGATATTTTAAGTCACTATTTAAATTGCCACCAGTTCCCAAAAAAGATGAACTTGATTTCCATTCTGCCTCAATCATTACAGACAATTTGAATTTTTATTTCTGTTACCATTTAGAATATGAAATAAGGAATATTCATGCTAGACAAAGTGCTGCCAGGAGCTCATTATAATGTCTTGGCTAACTTGGTTTTCTGGCCCTCTCATTCCAGCAATATATATGTTTACCCAACCTTCTGATCTAAGGACAAAACACATCAACCAAGTTCTAAGGGTTATTAGAATTGAGAATTACATTTGAAGGTGAATGTTACCAATTTGTTTTTCAAGCCACAGTAATACAAAGCAGTAACAAGATCAGATAGCACAGACTACCCATGCATTGTAAAGTGTATTTTAAAAGAAGTGCGATTGTCTCAGATTTTCTTCTCTACCCTGGCATCTCACTCCCCGCTTTGCACAGTGCCTGTCTGTACCCGTTACTGGTCACAACACCAGGTGCAGTGGTGGAATCTTTATCTGCTAAGTATTGTCACAAGGCTAGGAGTATACTCAAGATTTGGGGGGGGAGGGGGGAAACAACAACCCAACTGACTATTATCTACAATCACACCCTGAGTGAGAAAGTAATAAAGAACCCAGGAAGAATAACCTGACATTGTTCTGATCCTCAGTCCACACCAGTACGTTGTCTATGCTGTCTCACGCAGTGCCCTCTAATCTTGCTATGGAACACACCACATGCAAAAATTTAACAGCAATTTAGTTCTCCAACATGCTGAACTGTTAGTACAAAAGTTAGGTTTTATGGCACAGCTAAAAGACATTTCAGAATCACCACAGACTAAATAACCAGCAGGAGAAGGTGCAAGATGAAAGACTGAAGTCACAGATCTGATCTCTGCAATTTCCTCTTATTCATTTGATGCCTTTTTGGGACTACCTAAAAACATAGGCCAGGCAAAATTAAGGGAATAAGAAGCAGTTCTATTTATTAAAGGGCCTTCAGGCACATTTTGGGTAGATGAAGCCCCCCCCCAGGGACTACACCCAAAAATGGACCACGGGTCAAGGGTTTTCATACTTTTATAGGTTTGGTCCATTTGTCTATTGAGGGTTAATCTTCCAATTACAGCTTCAGGTAATGAAAGGCAATGAAGTTATTTACCCCAAGTTTGGTCCCCCCAACTCACTTTTGTTTACATTTCTTAAGGCCTGAGACAGTAAAGTGTCCTTGATTCCCAGGGCTAGAGAGGAATTGTTTTGTCTGACCAAAATGGGAGAAACAGTAGCTAACACTTTATATGGAGTTTAAACTAAAGAATTGCAGGATTACAAATTTATGAAAAATATAAAAGCTAAAGTCCTAATGCATCACATTTGCCTTCCACTTGACTGACCTCTCAGGTCATGTTGAATGATTCATCCTTAGGTAACTTTTCAGTTCATAATACCCTGCCAAGTCATAACATCTCTTTGAACACAATTGTCTAAATTTGGGCCACATAAATCTGGCCTGCTTAAACGTGGTGTAGTTGCATCTCAAATCCATACTACAGTAGTACTATGTAGACTGTTCCCAGCAAAGGGTTAGTGACTACTTAAATAGAATGCCTGTTGCTTGGTTAACTGTTGCAAATTCATCACAAGTCATAAAAGAAGTTTAATCGTCAAAAGAAGTTAAATCATCTGAAGCTACAAAGAAATTATATCATAGAGCTTCCAGATCTATTTAAAACACAATGAATTTCATCTAGGTTCAATTAATTTATCCCCATGAGTCTCTGTAAGAACTGCTATATTTCATTTTAAATGTAAGCCATCATGCAGATACTAAACTGAAAATGAAATATAAGAAGATGGTAACTCAGCCCTCAGAGCTAAGTTGCAGCAGCCCCCATACTGCAAGAAAACTATTGAAAAGGACAGTCCTCTACATACTATCTTAAAGGACCCCAGAAGTTTTTGTTGACTTTTGCCTTTGATGTTTTGACTTTTTCTAACATCTATCTCTCTAGACAGAAGTCTCTGTTTATGGGAAGGTAGGACTACAGTATTCCAGGTGTTTGTGCTTACATCACTTCATTGCCCAGAATTATTTGCCTCGTGTCTCCTCACTCACAGCACCTCTTGCTGCTCAGAGAAGGAACAGAGCACCTGCCCAACGAGACTGAGCTGACCAGCCAGACACTGGTATCACACTACCAGAACAGTGGTAGCTGCAGCTCTAAGTCTCATTGCACTATGTAGGAAGCTATCAATCATTTTCCTCTTCTCTGTTTATCTTTATTCAACTAGAGAAACTAATTAATTCAATCAGAGCCCTTTCAATCTTCCTTGAATAAAGAAAATGTTCAAGATAACAAAATTAGTTTGTAATGTAGAACTTTCCTGCATGATTGAATTAAAAAATATTCAATATTTTTATTGTGTTATGTTTATTGAGCAGTTAAAACTCTGGTTCATAAAAGAAAATCCATACCACCAGCAGGTCAGATGTAGTATGGAATAACTGAAAAAATATTTCAGCAATTCCCCTTTCCCTTGTACAGATCTTGGCTGCAACTACAGTTTTGTAAAAGTTACTTACAGTCTGTACTGTGCAGTGCCTTAAGAAATCAGAATGGATCTGGCTAGACAAAACTAAGCATCTGTAACATATTGTGCACAAAACTGATAAATTAGATTTGTGCAGCAGATATCCATATTCAGAAAATACTCTTTCCAGATCTACTGCTTAGTTTTTAGCCTGTAAACACTTAGAAGTTAGTGTACTAATATTCTTAGATAGAATTACAGTCCAGAACAAGCATACAACCTATCCAAAAATCATCAGAACATTGCAGCAAAGATATATATATAGCTTTGAAGTGTGCCTGTGTCTCCAATTAATACCAATTTATCATTTGAACAGTAGACTCCAAATTAGACATAGTTCATGCAAGGAATGGACAAGGCTGTTAGTGTCTTGAAGAAACTGTTAGATCTTCATATCAGGAAGGAATTATGTGTTACAGATTGTAACTTTTAAAAGGAATAAAATTCTCCTAGTCATAGCTAGAAAACATTTCATACTCCAAGTAAAAGCACAGCTTATCACTTAAACATAGCTTGCTTTGTTGTTTTGTTTCTTTTTCAGTAAAGATGGCTGCTCTACAAAGAAACTGAAGCAAACACTTTTTGTTCTCTTAACATACTTAAAAGAGTGAAGTTCTTCTCTTGTGTAACACAATGGTAGTGAATGTGTCCCAGAACTACTATAGAAAAGGCTTTTTGATTTAGCCCATTTGAGAGCCACAGACCTAGAAAGCTCCTGAAGACCAGTTCATGTGTTTCCATTAGCTGGCCAGAAGGTGGTACATTAACACTGATATAATTGGAAGAAATGTTCAAGATTTTTACAAGATTTAGACAAGACTATGCCTGTTCAAACAATTCACATGCTACATGTGACATAATACTATTTGTTTATAATTAGAGCCAAGTTGTGAACAGATCTCACCTAAGTGGTGGAGAAAAGATTAAAACCTCCTTCTTCTACCTGAGAACTTAACTTCTATTAAACAAACAGGTATATTCATAACGTAAATGTCTCAGCAGGTAAGCATACCTACATGATTCATTGCCAAGCACCTTTGTTTCTACTCTGGAAGACATGGCACAGATATGACTGACATATTTTTGCCACTATGTCATCTAACTGTGCTCTCAGCAAGGTGTGCTCAGCCCAGAGGTTACCAAGACAGGGACTACACCCTAGACTGAGTCATTAGTACTGCCATGGGAAGACTTACACTCCCAGTTTGGGTAGGCAAGACAAAGCCTGTGTGTGAGGGGACAGAGCAGAGCTGGAAAACATGAAGCTGAACCTGTTTCAGCAGAGAGATCAGTAGGACAATGAGAGATTCTCTGCAGAGGAATGAATCACACTACTTCATCTTTCATCCAAACGGAGAACAAGGAGCAAACGAGAAGAACAAGACATGCCTGACATTTTTCAAAAGTGGTTCCTTTAAAAGTACTTTGGCAAAGACAAATGAAGTCAGTTTTCTTCAATGTACTTTGGACTTTGCTTCTCTCCACAGATGTCTGCCTCCCCCTCTGATATAAATCCACAGTACATAAAACATATCCTTCAACAGTGGAACTGCCACTGAGATGAGACTATTGACCTCCTGAAGAAATGAGAGTGAATAAGGAAAGAGAAATACGTCTGCAAGCCCAGAATGCTTCATGAAGTTGATATTTGGCAAGCAGAATAAATCTGTAGCCAGCCCTATTAATGCAAAGACAATCCCACTTTGTCTTGGAGGAGCTGATGTTACCAACCATTGAACGAGCTCTATTTTGCAAAAGACAATTACATAAATGTCTCATACACAGACAGTAAATTATTTCATTATGCCATCAATTTTCAAGCAATATATGATGCACCAGTAACAAAATACAGATGTTTGCAGGCCTTGTTAGTTTTGTCTTGAGTACTTGAGGTAATACTACAAGGAACAAGCCTGACATTTGCAGTGCCAGTGGAAATGTGCCAGCTCCTGGATCCACTCAGAATCTGAGGTCCCACTGAGCAGTATAACCTTGGACAGCAAAGCAACACACTATGGTCCATGCACTGAGTTATGGATTCAAATGGCTGTTGCAGTACTGCATAGGTGTGGGGCCTGACCCTGCTCAATAAATGTGAGAAATGCTCCCATAGCCACAGGAAAATCCAAGGCAGGAGACCATCATGTGTGGTAAGTGGCTGAAACACTCTGGGTTTGCTGCTGCCAGTCCATCAGCTCAGGAACGGTGCTGGTAGTGACCACGAATGGTAACAGCAGCTGATGACAATTTGGTAGGCAATGCAAAATAACTGGTCCTCTGATTCCCAGGTGGGCAGTTCGTGCATGGTGGAAGCCAGTGACACCCCAGCTATCTGCTCAGTCTTGTGCTGACTCCTCAGGAAAAAAAGACAAGTCAGCACACAGGGATGTTGAATAAGCCTGTACTGGGGCTCAATCCACTGCTTACAAAAACAAACACTGCACGTAATTTAGAAAGAGACAGGGTATTTTACATCTTCAAAATGCACTACTACAAAAACTTCTTGCTCCTCACAACATTTAAAAATAGTAGCACTAACTTCCTCATTCCTGTGCCCAAGGCATTTCCCAGGATCAAGTTTTCTATCATATCAAGTCAGCAGCTCACATCCTGTCTGCCAGATGTCTGCATTATCTCAGGTCATGCAGTCAAGAGGTAATCTTATATTTACACACTACCTTTACCCTGAGCAATATCAAAATGACTTACAAGTTATGTCACTGCTGATATTTAAAACAAACCCAAAGACCCATTTAGAAATTTCTAATGTAATATTCTCTGGAAACTTCAATTTCAGTTATGTATTTTAATAATTTAGTTACTAGTGAACTGTAAAGACAAATGTGTTTCATAGACAACACAGCTGATACATAGCTATAAATTACAGAAGATAGCAGTGCTCAACTTTTGCCTAATGCTAATACTTTTCACCCCTGTAGCTTGTTATGCAAACATTTTCTGTTTAAAATGCAGAGAAGACCATGTAACTGCCTAAGAATAGCCAGTCTGGCCAGCTGTTCTTGACTCAAAGCATATGTGAGCTCCAGGCTACAGGCAAGTTTTATGAGCTAACAGGTGAGGTGCTCAATGCAAAGGTGAGAAGAGTTATAATGAAGCCACGTGTATCTGAATTTGTTTGGTTGGTTTTTTTTTAATTTGGGAGGGATTTTTGACACGTAACACAAAGGACCGAAGGTAACTGGCTGGAAATAAGTGTGCAAAACCAGAAAGGACAGCTTGATCTAAATGCAATGCCTGACCCACATAGATATCACTGAAGATGCACCTGCCAGCTCAACATTCACACCCTCCATAAAAAACATTAATTAAAAGTGCTTGAGAAGCAGGATGATGCAAAGGATATGGCAGAGGAATGGTCTGCAAAAGTCCTGGGTGCTAATCTGAACCATGTGATTACCTAAGTGACCTTTAGCTAGTAATTTATGGCCTCTGCTCCACAAGTTTTCTCTCTGTACCAAAGCAAAAGTACTGATGTAATGGGAAGTGTTAATGGCTGTTGTCATGTGTGTTTGATAAATAGGCCATCATAAGTCATGTGAAAGCTTGTGGATTTTCCAGGAACCATACAGGACAAAGGGAATAAGCAAGGAAGCTCCTGTAGGGAATAAAATAATTGGAGAGAGTAGAAGCTGTGGCCCTTGGCTGAGCAAAATTTAACTTATGTGTGTCAAGGTAGTTCTTTGTGCACTGGCCATTGCAAGCAGGTGTATCTGGATGATAAAACAGAGAAAGGTGGAGAAACTGGAGTAAATAGCTAAGGCATAATGCTTACATACCAGCCTGGCTGTGAACTGCAAGGAGAAATGCTGGGCTTTTGTTTCTTCCTCTTTGTTCCTCCCACAGGCTAAGAAACAGAGTACTGTACACACTGTTTACAGGCAAGGAAGATTCCACCAAAAAATATTGGAGGCAAGTGAAAAAGGCTTACCAAGAGCTTGGAAAGCAAATGCTTGCAGCAACAGATCCTGAAACACGCTTGTTACGGTCAGATAGGCACCACTTTTTTTGGCTATTGTTCTGTTACTGTCTTCGAAATTCATACTGGGCTGTTGCTAAGGTGGTTGCAGGGTTGAGTCAGGATGCTGCATTGCTGGTTTTCACCTCTTGAGGCCTTTAAAGATGTGTTTTGGATATATGTTGAGCAAGATAATTTAGAGAGAGAGGACATAGTAAGAAGAAATATTCCCACCACTGGTAACCTAACTCCAGCCTCCTTTACAGTGACACTGATCTCAGTTTGTATCCATCCAAAAAAAAAGTGATGCTACAGGGGTTGTCTTGGAGAGTGCTTAGAAAAGCTTGTGCCTGAAGTGATGCTACAGGGGTTGTCTTGGAGAGTGCTTAGAAAAGCTTGTGCCTGCCCTGCCAGTCTGATGAGCACAACCATACCATCAACAACTTCAGCCAAGTTTGGAAAATAACGGAGCTGACCCAGCCCACCCACTGTATACATATAACAAAAGGATTCCCAAAGAGGGTGGAAGACAGAAAACTTGTCAGCTTATTCATCCAAATACATTTTAATTTATGGTCCTGCTAAACAGCCCTCTGTCCACGTCTGAGAGTCTTGTTATCATCCCATGGTGTTATCAGCACGTCATCTCCAGCCCCAAGGCAGCTGCTGACCAGCCTGGGAGGCGGCTATGACAGAATGGCTCGTTTTACGATACACTGCTGTGATTGATGAGGCCATTCCCCCTTTTCCACACTCATCTGCTCCAGGCCTGAGACTCCCTTAGCACAACCAGTCCAGGCTCCCATCATAAAACTCCAGCTGTTGTGCAGCTATTCACAATTGCAGGAAATCAACAGAACCAAATACTGGGCTGTTGCCTATCTTATGTCATTTGGAGTTTTGTTTTTCCTTTTTGTATGTGTGTGTGTAGCTGCCACAGTATACAGGATTATTCAGGGTCACTCCAAAGAAGCAGCCAAACAGAAATGATCCAACAAGCAATTTCTTCCTCCCTCCCCTGGACCATGCTGGTGTGATTACAGTGAATGGAAAGGCGTGGGCCTCTTGTCAAGTGTGAGAGTTTGAGAAAAAGTGACCCACACATGAAGAATGGAAAGATGTAATTCATTATGTTATCACAGCACTGTGGTGAGAAGTGAAGAAGAAACCTATGCTTCTGTCCTCTGTGCTCATTTTAACTTTAACAGGCATCTTCAATCTAAGGTATGATTCTGGCTGGAGGCAAAACACAGAGTATGCAAGGTACAAATTTCTGTATGCTAGCCCTGAATAACTTCTCAGACAACTGGTTCCTTTTATCATTTTTAAGTTTTAGCAACCCTCATCACCACCTAGTCTTAGCTGTGTGTCCTATTTCATCCCCAAACGATGCTCACCTTTGTTTGGAATGCAGAGAGGGGAGGAACAGGGAATCCTGAAAATTTCTGTCCTGAGGTAGCAGAAGTAGGAATCAAGCAGGGTACTAGGGCTGGATAGGAGCTCTGATAGCGTCAGGACAATCCCTGTACAAAATACACCAGAGAAAGCTAAGTGGAAATAGATCTCTGCATTCTGGAAATGTGGAAAAGACCTAACAGATCTCTTCAGGGTACAAGGCAGGATTAGGGAGGAAAAAAAAAGGGATGGACAGTGTGATAGGAAGCCTTACTGCCTCTATCACCAAACTGAATAGCTGGTTTGGTGGCGGCACCAGAGAGACAAGGGCTGAGCACAGAATGTGACCAATGTGAAGGAAAACAACAGGGCCCCCACAGCTGCTGTGCCCTGTAAACAAAGCTCAGCTTTCTGAAGGGCCATGTGAGATTTTACAGAAGGGTCCTGAAAGAACTGAGGTCTGCCCAAAGGAAATAACAGGGATTAGAGAAACGAAGAACATGGGATAATAAGTTGGATGAGGACTTTATTGAGCTTAAACAAAAGGTACTCAGATTATAAAATATATATTTTAATGTATTCCCAGAAAAAAAAATCAAATGAATATTCAAGAAATAAATGGGCAACACTTAATGCATAATCAAAATACCTGAAAGCAGTATCTCACATAGTAGCACTGACTGGTGGAGGAAATTTGACAGGAGTTACCTAAGAAGAACATTGCTACGGACAAGAATGACTGCTCAGTTCACTGGTGAGCATTCTATTTTAACATTTCAAGAACTAAGCTGATCATGTCCTAGGAAAAGAAATTTTTTTTCCTCATGAGATACTGCTGCAAAGTCATTTCAGTATGTTACAAAAATGGGGGGTGGGAGAATTTTTTTTATCCACTGGTCTATTTGGATATGGTGGATCAAGTACTTGTATAAAATGCCAGAAAGAGCTGTCAGATAAGAAAGTACCACCAGCAGACTTCCACTAGGTTAACAAGTCTAGAAGAAATATCTAAACTCATTTAGGAATGTAATATATTCTGATGTTTTGCACTGAATCTCTCCAGTTTGCAGATCTGTACCACTCATCTAGGTCACACCAAGGTCAAACGGCTGAAACAAAAAGGCCAGTCATGTGGACAAGGATATGCACCCTATGGAAAGGTTCGAATTTAACTTGTCACATGGAATGGTATTTCTTGTAGGCTTTGTTCAGAAACACACATATGAGCACTTGAACTCATGAAGGAGAATTCTGCCTTCACAACTGGCTTCATGAAAGCATGTTTCTGACAAGAAAAGAGAATGTACTGGGAGTGTGTTTATTTGAATCAGAATTTTAATGTTCTAGAAATGCTGACAGCTTGCAAGATTAAACCCTGTATTTACTAACTCAGCAGTATCCTCCCCCCTAAATTTCTGCATCATCACCACACCACAACATAAGGGGGAAACTCTAGAAAACAAGGTATCTATTGACAGTTGGCAAATCTGCATTTGCATTCTCTGAGCTGGATCTAAACACAACTGTTTCTTGGGGTCAGCTCTGATGATGATTTTGGATATGAAAACTGGTTCACCCATAAATCAAACTGAAACCCAAATCTCTCATTACATGATCTGAGCGGTTGTCAGATGGCAGCAGCCTGACCGTGCAGGGATAAAAACCATGCCACAGTCCTGTGGGCAAGCCAGTCTCCTTGTGAAGAGTTTCAGGATGCATCAGGAAGCAATTACCAAATCCCAACAAAACTTAGTTATGACCTCTCTCCTCCTTCACCAACTATCACTTCAGAGAAGCCAGAATTATGTTTCTCCTCTCTTCCCTACAGTTAAAATATAAATCAAGGGGATTTTTTTCCCCCTTTAAACTTTTAGCCCCGTTCATTCTCTTTGTGCCGAGCCTTTTGTCTTCGGGACGAGGCTATTTCGTTGGAAGCCGATGGAAAGACAACTGTCCGGCAGACAATGGAGCTGTCTGCAGAGCAGGCGCTGCGGAGCGCAGCCCGGGATGGCTGAGCCAGAGGCATTCCCGGCCTGTTGCCATAGCAGCGGGTGAGCGGGCTCCCTGCCTTCCCCGCCGGGCTGCCTTCCCCGCCGGGCTGCCCTTCCCCGCCGGGCTGCCTTCCCCGCCGGGCTGCCCTTCNCGAGCGGGGCCCGGAGCCGCGCAGGGCCCGGCAGCGCCGGCCTTCGCACGGGCTCCTCCGCAGGGCTGGCCTGTACGGACACGCCTGGCGCTAATTTCGGAATCTGAACGAGATCAAAATAACATGCACCGAACACGTTAAAAGCATTGTGTGCCTGGAACTGGCATCCTTCGGCGTCCACCAGAAATAGTGGGGAAAACACAGAAGGTCCCTGGCTATAGTCATTCACAGGAAGCTCTGGCTGATTGGGGATGTTGAGTGGAGGATTTGCAACTTCAACGTAAGGCAAGAACTAACTCTACATATTTTGTCTCTTCCTCCAGCACAGCGGGCTACAGCGGGAACCAGCAGAAAGTCATTCAGTGGAAGAGGCAACACTTTCCCAACACAAAGAATAAATATAGACAGCATTGGTAGCATTATCCTCTGTAAACACAGGATAACAGGAGGGCAGCTACTGGAATCCTATATGCTTTCACCAACTTTTGGCCCTCAGCATTGAGTCCCTGTATGTACAAGTAGCTCCAGAGTATGCAGATTTTTATAATCGACACCTGAGTCTCACTGTCCAAAGTGAAAAGTTCTGGTTGTTCTTGTGATAGGCAAGACCTTTTTCTCAATCTTTGATGGAAGAAAAAGAAGAAAAAAGATCTATTGTTATCTTCTTATTTCCCTTCTTACCTTCTTATTTCTCTTCTTATTCAGTGTAGTGCTTGGGTACAGAAATTGAGGAAACACTGTCAAGCAGACAAAGCAATTCCCTTTTCAGCTAAGAGCAGCTTTACTTTTGATTTGGAAGAACAAGGATCCTGCCTGCAGCAGCTGTCCACTTTATAAATTTGTAAACTTTAAGTTTTATGTAAGTGTGTTTCTTCATTGTCTTTTCGACCCGCAAAGCAGGCTGAAAATCTCTTGAGAACAGGAGCTCTCATGAGAGTATATGAACTTCAGGTCAGGACAGAGAGTCTCCTGGATCAGCATTCCTGACAACATTTCAGTGATTCTCTGTTGGTCCCAGCTGGAACCTGTACATGCTGAGGCAGCTGCAAAACAGACAATAAGCTCAACTGAACAGCTTCCAACTTCAGTAGAGCTCTGGAGTTCAGCTTAAATTTGGGAAGGAGAAAGTTCAGGTTGATTCTTTTCATTCACATTATTTCATTCATTTCCTAACAAGGGACCACCTGGAAAGGGGATATTGCCCTGTCTGCCCAAGGATGGCCAGATGCCAAGCAGATTTCACTACTGAGTGAATATACTCCTTAGATGTCTGCACTTGCACGATGCAGCAGATAAAAGATATGTAAAGCAGAACTCCTGTATCCTGCGAGCAGCAATTTTGCTGAAGTGGCAAAAGGGAGCCTTTCTTGCTACATTGAGCCAGTAGGAGACACTTTTAGATGGAAATCATTCTGTACACCTCATTTACTGTTGACTGTAAAGGTGTTTTACCATAAATGGTATGTTCAGTAGTATGTAGGGATAATGTGCATGGATTTCAGCCAGGTAAGGAGGGTCAGAGGCAAGTAGGCAACACTATGGGATAACACCTTTGGAAGCAGTGATTCTGGACAAGATTTGGATGATTATCACTTCTGATGCAATCTGAGGACTAAAAGAACCAATATAATAGGATTTAGGAAGAGAAAAACATGAAGGAGAGGGGAAATAACTTCACTTGTATATGTAGTATGGTCTGATTCCTGGTGGAACCTGATCTTTTGTCTAGAATTCAGGAACACAGAAAAACTGAGAACTGTTCAGAAAAGAGTCACAACAATATAAAAGAATAAAATCTCTACCACACACCAAAAGACAAAAGCTCAACCTATTTAATTGGCTCTGCAGGAGATTCAGGAACAATCAGTCTGTAAGCACCTACACAGAAAATTATAAAAGAAAAATTGCTGTGATCTAATAAGTGATATGCAGTAGTTGGTAGGCAACATGGAGAAACTGAGATTAAAAACCATGCAGAGGCAATTAACCACTGAACTGATTTATGAAAAGCCCTGCCCAGTGAAGTCACAGGAGTGCTTTAGGCAGGTGAGATTATTCTAGTTCTCACAGGAACTCAGTCAGGGATGTGCTATGGTTTGTGATATGCAGAAGCTCCAGCTACATGATCACTTTAAAGCTTTTTGACCTTTTAATCTGCATGGGAAAAAATATAGCAATGGTTATTTAAGCACCTCCATCTCCTGTTGTGTGATGAATTTCAAAACAGCTGAACGAATTTTAGTGCTGCTCCCTCACAGAAAAATATTAATAACATTAAATTAGGTTGAGAGTTGATGTGAAATTGAGTATCTTGGAACTGGATGTAAAAAAGGAAAAATTCAAGTTACAAAGAAAGCCAAACTGATATTCAGAAGGCCAAATATAAACAAATCTGTGAGGATGTCCTCACACAACCTGCTCTCAAAGTACTCAGACATACATGATCCTACACATAATGACACCGCAGTACTAAATGATGCTGAAGATAACAGAGGAAATAAAATGTTTTGCATGAGATTACCCGTTCTTATAGAGCACAACTTAGCTGAATTTTGCTTTTTTGCACTTCAAAACTCAGTTCCTGATGCACACTTTTGTGTAAATCCAGCTGCTTACTCCTGCATACATGAGGGCAATGCACTGCTTGTGCTTTCAACAAATACCGAGGCACTGAAATCCCCTAACAATGCAGCCTTGACGAATCTGAATTGCTCACTCACCCACTGAAATTCTATACACAGCAGCTCAGAGCTGTTAATCTCACGGCAAAACCTGCTTCCAAACCTTCCCTTTCTTGAACACCTCAGTGGGCACAGACACAGATTTCCATTATCCTTTCAGTAATATTTGCAGAAAATTAATATAGCTCTTTTCGTATGTTCCATTTTATCTTCTACTACAAAGAAACAGCCAACTTTCCCTCCGTCTGATAAGAAGAGAAATAACCTCCCACGAAAGTTCACGAACCAAACCACCCTCCTCCCCCACATCCTCCTCGGCTCTACAACGCGGTGCGTTCCTGCCAGTGCACGGGCGCTATGAGTTAAGGCACGGGGGGACATCAAATGCCGATTGAACTGCATACACACAACTTACAATTCTCTTTTCGGTCACTTGTTCTCAGGGGACGAAACGTCAGCTCTCTGCTTCATCCTACCAGTAGCGCTCACAGCACTAAACTCTGCCTGTACATAAAACTTACCCAAGTCAATAATACCGTGTTGGAGGTTCCCTCAGACTTCACGGGTTGGAGATGTTTCCCCCAGTCTCCTTCCTCTGTAGTATCAGCCATCCCTCCACCTCCCCAGGCGCGCACCGGCTTCTAAAAGAAGTTTATGCGCTCCTCCTCCTCCCACCGATGCAAAAACCCTACCCCCAGGCGGCCGAGATGAAGGGACTG
>VZRX01013816.1:0-26968 GCA_013398075.1 Notiomystis cincta
TGACCTTGTGAGCCTGTCCTTGTCCTTGTGAATCTGTCTTGTCCTTGTGAGTCTGTCCCTGTCCTTGTGAGCCTGTCCTTGTGAGCCTGCCCTTGTCCTTGTCAACCTGTCCTGTCCTTGTGAGCCTGTGAGCCTGTCCTGTCCTTGTGAGCCTGTCCCTGCCCTTGTGAATCTGTCCTGTCCTTGTGAGTCTGTCCCTGCCCTTGTGAGCCTGTCCTGTCCTTGTGAGCCTGTCCTGTCCTTGTGAGCCTGTCCCTGTCCTTGTGAGCCTGTCCTGTCCTTGTGAGCCTTCCCTTGTGAGCCTGCCTAGGAGAGCTGGGCTGGGCTGGGCAGCAATTCCCCATGGGCACAACCCCGGGCTGGGGTTTTATGGCCCCATCAGTGTTCTGGCTGTCTCTGCTGCAGCACCTGCATTTCCTCTCAGTGCCCTGGACCACGCACCTCTGCCTGTGTCAGGAGGCTCAAGGCTCCAGTGGGTCAGGCTGAACCCCCCTGCTCACTTAGCACATGGCAGTGGTGGCTTTTTTATCCTCCTTGTGCATCCTCTTTTTTTCCCATAGCTGAGTTACAGACCAGAAAGTCAGGCCCTGGCTGCCATCCCTGCAGGAGCTCTTTAACAGGCTCCAGCACGGGCTGTCCCTCCAATCTTGGTCAAACACAACGAGCTGCATCAACACTGGGTACAAACAGGGGAGAGGAAAGGAAACTCAGCCTCCCTCCCTGCCTTGCACTTGCTGAAGTCCACATGCAGGAACTGTCCCCTCTCTCCCTCTCTCTCTGGAGTGTTGCTTTTGTCCTCATGCAGCTTTTAATCCCATGCAGAAGAACCAAAGTTTGCTTTGGGAACCTGCATGGATTTCAGAACTAATGGTTGGGTTTGGGAGTGAATAACTGAGCTGTAAATATACTTGTTGTGTTATAGCTGGACATGATAATATCTTGGCTCAGGGATACTTTCACTTGTCCAAAGATTATTTATTATGTAAAATTCCCACAGGCACAAATACTGGAAAGTTCTCCTGATCCCTTCAGGTAGCAGTTAATTACCTTGCCTGGTCCTAGGAGAGCCCCCATCGTCTGCCTGTTGTCCCAGCTTGGGAGACTCTGGGATTTTTTCTGTCCTTACTGCCTGCAGGTGGATGCATTTCCCATTTTTCCCCCATTCTGATGGACAACTCTCTCAGAAATCATCCATTTTCTTCATTTCTTGGAATTACCCAAAGTTTAAAAGTCACAAGTTGTTTTGACTGCCTCTGCTTCTGAGACCTGAAGGTTCTGGAAAACCATTCCTGGTTTTCCAGGAAGTTTCCTGAACTCAAAAGCTGCTTCACTACACCCAGCCAAGAAGTGGAAGCAGTTTGGGTCCACCACTGAAAATGCCAACACGTGTTTGTCACAACAGGGCACAAACCTGTGAGCAAGGCCAGAAACTTCCACGCTGTGGGGCAGCTCCTCAGGTCTGACTCTCTCCAGGAGGCTGCTCATCTTCTACTCTTCTTCTTTAATTGCAGACTTCATTTAAGCCCAGGTTAATCCCAACGTGGTGTGAAATTTCTGTCCTTGGCAGGCTTCCCTCTGCTGTCGAGCAAGAAGCCTGGGCTGCCGTGGAGGGACAGCCCTGCCAGCTGTCCGAGCGGTGCTGCAGAGGAGCACTCCCCCACACAGGTACCAGGGAGGACTGTGCTCCTTCAAACAGCTCTGCTCCTCACAGCAGCCACTGGGGCTGGAGTCAGGCTCCTGCTGTAGGCAGGGAAGGGACTCGGATTGGATGTGATCACTCCCAAACCAAGTGAGACCCAGGCCTCGGGCACACCAGGAGTTAGCCACTAATCATCAAATCACAGAATAATTTAGCTTGGAGAGGGCCTTCACACCTTCCACTGCTCAGGAGCATCCTCAGGACCTAGGAATCCCATGGTATTTTCTGGTTTTTTTTTTGTAAATTTGGGGTTTTTTTAAGGGATGGGGAAGGGAGGGCCTGCCATGGTGCAGCCCTGCAGGAGGAGTCATGGCTGAGCATCCCCAGCAAAGGGCAGCACCTCCCTGGGCTCCTGGAGCCAGCTGGGGCAGGGAGCAGCCCACATCCTCCACTCCTGGACAGTTGTCCTCGCCCTTGGGTTGAACACAACTAAAGCTGCTTGACCTCAGGGCCTGTTCTAGGAAAATCAACTCCTCCACCTCCAGGGTGGCAGCTGAAATCCGGTGCAGGACAATAGGGCCAGGAAGGGAATGTCCCAGGGGAGCAGAGCTGCACAGAGCTGCCTGGCTGCCATCAGGAGAGGTGGCTCCTGCTCTAGGGGCACTGCTGCTCTCCTTACTCTAAAAAGCCAGGATTAAGAGGGTGTTTATTTGTTTATTGTGTTTTTTACGTTTTTCTGTCCGAGATCCTGGCCAATAATAATTTTAGTCATCAAACAGAAGTGTGAAACCAAGTGGAATCATTATTGCCTCACTTCTGATGCTTCTGGGCAATGAAAAGTCAGACAGATTAATGGCTTCACCCATGTGAATTTGGGTATCTGGCACATAAATGGAAGCAGGAATTCAATCTCCACACCATCCATTATCACATAGCACTGATGATAAAATGCCTCCCTTTTAAGAAGGAAGGAAGAACTCTTGCTCTGCTGGCTACATAAAGTGGGTATTTATCCCTGTTACTATCTTCAGCAGATTTTGGTGGCTGGAATAATGAATTTAAACCTTTACCAAAGGAAAAATAATCACGAGGGAACTAATTGAATTGTTTAAAACTGCCACCTTGCATTTTATAATCTTCTCTGGGTCATTTCTTTCAATCCTACCTGCACTGCATAAACATATTAGAAGAACATTTAGAGAGGATGGATAATGGCCTCTTGTGCCTGCTCAGAACTCTAAGGTGATGCAACTGGAGCACACACAAGAGAACAGAGCAGTTCTGCTCTTGTCTGTTTTCCTGGAGTTAGGACTGTTTCTTTCTAAGGAAAATATTAAAGGCAATTCATAAAGATATGACAGATTCTTTGCATGAGCAACATTATTTTTTAGACTATTAAAATTTCCAGTAGTATTAGATCTCCACTCCTAGAGAAATATTAGGCCTTTAGGGAGAAAAGCTTTTCTCACATTATCATCTACATGTGTATTTGTGTATAAATTAAATATTATCTTCATTACTATTATGTTAAGATTAAAATGTTTTATGAAACAGAAGCTACGCAAAGCAGTATTTTTATATCCCTAAAATAATCTTCTTTTTTTCTTTTTCATGCACTCCACAGTTGGCTTCTTACCAGAAGTCACCAGAAGTCCCAAGAGGACATTTCAAACCCTGCAGCCCAGTGTTTCAAAGGAAAGAAAGAGCCAGGGAGATGCCTGAAGACACACATGGTGACCTTCACCACCGTCCTGCTCAGAGCAGCACCACAGCCTCTCCACAGGGCCCTCTTAAGAATGGGACCCTGGCTGCTGTTGTCTGTGAGCCTGAAAACACAGACAGTGACACTGGGACACACTCAGCCCAGGGCTGGAAGGAAAAGCCACAGAAATACACCCCTGAACCAGAGCATTTTAAGAGGAAGGGGAAAGCGCTGTCGTCTCTGGATTTGGAAGAGAAGGATGGCCAAAATACCAGGCACCCAGAAGAAAAGCTTGAGAGAGAATCAAGGGAGGCAAAGGAGAGGCTCTGTGCTCAGCAGCACCCCTTGGATGGCCCCCAGAGGACAGCCCTGGGTGGGAGCACTGCGGGGTGTGGGAAGGATGGAGCCCTGGGCACTCTGGAGAAGAGGGATCCTGGCTGGACAGACGTGGTCAAAGGCCCTGCTCGTCCTGGGCCCCTCCTGTCTGCAGACAGGGCTCCACCAGCTCCAGCAGCAGACACAAAGGATGCTCTGAGGATTCCAGAAGTGGGCTCCAGGGAGCATGCAGCTGGCCAGCCAAAATCCCCACTGAGGCTCATAGCCAATGCTATCAAAAGGTCCATTTGGGAGCCTCTGACCTCAGCTCCAGAAGGATTAAAGCAGGACTCGGACAGCAAAGGCAAAGCCTCTTCAGAACAAGCTTGCTTCAGCTTCCCCAGCACTCCTGGGTATTCCCTAAGCCAAAGGAACAGGAACAACAACAACACTCAGTCACAGGACCCTAAAGTGAGGGAGTGGGCAGGAAAGTATTTACGAGGTGGGAGCCCTTACTCAAAACTCTCTCCCTCTTCTGTGGGCTCTGAAGAGACATCTCTGAGAGGTGACAGGGCAGAGGTACCTTCCACATCCTGCAGTCCTCGCTCTTACAGGCCTTCCAAGCCAGTCCTTGTCCCCCAGAAAGCAGCCTGCACTAGGATGGAGGAAGTCCCAGGACTCCTAGAGAAGTTCACCTTTGAGGACAGTCCTCTGGGGGCTCCCACGGATGGGACGTGTGTCCGTGAGGAAAAGTCCATCCTGCTTTCCTCTCCAGAGCCCAAGAACAGTCCTGCCCTCAAGCCCAGTCTGGACTCTGCACACAGAGGGTCACTCTTCAACAGACTGAGAAGTAAAGCTCAGGAGAGGCAAGGGAACTCCTTGGTGTCAGCTCTGCCTGTCATGAAGGACCATTCCCCAGAAAGGTTGTGCTATCCTTTCACAGGTGAGGACCTGAGTGGAATTACTTTGTTGTTATTATTATTACTATTATTACTATTATTACTATTATTACTATTATTATTATTATTATTATTATTATTATTATTAGTGCATAATAGCACTGAACCTTTAAAAGACCCGTGTGTGATCATGCAAGCACATATCTGTAGTGCCTTATGTTTAATTTCTACTTAAGAAAAATTAATTAATACATTTCTTGGCTAAAGTTTAGGAGTTGCTACAGATTTAAAGGAGTAGGGTGGATTTTTTAGTTGTGCTTAAAATATTTTGAAAAAAACATGCTGGTTTAATATGTTGCATTCCTTTGCTGTGCGAGCCAAAGGAGAAATTATGAAATTCTTACAGTTATTGAATATAGGCAATGCAATGTCTGTTTAGGAAAAGAAAATTCAAGCTCTAATATAGCCATCTGCCCAGTAACCCATCATCTTCAATGGTTCAACATTGTAGCTCTCTAAAGTTTTTAAAACATTCATATTTGAGTAAATCAAGACTAGTGAAGAGCTGAGTCCTGCTTGGCTCTCAAAAATGGCATTTCTGTCTCATACTGGCACTTGTCAGAGGCTCAGGCTTCAGTCATGACAAGCTTTAGCCCACATTTCTTGTTGTTATTTTCCTCTCTTGAAATTTACCACAACTTTCAGAAAATTCCTTTAATGAAAACAAAAAAGCACCAGCACCTTGCAGAAACCAATCTGATGAGTGTCCTTCTAAAACTCCTCTTTTCTCTGCAGTCGGGCTTTTCTTTCCTGGTTGGGGTCAAACTTGTTCTGTGCAAGGTTGGCTGGCACTGCCTGGCACTGGTGTTTTGTCCCTTGGTGGCTCTGGATCCAGAGAGTGAGCTGGGTGATAAAAGTTCAGGGCTGGGGATGAGCCTGGGCCAGCTCAGGGCAGTGAAATCCCCTGGGCAGTGACCACACCCTTGGGAACCACTTCTGATATTTAATGTGTCCTGTCCCTGACGTGCTCAGCCCCCAGCTGGAGCTCAGAGTGAAGAAGCAATCTTCACAAAAAGGAAGAACCTCAGCAGCTCATTGCCTCTGGTTCTTCTACAGCTGCAGCTGCACCTTCCAGAGGCTCATTCCAGTTTCTGACAGCCAGCCTGATTTTAGGGCTTTCTGTTTAACACTTCCCCTCTGCTTCATAAGGGCTGGTCCTCAGAGGCACTTGGAAATTTGGGGCTGTGCAAAATCCAGCTGCACAGACAACTTTTGTGGGACACAGGCAAAGCTCCCTGAATTGATGGGGGTTCATGCACACTTTTCAGTGAGAGACTGGTTTTAAAAAACAGATCCAAAGCTTGCCTGTGGAATATACAACTGTCCACAAATAACCACACTGGAGTTACTAAGTGCTGTTCCAGATTTTGGATTTACTGCACAGATATATCTTTAAGGCTTTTGGCCTTTGATGCTTCCTTTGTTTTCTAATCTGATCAATAAAATTGTTCAATCAGATGGCCAACTGTTCCCTCCTAAGCCTACTTGCCCTTTTGAAATTCAAAAAAAAAAAAAAAAAAAAAAGACAAAGCAAACCCNCATGTTAATTACTGGTACTTTAAGCAGGACAACCAATTCAGATGATAACAAAATTTCATGTGCTGTGAACTCTGCTGATTTTGTGCACTTTTAGACTGAGAAGGGATGGCTTGCAAACGTTTCAGGTTCCCATTACTGCATTGCTGTGTGTTTGCAGTGCTCTGCTCAGTGAGGACACTGCTCTTGCACAGATTTTGTATTTCAGGAGGGGAGCTGAGGCACTAGAAGATTAATTACACACATAAGACCACATGAGAAATCTGTGGAGAAGCAGAGATACCAAAAATTGCAAAATCCTCTCTTTCTGCTGGTCAGTCTACTTGATTTCTACTGGCCATTCTTCCTATTTCCCACCTCATGCCAGCTTCCATCTGCCTTTGGACACCCAAAACCCAGGAGATACATGTAACTTTATCTCCCTCTTTTGCAAAACACTGGAGTTCTTACAGTAGCCATGATTAATTCCCAGGGATTTATAAAAATACGCAAATCTTGGGCAGTTATGGAGGAAGCCACCAGACTGAGAGAGCTTCATGTTACCAAAACAGTTCCTGCTCCAAGGCACTGTGTGCATTGAGGCTGCAGCCACCACCACAGCACCAGAACAGCCCAGGAAAGAAGGGGAAGTGAGCTGGGACAGGCAGATTGACACCAGTGCTGCCTTCCCTACAAAGCTCCAGGGGAATCCCCAGTGCTCCCACATCTCACTCCAGGGCTCACCTCGTCAGCCTCCTCATGTGCCACCTGTCTCTTTCTCCGAGGAGCTCAGATTTCCTGGAAAATGAGCATCTTGGATGTTTGTGTCCAGGGAGGGTTCTCAGAAGCACTGCACTTTGACCCAAGGTCAAATTTGTTTCTGGTGTAACATATGCTATTCTGGAAATTAGGAGATGCTAGAGTACTCAGGAAAGAAGAAATACATTATAAAGAACTCCCAATCTGAAGGAATGAGATGCCTGAAAAGTGAAAGCCCAAGTTTAGAAGACTTGAGTTAATATTTGGAAAAATACCTGTATTTTTGAGATCGGTTCTGTAGCAGATTGAGCTTTAAGGCTTGGCATATTTGGAGGCAAATTATTATAATCTACCTTCATTATTGCAGTTCTAAATTTCAGATTTTAATGGCTCAGTGAAAGTCCCTAAGTTTGAACATTCTTCTGTTTGTTTTGTCCAAATTCTCACAGCTGTTGTCTAAGTTCTGCCTCTCCCACCCTCTTTGGTTAGAGGGGATTTTTGGGTTTAGCTTTGGGGGGTTTTGTTGTTTGTTTGCCTTATTGTGTTGGAGCAGGCTTCTTCTCCTCCAGAGCTTGTAACGCTTCCTAAATTATTGATTTGCTCCGAGGGGAGGGCAGGGGAGCGCTCGCTTATTGCCAGCACAGCCGAGAGAAGAAAGGGAGCGTGAAATCGCTTGTGTTTCCAGCCCCGCCGGCCCGCGAGGCTTCCCTCAGAATACCGAGGAGTTCCAGCTCTCCCGCGGCCTGACCGCAGCGAGGTTCTGAACCTCTCGGCTGCTCGGGGCAAAGCAAGGAGGGCGAACTCCCCCTAAAAGCAGCGGCGCTGGGGATGCCCCGCTCGCCTGGGAGGGGCCGCTCCGGCGCCCCTGCTGCGGACAGATGTGCAGCACAGCTGGATGGATGTGCGGGGGGCTCTGTGCCAGCCTGCGACCCCTGAGCCCCCGGCAGGTCCCAGCAGGAGCTGTGTCCTCCCCCGGCACCGCCGGGCACGGAGCTGTGGGCTGGTCGCTGGGGCAGCTCTGGAGTGGAGTCCTCTGTGGGGCTGGAGACCCTCCTGGAGCTGCTGCACCTCCCTGCCCTAGGAGCCCATCCCAGAAAGGATGGCAGGACCCAAATCTGCTCTACAGAGCCCTCTGAGCTCGGGCAGGTCTGGAGCAGAGTCCTCTGTGGCGCTGGAGACCCTCCTGGAGCTGCTGCTCCTCCCTGCCCTAGGAGCCCATCCCAAAAAGGATGGCAGGACCCAAATCTGCTCCACGGAGCCCTCTGAGCTTGGAGCTTCACTGAGCACAAGGACTGGGTGCTTCTAAAACTGAGATAGCTGAAAAAAAAAATCGGGATTTCTGCCTCAAATTACTTAGATTTGCTTTTATTGCTTTACTGCCTGGGATGAACGTGGATCCTGGGTTTAAATTAGGGCTGGAGGCAAAAGTCCTACTTCAGCCCTGGGAGCCAGAACAAGGCAAAGAGAACATTGACACTGAGAGAAGGGGAGGTGATTTTAATCTGAATACAGCTTGCACCTAGAAAGCCAACTGTTACCTTGTAGATACAAAGAAAAGCTAACAGTGTTAGCTTTAAATAATGTACATTTCCAAGATGCCCAGCTGTTAATCATTAACCCTGCAGCAGGTTGAAGCATAGAGACAGATGTTCCAAAAGCGGTTTTATTTTCTGAAATAAAGAGAATGAAGCTATGCATTAGACAAATTAAGAAGAAATTCAAATATTTACACCCAGTTGAAACAAGATGCTGGAAAAACAGGCATGATAAAATTGCTGCAATTAAATGTAATTTAATTTACAATTCTGAAAGCACGCTTCTTCCAAAGGCAGACTTTGAGTTTTCCTGATGGAGTGTATTGTTGTGATGTATGGATTTTCCTGACTTCTTATGGCATTTTAATCAACAGCCCAGTGATGTGATAATATTCCTAAAGCAGAAAAATAAGTGACGTTTGTTTAGACATAATTAATGAAATATTTATGTTGCATGAGGCTGTGTGATAAAGCCCTGTTCTCTTAGTCCATTTGCTTCTGATTACATTTGTGATTTTTTTATATGACCAGACATTCTGACGCCAACTATTTTACACTGAGCAGATGTCATGTAGTAAAAATGGGTGCCAGATGCTACAAGCCACATAAGGGTAATTTGTTTAAGAGCTGGCTCAGACTTTGTGCATTCAATTACACCATATAGTGAGCCTTATACAATCAGTTGGGTGATATGGCTAACTTCAGATATACATTTTAATGAATGCTGAGTGCATTCAGAGTAGTGTGCTACATGCAGGGTGCTCAAGGAATTAATTTATTTGTTTGTAGTGCCCAGAAAAAAATAAAATAAAATAAAAATGTATAGCCAGACAGCTTTTGACAGGGATCAAAAATTTAATTAGTGCTGTCAGCTGAATTTCCAAACTGCTTTAGGTGCTGCTGATTAGAACTAAGGGCAGGTGCAAAGGGTCTGTTTAAGTTAAAGAACAGTATTTTTTGCTTCACTGACCATTTTGTTCCTGCATTGTAGGATACGAGCACCTACTTGTCAGGAAACAAGCTCCTGAGTATTCTACTTCATCCTCTGATGAGGAATTTGAATCCAAGCCTTCATTAACTCACAAGGTAATCTTGACTTGGAAAGAGAAAGGTATTTCCTTAGTTGGACTCTACTTAAAACTCATCATATGATTTTGATCTGAAACACTCAGCGGTTCCTCAAAGTGGGGGTGGGAACACTGGAGGTTACATGGCACAGAGAGAAAATGCATTAAATGTCTTTAAGGCAGATGAACATCAACATTTCTTTTACCTCCTTGGATCTTTAATTCCTTCAGGTTATAGCAGTGCTGACAGACAGACAGGTTTCCCCAAAACCACTTTGAAGCTGCACACTTAAGTGGCCTTAATATGTAGCCCAACGAGCAAACTATTGAAAAAATTAAACCAAACAGATGCAGATTTCCTTTGGGGAAATAGAGAGTCATTTGGGAAGTGCCTGGAAAACACTCTGTTTATCCTGATCAGCTCAAGAGTGTGAGCTGCAGAGTCACACCCTGTACCCCAGAAGGGAGCAGGAGCAGGGGGATCCCAGCACCCTGAACCCTCCACACCCAGCCCTGACATGAGGAAACACGGCTCTCATTGTCTGAGTAGCCCATAGAAATTGTTTCTCTCTTTCCTGTGGACAGTATCAATAAGTGGAATTAATAGTATGAGGTTGCCTTTTGATCTGTTGCCTTTGGGAGCGGGGCAGGGAGAGGAAGGAAAACAAAGTGCTGAAAAACAGTGTGAAACATGAACAAATAGGAAAGCTAAGTGGGACTTTGAATGGAAACAGAGGAACCAAAGCACAGCAATGTGTGGCAGCAGTTGTCACCAGTGGCTCTGTGTCAGGCTGCAGGGAGATGTCAGGATTCTTCACTCAGCTGCCCTGCTACAGGAAGGACAATCTGTAGTATGATAATGTTCTGGGGAATTAAATAAATAAATAAAAATTAATAAAAAATAAATAAAACAGACAAAGGAAGGGAGACATGGGAGCAAACCTGGGATTGAAGCAGCCTCCAGCAGTTCAGGCAGTCACAGGGAGGGCAGGACCAGGCAGGGAGAAGGCAGAGCTCCAGGAGAGCTGCCAGAAAGGGGAGGAAGGATCAGCTGCTGCATATGGGCATTAGCAGTGATTCACTTTTGATGCACATTCCCCACTCAGTGAGTTTCTTTCAGCTTCCTCCTGCCATCCCTTTTCATGCCAGTCCTGGCTGCTATTTTGCCAGTACCACCATTTGTATCTGGGAAAAATTAGTGGGAAAAATTTTTTTGACTTCCTGGCTGGTCACTTTTTTAATTGTCTGGTGTCTGGTGCTCAAATATCCTGTCTCCTCAAAAAGAGGCACACCACAGCCTTCAAACACTTCAGGACAGCTTGGCTCAAAGGCAAGATGCAGCAATGGCAGGTGATTCCCTGGGCAGCCCTGCAGCTTGTGCTGTCCTGATCTCCCAGCAGCAGCAGCAACAAGTGCCCTGGGGAAAAGCAAAAATCTCTGTAGTGCAGCACAGAAATGGCACTGGGGAAGGTCTCATAGGGCTTCAGGTGGTGTCCCACGATTTGATTTTACTGTTTTATGGCTACAGCAATGGAAGTGGGTTGGCTTGCCTTAAACTGCCTGTGTACAGCCATGAGAGGGACATGTTGTGTACAGGCAGCTTTGTGACGTGGACTCTGTATTGACACACTCCCCACTCACTTAGGCTTGCATTAAGACTCGCAAGGATTTCAGGCCAGCACGTCAAATGCATGTAAATGTTCCCACCTGAGTGTTTCCCCTGCCCTGAGCCCCCTGCAGCAGCTGACCCTGCTCTGGGCAGGGGCTGGGCTGGGCTGGGCTGGACGGGCCCCAGAGGTCAGTGCCAACCTCAGTGGCTCTGTGGGGAAAGCTGCACTGCTTTCATTGCCCTTTTCTTTCTCTCTGTGACTTCTGTAGGCAAAAAGGGTTCTCAGAAAGAGAAGGAAGCTGGAGAAGGAGACAAAGCAGTTGATTAAACAAGAGGAGCTGAAGAGGCTTCACAAAGCACAGGTGAAAATGTAGCTCACAGATGCCCCCCTTGTCCCCCTGACTCGTGAGGATGGGGGTACCCAAAGCGGGCTCTGCCCCTCCCCTCTCTCCTCCCTGTGGCTCACTGCCTCGTGTGCTGAAATTCCCCCAGCCAGCAGGGGCAGGAAGGTGTCTGTGGCAGGGCTCTGCATCTCTCTGGGTGACAAATCCGTGTCCATCCCTGGAGATCATTATAATTATCACCACAATTTTGTCAATGTGATGAAGAACAAGAGGCAGTAGTGACTGGCAACAAGAGAAGAATACCCTGAAGAGGGAAAGAGAGAGAAAGGGGAAATAACATCAACCCTGTAAGAAACTCAGCTCTTACCTCTGTGTATTTACAGGAGGATACAAGAATACAGTGATGGCTTTTGTTCTCTCCCTGCCACAACAATGAAAGTGAATCATCTTTTTTCCTTAATGATGAAAAGTCACTTCATTTTATACAGGCCCTGCTCTTCAGAAAATGCTAGGAAAGCTCTGGACTCTACTGATGTGTTATTATTTCCAATTACAGTTTAAGACTTGTAAATGCACTTCTGCACAATTTGATCTCAGATGTTTCCTATTTAATACAAAGGAGGAGCAGCTATGTTTTAATTTTTATTTTGTATTTGTTAGGCTGTTGCTGAGGGCTTGGCTTGGAATGCCCTAACACACCCTGAAATGGCAACTGCTGAGCATCTGTCTTTGACATTTCAACCTTTTTAAGGTGTCTCATGCTTTTTATCCCCACACCTCTGAAAATCTTATTTAAAAGGGAATGGACAATGGATGTAGAAAGCCTTCCTGAAGTGCCACTGAATTGCCACATCTTAGCTATTGGAACTTTTTCTTTCTGAGTCAAAAGCTTGTGAGATATGAAAGCAAACAAAACAAAAAGAAATTCTATGGACAATAAAACAGGGCAGAGCTTTCCAGCTGTAAACCTTCCCTATTTATATGAGCTTTACTAAAGTAATGTCTCAGAATATATGTCTCTGAATACGAAAATGTTGAATTTTTACACCTTGTGGGACACAGAAACGGTGTGATTTCTTTTTTACAACGGGAGAAACTCGGGAAGAACTGAGGTTCTGTGACACCTACCCCCATCAAACTGTGACAGACACCTAGAGGCACTTTTCAACTGCTTGGTACACTCAGTGAGTTGCCAAGAACCAGGATGCCTTGGAGACCTTTCCACGCTGCTCCTCCAACCACTGAGGCCATCTTTTGTCTCTGAATTTTGGAGCTGTGTCTGTAGCTTTCATATTGTTACATTTTTGCAGGCGGTCCAGCGCCAACTAGAAGAACTGGAGGAAAGACAAAGAGCTCTGGAGATTTTTGGTGTTGAACTGGAGAGAGAACTCAGAGGAGAAGCAGGTACACAAAGCAGTGTTTGCTTGTTTGGTGGTGAGTTTTTTAACCTGTTTCAAAGCAGAGGGTTGTAATGGTTGTCATGGAAATAGTTTGGTGCAAAATCCGAAAAGGAACAATAACTGGCAGGACAAAAATGATTGATAAACCTTTTTCTCAAACTCTCTGTTAGCTCAAGCATCGTTACATTGAAAGCTTTTTCTGTTGGTTCTCACAGATTTGGAATTATTGACAATGCTATTGAACCTGGATTTACACTTCCCCCAACCCTCTGTCCCCTCCTCTCCCCCCACTTTATTTTTTTTTTATTTAAGTCCCATCCTGAGCTTAATTTCATCTTGTGGAGGGAAGCAGCGAGGTTTCCAGGAGCTGTATCTCAGTTACCAAGCCAGCAGCAGCCCCTGCCTAGTAACAGAGTCCTTAATGACTTTCCTGGAGTGTGAAATGCCATTAATATGATTAGAGCCAGTGGCCACGCTATAGCAACAGCAGCCTGCAGGCACACACAGAGACCCCAACAGCACAGCTTCCCCCCAGTGGGCTGAGGGTGACAGGGATGCCACCCTGGCCCAGCCAGGGGCAAGGCTTCCCCTCACCTGAGCCAACTCCCCGGGCTGTGGGATGGTGCTGCTGCTGGCCAGCCCTGGCACTGCTCCCCAGCACACTCTGGGTGCAGCAGTGGGACAGGACAGCCCTGGGGCTCTGCCAGGCTCAGAAAGGGCTGGGAGGGTGAACCAGGCACGGGAAGGGCTTCACAGAGGGCTGACAGCCTGAATGCAAGTGTGTCTTTATTTACCTCTGCTGTAGGAAACTGAGCCTGTGTTTTCCTGAGAGGCAGCTGCACCACACAGAAAACCCAGATATGTTCTGGCACCTGATCTTGCTGTTGTCTTCACCAGGCAGTCCAGTCCAACCCCTACATGCTTTTTAATGCCATTTTTCAGAGCTGCTCTCACCCCTATTCCAACGCTGCCCCAATCGGTTCAGCAAGGGAGCATTTGCCCAACCTTTTATATTTATTAACTAATTTCCTACAATTGATCGTGCCAGTCTATTGCAGATTTTATTTAAAAGGCTAACATCTGTTTTTCTTAAATGAAATCATAACAGCACCCACCTTACTGCCCGTGAGAAAGTCTGCTAAAAAGGCTGTGAGGATTTGGAAAGTTAGCTTTTTTCTTCTGATTTGTTTAAAGGTAGCTGTTTTTTGGAAACCTCAAAAATATGGAGGGACCAGAAGCCTCTAGCTCTTGGGACAGACACTGAATACCAGGATAAATGGCCTAGAGCCACTTCTTGTTGTTGCTGTTTTGACAATCACATTTCCTAAAGAAGGCTGTCTGCCAAGAGATCGATGCTTCTCATTCTCTTACCATCCCTGGTAATTGGATTGCCCTCATTAAGGTGAAAGGACTGGGTTTTTCTCCCTGTTGATTGTTTGTGTGTAGGTGGCCGGTTACAAATAGGGCAGGTAGGATGTTACTGTCTCTCAATAACTCTTCTGGTGCAAGAGCACGAAGCTGTGACTTTCCCAGACAAAACGTGAGTGCTTTGCTGCTTGTAATAACATACGTGTAATGATGCAGGAATTGCTGAGTTTAATATTCTGTTCAAGCTTCCCAAAAATAATGAGCATTATTGTTAATGAATGACCAGTGTTTATTGGGTTAAGTTGTATTTAAGCAGGTCTGCGCTTCTGCAATTCAAGGGATTTAATGGGTATTATTAAGGTAATTAGAAAACGATCACAGTTCAGCAATAATATTGAGCTGCAAAGGTTGTGAATAACCAAATTTAGAGGCAGGCCTGCAAACAGCAGTCTGCAGTGACATTTACGCAACTCTGCTCTAATAATTCAGCGAGCCTGGGATGAATGGCCCCTTTGTTAGGGGGAGTTATTCATTAGCTCCTCAACCGAATTACGAGAGAACATGCGTGGGTGCAAAACAACTGCCATGAAGGCTGATGAACAAAATGAGGGTTTGATGATCTTCTAATTGTGGTGACAACAATTCAAGCATTAAAAAAAAAAAAAAACCCAAAAAAAAAAAACACAACAAAACCCCCCCAAAAATCTGAGAAGGAATAATATCAGTCCTATGAATAATTTTTCATGCTGGTTATTTCCTTTATTCTGCTTAGAAATATCAAATAATAAATCGCTGATGTGCTGTTGCTTTGTTTTCCACTGACATTTGTGAAGGCTTACAGAGAGCTTCTGCCTACAGGAAAATACAGAAATAAAAATCCTGAAACACATTTTCCACTGAAATTAGCATAAGGGCTCAGTTGCCTAAACAAATCCTGAACAATGATGGTAAAGAAGAAAACCTGTGTTGAGAGAACATTAAGAGATGTCTCCATGCTGTGGAAGGTGAAGAAATATCTGCTCATGTTGTAGCTAGTTTTTGATTTCATAAAAAACAGATCTGAGATGTCTTGGAATTTTCAACAGAGTCAAAGAAATCAGTTGCAAGCCTGTGGAAATAAGGAATATGATGTTTAATTGTACCTAAAGAGGTGCAAACTGGCCAGGACCCCTTCACCCTGTGATGACTGCAAGGAGGGACGGTGTAGCATCAATCTGGGGAACAGAAGGTTCAGGTTTTGAGAGGAGTGTTCAGTAAATACTCCTCCACAGCCTGTACAATCCCCTCAAAAGTGATGAAAATAGAGGATTTTGTGAAAATGAATGGTTTTCTGCAAAGTGCATTATCTTTGCTTACCTTGATCAACCTACAATGCATAGTGTTTTATCAGAGACACAGAGATTTTAAAGGGTACAGAGGAAAAGTTAAAAGAAGGAATATTTTTGCCTAAACAAGGAAACAACAAAAATGGAACAGTAACCTTTTTGCCTCAGTGCCACTGCACTTAAGGGGAACAGCAATTGCAGTGTTTTTACTGACAGTAAAAAAGACCAAATTTTGATGATGCCTTCTGATGGTGGCATACAAAGACCTAAAGCTCTGAACCCTGAACTGGATCTGTGAGAAACTGGCATGTTCCAGCAAGGACCACTCCTGCAGTGGCTCTGAGAAGACACTTTTTATCACTGCTTGCTGACCTGGAAGATACCACAGGAACACATCCATTACTGCCAAGTTCTAATGGAATCATTAAACCAGGTTTAATGATACTCTTGTAATTGGTGTCTCTGGAGCTTTAACCTGAGACCTTTGGGGTTAACTTTCAGTGCTCTCAGTCATATAAAATAAAGGTGCAGTCACTCTTAAAGTAGGAGAAACCGTAAAAGCTTCCATCCACTGCAAACAGCCAGGCTGGTTTGTGGGGATTTTATTCTTGGTTATCCAGCACTGGGGTGTAAGGACTGAGGAGGAGAGAGCTTGTTCCCCTGCCTGCTGGCAGGACTCCTTTTGCTTCAGCCCAAGTCTGGCTTCCAGGTGAGGTGGGGAGTGCAAATACCCCGTGCTGGGGCAGGAGCACGGGCTAGCTGTTGGCTTTCTGCTTCTGAGGGTGCCAGTGTGTCCCTCAGATTGCTGCTCAACCTGGAGCAGTGTCAGGTGGTTGTTCTACAAGTGATGGCCATTCTGGGCACCAGGCAGGGAACAGAGGTGGGAGGTGTGTTGGCAGTGCCAGCACTGTAATTCTGCATTGAAAGGGGTGGCTCTGTTTTGTGAGAAAATGAATGGAAAATCTGAAGTCATGAGGATGTTAAAAAGGACAGCAAGGAAAAGAAATATATATGTGCTCTGACTTGCCATTTGAAAAAACACCTAGAGGTTCTTCAGTGTGAAGGGGTTTTGTACAGGTGGTATTTTAGGAGAGTAAAGGTCCTCACCCAATGAAAGAGATCCCTCCTTTCCTTCAGCAAGGCTGTGAGCTCTTTGGGAGAAAGGCTGTCTGCCAGCAATGCCCTGGCCCCAAGTGGTAAAAAAACACCCAGTAATCATACATTTGTCATTCAAAGCAGATGCAGATTTGGAGGCCAGTTGACAAGTGAAGGGAAATTTGAAGAGGATTTGGTTGCATGTGTGATGTCCACTGGAAGCAGGGATTAAGCTGATGCTTGCCAGTGTGTGCATCCTGAAGGCTGATGGTGTTAATGGAATATCCACTCTGTTCAGCTCTGAAGTCCAGTTTCAACAGAGAAGCTCTCTTATTAAAAGCAGAGCTAACAGACAGAAATAGTGCCCATTATGTGATTATTTGAAAGGGAAAACTTGAAGACAAAAGTGCTTTAAAAACAAATGCATCTTTAACTGCAATAAGCCACAAGAGTCAACCAAAAAGAGATAAAAACGTTTCACCTGTTGTGCCCAGCCATTACTGGTGTAAGTTGCACACAGCAAAACCATCCCCATCTGAAGTCATGTAGGCTTACACAGGAGGGCTACTGAAGGAGGACTTAGCTGGCAAAGCATTGGAAAGCACCCTGAAATCTCCTGTTTTACACAGATTCAGGCACAAAGGATGAAAATCAGCTGCTACATGAATGGTTTGAGCTGGTCATGGAGAAGAATAAATTAATGCGTTACGAGTCCGAGCTTCTGATCATGTAAGTAAGGACAAGCATGAGTATTAAAAATGGGGAGGGGAGAGGGCAAAAGTGTACCCACAGCTCACACCTGAACACCCTGCTGTGTGCTGCCTTTGAGCCAGCTGTGGGAAAAAACCCAGACTGGCTACAACCTGTTTTGAACACAGATTTGCAGGTGAGCCTCACCTTTCCCCCTCTCAGCGGTTCAAATATTTCAGTTGTGTCTGATACTCTGAACCAACGTGGCACAGAGGTGCTCTGCCTTCACATAACAGGAGCCTAATGAACACCAGGGCACCTTCTCCTGGGAAGGAAAACAGGCACAAATTCATCTGTTTCCATTGGACACAGGAAAAAGGATGTGGAAATTCACTACAGCCACGAAACAAGCAGATACAGCAGCACAACAAGCAAATAAAGCCTCTCAGATGCCCCTGCTGTGGTTGATGTTTGCAGTGTTTGCTGTAGCCCCCTCAGCCTGCCTCCCTGCAAGGTTAATCCTGTCCACCAAGGACAAGGTGTAGTGGCACTTCTGAGGTGCTCTGGAGATGTTGGCACAGGCAAACCTTTTAGCCTTGGCTGCCCATGAGGAGAAAATACCGAATAAACAGAGCACAGACCCTCTTAATTGAAATCATATTAACATATTGCAAAAAACTTCTGCTTTAACATACGTTTTGCTGCACCCAGAGCCCAAGAGCTAGAACTGGAGGATCACCAAAGCAGGCTGGAACAGAAGCTGAGAGAGAAAATGGCCCTTGATGGTAAGTCAAAGGGGACAGTGTGTCCAGCCCACAGGGACAGACTGCCAATGCTCTGTGCTCCAACAAGGACACGGTGCCCGAGGCTCCTGCAGCTCAGCCAGCAAAATGAGGGATCTTCTCAGCTGAGCTGACCTGCCCAGTCCTGCACTGAACTGGACCGGGAGCACTGCCCTGTAATTACACTAATTGTGCTCTCCAGGCAGCAATGTGCAGCTGAGGACAGGCAGCAGTGGGAAGTAACTTCTGCAGTCACCTCAACAAAGCAGCTTGTCTGCTCTTAGGTAGCACTGCTGGCTACCACAGCATCTTGGGGTACTTGGGATGGCAGTTTGTGCTTGTCCTTTCATTTGGGATTTGAAAAGGAGCTTGGGGAGGAGCAAAGCAGGGAGAAGAGTGGTTCTGTAGCACTGAGTACCCCAAAATATCCTGTTGTGTTCTAGGCATGTGGATTGCAAGTGGCGGCAGTTTTCAGTAAGTCCTCTGAAAAATACTTTCCATTTTCTTACAGGTAGTACATTTCATCCTGAGATTTTGACCTGATAAGCTAAATTTAAACTAGAGCTTAGTTGTTTCTATAATTAAGCTGTGCTTTTCCTATCCTTTCCAGTCTAAATTTTGTTAGAAGACCTGCTGTAGACCCTAGAAACCCTAATGGCCAACTGCAAATGGCTCAAATCCAGTAGAAAATTTCCCTGGAATGTAACTGTAACTGTATTGAAAAATACTAACTGCTATTGACTTCATTTGTCACTGACTATAATGGTAATTTAAGCTGTGCACTAACAGTTAAAATGCAAACATTGATCTGGTTCTTAACCTCTTTTTTTGTGGCCTTTTAGACAGCCTTAAAGATGAGCTGGATCTGGACGAGGAGGATGAAATTTTTACCGAGATGATGAAAGTGGTCGAAGAAAGGGACAGACTCGTCCGCACCTTAGAGGAGCAGAGAGTGAAAGAAAGAGCAGAGGACCAGCACTTTGAAAGCCTTATATTATCTACAGGTTATCAGCTGAGCAGGATTTAAACTGCAAATAAACATCCTTTCAGCACTATTCCCTACCATGGAGATACAGTCTGCTGGAAAATGAAGGAATTCAAATTTAAAATCAGCTTAGTTGGGAAACATCCTTTTGTGATCAGAAACTTCAAAGCTCCTGTCAGAGACAGTCACTTCACTGTCAGCTCAGGGCATCACTGGGATACAGATCTGGGCTGAATTTGCCTGCCTGATGGGCACCAGGGGCTGTGAAAGGGAAATCAGAGCTCCATTATTCCCTTGGAATTTCCTTTCACTGCTGAGAGCAGAGCTTCTGAGGAACATGATGACATCATTTCATATTTCTGAGACTGCCTTACTTTCCATCTGTCTGTCTGAACCTCTGTGTGGCTTTGTTAATATTTTGGCACAGCCAAGCCATGGTCAGCTATAGAAATGTCAGAGAACAAGCATCTCATAAAAATAGGGTTAGTCTTTATTTCTGGTGGAGGAAGAGCCATTTGACTAATGACTACATATAAGCACTTACTAAAACTCCTGTAAATGCAATGTCAGAAATTACTTTTTCAGGTATTTATAAGTTTTATTGCACTGTGTATTTTCGAACAAGAAGTGAAAGCAATATGAAATCCCTGCATTTTGTAAAATGGTAAGGGATTAACAAAGGGGTGAATATCCTTCCAGCTGTTACATGCTCAAAGAAGTTTCTGTATATCAGAGATTAAGGTCTTTAAAATAAGGTAAAATATAATTTAAAAACAGTAATTCAGACCCAGCTGATGTTTACAGGGCAGACTTTACTATGAATGGCTTTACAATTTCTTGTAAAACACATCACAAGTTGAATTTTAGGATGTGATGAAGGGTACAGATATTAAAGACCTCCCCAAGAATAATCTCTTAAAAGGACTGCAAAAAATGTTGAGTTTTTAATGTCAACATTTGATAGAAAATATTGACTATATTTAAATTACATTTATCTTGCTGCTTGAGAATATATGCATATTTGTTGCTTAAAGGGACCACCTCCTATCTTTTTTGTACAAGCATTTGTAGATATTGGCAAAACAGCGTGCAGAAATTCTCCTAATTTAAGTAACTTCTTAAACCTGAGATAATTCTGCATTTTAAGATTGATAATATTCCCAATTGTACGTGGGTTGCACTAGATTTTCAAACTGAAAACCAAGGGGAAACTGAAAGACTGGGGGTTTTATGAATATCCTTTTACCTCGTGCTCTGAGAAGATTTGATGTTCTCATTACTTTGTGAATGGTGCTAATTTGCAGCATCTGCCTATGGTACAGCCAAAGAGAGAAGCATTCCTGTTAAAACAGCTTTAAACTGAAAAACCTCTTGGTGAGTACTGGGAAAGTAACAAACACGTGGGATCCTGTCACAATAATTTATTAATTATCTTCAGGGTTTTTTTTTGTCTGTTTTTTTTTTTTTTCAGTATTGCAAGAAATTTGAAATACTCTTTCTAAAGGTAAAGGGAAGTTTTTGCTGTTGGCCACAGATAAATAATATACCTCTGTTGGTGCAAGCTTTATACTATTGCTCTGCAGTATTTATTCATATTTATTTATTAGACTGCTTAAAGAGGTCTGGTTACATTTTACAGTTTGGATGTTGTCTCTGATTTTTATTGAAAAATGCTTATTTCTAACAGCTGTGTACAGGAAAGCTGTGCCTCCTAGAGTAGACAGCTTTACAGATTTGGTAAATAATTAGCCATAAAATATGAATTAAGATTTGAAACAATGTTCTCAGTGACCACAACTTGAAGGGATATCCTTCAAACACAGTATTCAGGGCTTAAACATTTAATTTGGCTTTCATCACAGTGGAAAGATATGACAGAATCCTTCAACATATTCCAAAACAACCCCCAGACATTTTTCCCCCTGTCATTCATAAGCATACCTGATCTTCAGATGACATTTTCACTGTGATAGATTGCAGAGATTGATTTTTTTTAAACTAACTATATTACTTAAGACTGTCACAAAGTAGGAGAAGCAGAGCAGCAATAAATGTTTTAATTTTCTCTGGTAAGATCTGCTGCTGTTTCCAGTTTTGCAGAAAGACTTCCAATTTCTGGGTTCATGCAGTCCTCTAGAAAAAGACAGTCTAGAAAATCTATCATAATTTTCTGTCAGAGTCATAAGGTTTCCAAGGTATTTTTAAAAAGTTTGAAAGCAAAATGCTTAGAGGTTTTCACAGGAGGAGAATTCTGCAGAAATCTCCAGTTACATCAAGGATTGTACAATTAAAAAGTCCATTCCCATTAGTGCTGCTGTTGCAAATAAGCCCTGAGATTTCAGCAGCTCAGCTATAAAACCAAACTCCAGCGGGTGCTTTCCCTATAGCTCCAAAGATTTGCACTCTTGAGAGCATCAGAGTCCACAGAAGCTGAGGCCATCCAAACTTTATGGATATCAAAAATATTCTTTGCTAAAGACACACTTTTCTGGATGCCCTGTGGTTGTTACATGTGCTCCACCCAAACCTGGCTGCTCTTGGGTGGAAAAACCTGTCAGGCTACTGTTCCCCTGCCTGACATTAAGTACCTCACAAGATTGGATCCAAAAATAAACTGTGCAAGTGATTCAGAGAATCATAAACTCCTAGGTCATTTTAACCAGGTCTTTGTGTATTGTGAGAGGAGAGAAGGGGTTAAAAAAAGAGAAGTGCACTGTTCACAGGTCAATTTCGTATGGTTGGCTTGTATTAGAAATGTATTTAAACACTGGTTTGGTTATGAGTCTTCTTGCTGCTCAGTCTCTTCTGTAACTTGGCTCACTAATTTATAATGGATTTGTTCATTTTTAAGTTCATGGCACAGTCATTTTCTGATGTGCTGGAATGTACTGAGTGTGTCTAAATGGGCTGGTTGTGAGAAATTTTCTATTTGAAAGAATAAAATTCTGTCTCACTCTCTGAAGTCCCCGAATCATTTCCATGGAAATTTCTCTCCACTGACACCTACAGTGTAAATAATGTGTGATGAGGACAGATCTACTGGTAAAAAGTTAAATCACCATCCTAACTCATGTACTGGTAAGTGACTCACCCCATCCTGCAGTGCACAGACTCCTTCTGCAGTTCAGGAACAACAACACTCTGAGGTTAGGGGGCATCTTTAACACAAGAGATCACAAACCCTCTGAGACCAACAACTTCCTCAAGTCCTTGCCAGGAATTCACCAGCTGGTTTCCTTGGGCTGGACACACAAATTGTAACAGCTCCTATAAAGGCTTGAGGGAAAAGTGTTGATCAATGGTGATCAAACCCTTACTTGTCAATTTTCAAACGCCACTAACTTTACCTGTGTCAGGTCATCTTGTGTTGTTGCTTTCTAGCAGTGGGAGAGAGTTTCTGGCCAAGGCAATGCCCAGAGGAGAGAAGAGGATAAGCAAGACTGGGGCCAGCACGACTGTCCCTGCCCAGTGACTCTGAACTGGTTGGTGGGTCTGTCCTCCTCAAGGACAGATGGACACCTGCTTCTCCTCAGAGGCCAAGGTAAATTCTGGCATCTTTAACTGAGATTTTCCTTTTACTGTCTTGTCCTTTCCCTTCCACCTTGTGGACTGTTCTGGCCCAGGAGCAGGGTAGAAATGCCACCACAGGAATTTAGTGAGGTTCTTCTGATCACACACACCCTCCTCATCCCCTCTTCAAGAGATCACAGGTCTAAAGAAGCTCAGTTGCTGCTTAGGGACAAGGTTCAGTGGTGGATTTGGCAGTACAGCTTAATGGCTGGACTTGATCTTAAAGGTCTTTTTGAACTTAAACAGTCCTGTGATTCTATAAAAAGTTTGTGAAAATAATTTTGTAAGGTGTTTGAATCAAAACCAATCCCTTGGCCTCCAAGGTAAAGGGACACCTCACTGAATTTGAGTGGTTGACCAGGTTCCTCTGGGCATTTAGAGGTCTTGGGCCTTCAAACTTCTGCTTTGTAGCCCAATGTATATCTGATTTCAACTGGCAAATACTTCATGATGGGCCAGGTATTTGCTGGATTTCACCAGATCTCTTTGCCTGATATTTGTGAAAAAATCATGGTTTCTTGTGTTGCTTCTGATGAACTGTGAAGAGACCTGATGGTCCTGCATGCCAGCATTGTGCTTGCTGGAATATTTGTGTACATAACTACAGGCCCAACAGGTACAACTGAAGCTTATTAAGAAAAAATTTTAAAAATCACAATACTGGTTTTTTTCCTGAAACTGTCTCAAGAAGAGTAGTTGTAAATGCAAGTAAACTTGGCCCAGTTTTTATAAATAACTGATTGATGTAACAACATGTTACCAGAAGTAATGATTACCAGGATGATGTTCCCATTTTACCAGCAGGTTTTAAACCCCCTTTCTTTTCTTTGAAACTTTCAAATTATTAATTTCTGTGGCTGTACAAAGATGTTATCCTTCATCTTTCATGTACATTTTTCCTCATCACGTGTTAGTCACTTCTGCTCCTTGATGTACCACAAAAATTCATTTTATGCTTTAAGAATCTGTTTGGAAATACTCTGTTACTTTTATAAAACGATGTTATTTTGTGATATTATTTAAAGAGAATATTTTTACACCACAGAAGGCAGAGTAGAAAGCATAGCTATGTTTTAAATTCAAGCACATGCCCAAGCTTAAACTCACCTTGTGAGCTGGAAACAAATTTATCCTCAAGCGTGAGTTTTAGGTGATGCTGGCAATGAAAATCTGAGCCCTTTTATCCCTGATATGATGCTTTCTGCTGTCGAGGTGGTGTGGAATCACCTCCTCTGCCCAGCAGGTTCCTTTACAGGGCTGTTGGCGATTTCTGGGGAGGGTGGGCAGGTCCAGCCATTCACCACATGGAGCTGGCAGCGCAAGGCTGCCTGCAAGGACTCAGGGAACTGCAATGTGTAGAGTTTGGTCAGTTCTCCTCCTCCCAAAGGCAGCAAAGGGTGTTCCTGGAGGCAGCACAGCAGTGGCAGTAGGTTGATAAATGGCTTTGAAAAATTCCACTTTGGTTCTTTAAATGAGCAACTGGTCAAGAGGCTGGAGCAGAGCTGGACCTGGGAGAAAAATGTTAGGGGAGCACTCTGGGGCAGGTGAATCATTTACTGCATGGTCTTAACCAGCTTGGCTGCCCCTTCTGACTGTCCTAGCCTGTGGCTGGGATATTCCAAACCCTGCCTCTTCTGTTTTGCTGGGAAAGTGAAACTCTGCTCCCGAGCATTCTGAGTCTCTTATTAAAAGAAATAAAACCCAGCTGTGCATGCACATCTAGGCAGGTGAGTAAGAGCTGTTTGAAGGGTGGAGGGGACTCAGCCACCTTTTACTGCCTGGCAAAGTACACAAGTGAGCAGGATACAATTAATTTGATGTAAGGTTTGGCTCATCTGAGGGGACGAGGCGCTGACGGGGAGCGTGGTGAGAGCTCCCATTTCTCTGTGCCAGCCTGAGCAGCAGCTGCTGGCTGCCCTGGCCTGTGCTGGCACCAGGGAGCACAATCCTGGGAGTGCTCCATTCAGAGCACACCCCATCCCCATAGCTGCCAGCACCTGGACTTTGTGTACATCCAGGCGTAAAATACCTATTTTGTGATTAATGCAATATTAATTTAATGTATATTACTAGATAAAAAAAGGTAGCATGTGTAATTCTAAATTTAAGACACAGGAAAAAAATGTTGTAGCTATCCTCAAAGAGAAACATCACAACTGGAAAAACACTGCAATAATGTTATACACCATGAACTGCACATAAATCCTGAAAGAAAACCATTAAAAAAAACTCAAAATCAAAACTGTAAACTTAAGTCTGGCTGTTGCTTTGGCATCATTACTTAAGGCACAGAGTATTTGAGATTCCAGCTCTGATAAAGTTCATCTTAAACACATTGTTTCATTTAATTTTTCCCCTTGTGATGTCAAACTGTCATAGTTCATGAGACTATTCAGTAAGTAATACTGTATTTATCATTAATTTACATATAATGAAGGTTATGAAACAGGAAAGATTCTGGGGCTTTTCAGCTATTTTGTGAGGGACTTGGCAAATGCATGTTGAGTTCTGACCACCCTGTACTGCACAGCCCAGTACCTGTTGCTCTCTGTGAGGTATCTGGCTTGGTCCTTCTGTATTTACCACAAACACAGGGGTACAAAGGCAAGCACATCTTCTGCTGTGCCCACAAAACCCTACATTGACATGCATATCTGTAATTATTTGGCTCCAAATGGAGATTTAGTTGGGTCACTGCTCTGTTTGTAAATGCCACAGATTTACAGCCACATTTTTAAAAGTGCTTGATGTCTGTGTATTTCTCATTTTGAAACTGTCCTTTATTATGTTCCTAAGAATTATTCAAAACTGCTCATCTCCTAATACACACACTGTATAAGCAGCACTCCTGTACAAAGAGAGTAAGATGTGAAATACAGGCTGAAATTCATAGACAAGAGGCCTGAGACATAACTGGTACTAGGAACCAGAGAGCAAAGGTAAGGAAAGGATTGTGCTGAGGCTTGGGCTGGTTCCTGCTCATAACTGATGGCAGGATGGATGAAGAGAGTAGTTTTTCTCCAGGGCACATACTAACTGCATGCAACAAATAGGCATTGATGCCTGCCCCACATCAGCTAACCAATGTTACTGGCTTGTAAAAACACAACAATTATCAGCTGATTTAGAAATATCCTCATGGTAATTTCATTTCACTTGTTATGCCCAATGGATAGCTAGATATTTGCATGAAGTGTGTGTGGCTTTTTGCCTGAATTGTTAATCAAGTGATTAAGTGGTAAGTGAAAGTAGTGCATCCAGATGACATTAATGCTGTTCCAGTCCTGGATGCCTCCTGAACCAGTCACAGCAAATTATCTATTTTAAACGTACTTCTCCCTTAAGCTGCTCATCTGCAAATCAAAGCAGCGCTGGTATAGGCAATCTGTCGTGTTCAGTCACCTCTCCTTCCCCAGGCTTTTTACACTGGTCCAACTACAAAAGTTGTTTTGTAGAAGTGGGTATGACAGTGCCCACTGCTTCTGACCACAGCACAGCTGAAAACTGCAGGCAGAAGAGCTTTGCAAAACGTTATCAAGACTGAAACGAACGTAGTAAGCTTGAGCTTGCAGTAAACTATTCAGGGACACTTTATTACTTGAGGAGTTCTGTGTGTGTCCACATCTGGGGCTCCCAACACGAGAGGTGGAGTGTGTCCAGAGGAGGTGACCGAGGTGCTCAGGGCGCTGCAGCGCCTCTCCTGTGAAGGCAGCTGAGCAAGTCGGGGCTGCTCCACCTGGGAATGCTCCAGGGACACCCAGCAGCCGTCCGGTACCTCAAGGGGGGTTACGAGAACATGGAGAGGCACTTTTTGCGAGGGCAGTGACAGGACAAGGGGAAACAGCCTTAAGCTGAGGAAGTGTGGGTTTAGACAAGGTATTAGAAGGAAATTCTTTATTGGGAGCGTGGTGACGTTCTGGAACAAGCTCTCCAGAGCAGCTCCAGACGCTCCATCCCTGAAGTGCTCAAGGCCAGGCTGGATGGGGCTCTGAACAACCAAGTCTAATGGAAGGTGTCCCTGCCCATGGCAGTGTGTTGGAACTAGATGATCTTTAAGGTCCCTCACCACCCTGACCAGGACTCTGTTTTTCTATCGGTGCTGAGCACGGGCCGTGGAAACATCTGCTGGCAGCTGTGACCCTCCTGTCCTCCAGGGTGGTCACCTAGGACCAGCTGTGCATGAACCGAGCTGTGTGAGCCCACATCCACCTCTACCTTTCGGCACCTCCCGCGCAGTCACCCACCCACCCTGGGGCATTGATCCCCCCGGCCGCTCTGCGAGCCGGAGGATGGAGCGGGGCCGAGGCGC
>VZRX01013816.1:27242-115266 GCA_013398075.1 Notiomystis cincta
CCCGTGGTCTGTGTACGGAGCAGCTCCCGGGGCCGCACCCGTGGTCTGTGTGCGGTGTGTGTGTGCGGGGCCGCTCCCGGGGCTGCTGCCAGGGTCCGTGCGGGCCCGGGCAGCGCTGCCCTGAATGCGGTGTCTGTGTGCGGGGCCGCTGCCGTGGTCTGTGTGCGGTGCCGGCCGGGGAGGGAGCGCTGCCCGCGGCGGCCCCGCAGGCCCGGGAGCGCCCCGGGAGTCTCGCTCGGCAGCGTTTGCTCGGCAGCTGCGGGCGGACCCCAAAAGGCGCTGCTCGGGCGCTCTGTGATGGATAACGCGGTGTGGTCCGCACGCAGCGCCCCGAGAAGGCTGCGCGGCGCGCACCGCTGATTGAATGCTCGTAGCAGCGATCGTTCCTCTGGGGCTTGAACGCAATTATCCTTGTGCTAAGCAAAAGACTCTTGCCTGGTGAACCTTTGCAGAACGCCGGGCGTGTCACTTTCTTTGTCCGTGCATGTGAATTACTGCCCACCCCCCGCTGATTTTGCCCGTGTGAAATCCCATGAGAGACAGAATTGGAATTTAACCTCGCTCACCCATCTTTTCACAGCTGAACTTAATTCAGATATGATGCAAACAGAGACAAAGTAACAGTCGCTTCAAAACAGTTTTTCGAGCAACGTTCACGGCCTGCAAATCCGAAGAAGGGTACTGGGCTCAGCAGCCCCCTGCTCCTCACACCACACACGTGGGCACTGAAAGCAGGCAGAGTATTTCAGTGACACGAGGGCTGTGGACAAGGATGACACGACTTGGGAGAGCACAGCTCCTCATCCTGTCCCTATCATGCCATCTTTCTGTGATGTAGGGTCTTGCTTTTCAGTTAAATCCGTGTTGCACAACTGTGCTCACGTTATTTGGCTTTTTCTGGTCATTGCAGATGGACTAAATTGTTGATGAAATAGTAAAGAATGACAACTTCATTACTTGCCCACTTTTAAAAATGATTGTGGTAGTGTTTGTGTGTTTTGTGTGTTTGTGACTATTAGCAACACTGAACTAGCAAGTCTTCCTTGGTGAGTCCATATTGCAGGAATGTTTAGAGATCTTTAAGTGAGCCTATTTGTGGCAGTTTGGGTATGTCCATTATATTGTTGCTATTATTGTTTTTACTATTAAATGCTATTTTCCTTAGTGACAGATGTTTGAAGTCAGAAATGTCCAGCAAACTGTTAGAGGCAGCAGTTACTTTTATCCACAATCTCGTAATCTTACAGAAGGCTATATTCTGTGAAATCATACTTCTCATTAATTTATTACATTTATTGATTGAAACTTGTATCTGCCATTTCATTATCATATCCTTTTGAAATTTTGAAACTGCATTGTCCTTGTCTTTTATGTTTCCCAATTTTCTAAGGTCTATCTAAAAATAACAGTGGTTTAGAGTGTTGGGAGTTTTTTAATTAACATTTTAAGGACTTTGTTATTTGCTGATGGACAAAAAAATACTGTATTAAATTCACCTTAGTATCCTTTTTCTTAGGGTGTTTATTTGTGGCATTTCTCTGGTGGAAGCATATATAGAAGTGAGATTTATAGCATGCTATCTTATCTATCTGTTTATTGATTTATGGGTTTTAACACGTTCAGATAACTTCAACCTTGCTGTGAAGCCTGTCTTCTTCTTATTTCCTAACGTTTTCTCTACTAAAAATAAATACAAGTTTGTAAACTATAAACAAAGCGTTGTTCCTTGCTGGCTGTGGCCCATGTAGGTTCCATCTGAAATCCTGCTGGTTTTTTGTAGGGCTCCAGGTGTTTTTGAAGCCTAGGTAGGAATTTCAGAGGTCAGATTGCTTGTTCATTCAGGCTCTGTTCTTTGGGGGTTTTTCCCTGCTTTAACCTGTGTCAGGTTTCCTGTGGAGATGGCTCTTGGTCGTGGATGTGCACGTGGTTATTCAGCTGTTTGCACACAGGATGTATTGGAAAATGTTCAGGATAAATGAGGGACAGCTGAAAATGCCCATGTCTTTCAGCTGGTGTAAATTCTGCTGTTACACAGAGAACAGAAGCTTACTGATCTACTCCAGTGTTTTACCAGAAGGGCTAAGAACTGGGGGGTTTGAAAAGGCAGAAATGCTTTATCTCCTGTGGGGACTGTGCTGTTTACACTTCAGTACCATCTCGCTGTACATGTGGTGAACTGTTGTAGGTGATACACGATTACACTTCTGGGAGTTTTGTATTCATCTCATCAACAGACGATTGGATCATTGCCAAAATTACATTTTTTTTTTATATTGCAACAAGAGAGCCAGTGCCACAATGCTCCACCAAATGAAAATCATTCAGAATCTGAAGTGACATCACGAATAATGCAGATTATTTGTGAAGAGAGTAAAGTTTATGTAGTTTTAAATGTAGCAAAAATAGTTTTTAATGCAATATAAGATGGGATTTCAGTATGGACATTAAGTTATATGTAAAAATATGTATAAAAATATATGGCAAACCTTTGCTTATGAATCTCAAAGTTCTTGGCAATGGGAAGAGGTCCACCAGTGGTAGAGGTGAGGGCAGTCTGGCCAAGTGAAATGAATGATAAAACAGCACAAGTTACTGACCAAAACAAGGAGAGTAACTTGAGATACTTGAGATATCACACATGAGGTCAGCAGGGATTAGTCCTACCATATGTTAATATGGAAAATACATTGCCATTAAATATTAGAGAATATTTGATAAAATCTGGAATTTGGAGCTCAGATTTGTTTATGTTGTTGCCTGTCATGTAGAACCTTAGTCTGGTTCTCATTTACAATATCTCATCACCAGTGGTGTAATTCAAGGATGAGAACATTGTGCTTTGGTCTTCCCCACGAGAGCAGCTGCAGCTGCAGCTTTAAATGGAGTATACATTCTGTTAAGGTAGCACAATTACAAGTTATTAAGTGTGTTTGGAATTAATTGAGTCGGCTCTTTAGGCAGTGAGAGAGTTGGGAAGTAGTACTAGAGTATTTGATGGCCTGTATGCAAACTGAACTGTGGTGTGCAGAAATTATTTGTAGTTTACAGTAAGGTTCCATCCCCTTCATTGCTGAAAGGCATTTACAGACTGGGCCACCCCATATTTGCTGGTGAAGGATCCCAGTCCTTATTTATCAGGAGTTCAGATGTATGGTGGAGCTCATCAGATTAGCAAAAAACCCCCACAAATGAGATTTTTTGTAAGCTCCTTGCAGTAGTCTGTACTGGGTACTAAACATGTCTTTAAACACGTGTGAGAAGAGAACAGAATGGCCTTGCTTCAAAAATTGTGTGTTTGTGTGGGGTTGTTACCCAATGCATTTTTCTTGGTGGGTTTATGTGTGATGGTCCTCCTTGAATTCTCCTGGCCTGGCAGTTACAAACACAGAAAATTCGCTCCCCCTGACAGCTTCCCTTAGTGGAGAGTGTAAAGAATTGGCCCCTGACATGCAAATAAATCCGTGCCACGTTTGGGAACAGAGCGCGGGGTTCAGAATCGCTGCAATTGCGCAGGAGCAGATGGGAAACAGACAGCTTGGACCCGTGGGTTTGGTGGAGAGCAATTGTACAGGCTCAGCCAGCTTTCAATTGATGTGACAGCAATTGCAGTCATTTCACTGCTCTTCTGCCGCCTTTATTTGGGGTTGATGGGCAGAAGAAAGCATGAATTTTCTGCCATCCTCTCCACTTAGGATATTTCTTATTTTTGTGCTGTGTCTTGTCTGGATTTAATTTTGGTATGTGGGGGTCACAGTGGGCAGTGTGCCTCAGGGGAGAGTATGTTAACAGCATAAAATATTGTAGATTCTGGTGGGTTTTGGTAATAACCTTAACTTTCTTAATCTTTACTTCATGTGTTTTATGGAATAATAAGAAATCAGAAAAATCTAAGGATGGAAAGTAAGTGTAGGGTGATGAAAGCTTTTCAGGTGTTTTGAGTAAAGTGTTTGTCTTTCTGGAATCCACAAGTAAAATGCTTTGCTGGGTGACTCACTGACAGAAAGATCATGCCCTGGTCTTTCTCTGGGCCCTTTGCTATGAAATACATTTCTTTGTGTTCTGCTAAACTTTAATTGACTCATTTTCTTTGGGTCTGTACCTGCAACTTACTGCACAGCTAATGCAAATGGCTGGTTTTTGTGTCAGTAGGTGTTTGTGCCTGTCTGTTTCTTGTGTGAGAGATTCTAGGCTGGCTGAAACACTCCAGGCTTGTCTTCTGCTCTTCCCTGTATTTAAAAGCAGAAGCTGGAAGAACTGATCTGTCCTACCACTGAATTTGCTGATGCACGGCAGGAATGATGGAGATGAACCCCTGGGTGCTGGTTTCATCCTGGGGTTTAGAGGATGCATGTGGTGTCTCCTGTGAAAAGGAAGGCAGGGAAAGGCTTCACTGTTGCTCTTAGCAATACTGTCTGACTGCAGCACATCAGAGTATCACCCCTAGACTTCTCGGGCCATCAGAGTAGCTGAGCAGCTGCTTTTGCTGTCTGGCACGAAGGTGTTCTGCCCCCAGCCTCACTGCACGGCGGCTGGGCTGTGTTCAGAACCTTTCCCGTGTTCTGTGCCGCACATTTCCCTGGCCCTGGCCCTGGTGTGCTGCCCCAGCCCCGTTACAGACTGGGCAAAACCGCTGTGCATCGCTGCCTTGGAGCCGGTTCTCTTAGGCAGACAGCGTGCTGCTGTTCTGGAGGGGACGTGGCAAACCGGGACAGGTGCTTTGTTTGCTGCTTCGAGCCATCTGCGCACGGGAGCAGCTCCTCAGAGGCCAGCACCGCGCGTGGTTTCCGCGCTTCCAAGCCGCACTGCCGGGGCATCTCTGGGGAGGCGCCTGCTGGCATCCTGGAAGGGATTGCTCGGGGGAAGGGAGGCAATTGCCTCGGAAAGAGGAGCTGAACACACACCTGTTGCTTAGGCTGGGCTGGCATCGCCCTCCAGAAGCACAAATGGAAAGGACAGCTCCGCCCTGCTCCAGGCTGCTCGGCATCTGTTCTCACCCGTTTTATTTAGATAGCCTCCAGCTGGTTCTGAGAAAGACATGCCAATATGGGGAATCTCAGGAGTAAACCAGAATCTTAAAATTATTCTCAAAAGTTCATTGTTTCGAGCAAATGCTCGTGCAGGGCCCAGTCCAGTTACGCTCAGTCCACGTGTTTCATGCACAGCAATCAGATCTGCAGGAACGTGCGAGTCCCAGGTGCCAGCTTTTGGGCCAGACAGGTTATAAAGTACCTGTTGTGACATCTGTTAGGATTATGGAGCTGTTAGGAAGCTTATAAAAATTCTGTTAGTTTGCCCTTCCCTGTTTGTATTGTAAAGAAGGCATTTCTGCCAGGGCCCTGGGCTTTGATCTCCTGTTCTGGCCTAAACAACCACGAGTTCTGCTGTTCTCTGACTACCTGCATGAGGGCAATAGAGCCATGAACTCTCTTTGCATTTCACTTGCAAAAGCAGCCCAAATTACCTGGGCAAGTCAGCTGCTGCAGAAGTATGCCTTTTATTTCTTGACTTTTCCCCATTTAAATAATTCCTTCATCATCCGAGCTGAGGTTTCAGCTACAACTAAATATGTGTTGAACAAGTGATTGAAGAGCCTCTAGTGCTTTCAGATTACAGGATGGAGCCATGGGGAAAAAAACAAACAAACCAAACAGATAGAGATCAGCTTGGACTGATGCACCTTTGTTTCAGTGCTAATTTTTTCTTTACATCTCCAGATTTAGAACATGCATTCCCTTATATCATCCTCATAAAAACATGTATCCAGTTTGCAGAGCAAAGGTGGATATAATCAAGTAATGCTTTAATACATATGAGGTACTCAACTGAGGATGAAGTTTTCATCCTCAGTGAAGTGAGTGTGCTGTCAAGAGATCTGGAGTTTTAGAACTCTTGATGTTTCTTGTAGCATTTAGAGGAATTTGCCCTGCAGGTAAGAGAAGACCTAGAGACCAAGGCTCTGGCCAAGAGAAAAGTTCTCACTGGATTTGATTACTTCTGAAACCCCTCACCTTAAAGGCAGCTTCCTGTAAGTACAGGTCTGTGCTTCTGCAAATCTCCCTTGGAAGGAATCTCTGGGATGTATCCTAGTTTTTATTTCCTTTCTTTAATGCCTTTCACAACCATTAGATGATGTTCTCCCTGCAGACCAAATAGTTTAATACTGGTCTCTTTGCCTTTCTCACAGAGATTAAGATAAGGAGAGTCCAGTTTGTTTGTTATGTCACTGATCAAGAGCTTCCAATAACTTAATCCAGAGTTCTGCAGACTTTTTCAGCAAAATGCTGGTGTTGCTGAGGGTGAAATCAGCAGTTGTAGGGACACAGTTCTTTGTGAAGTGAAACTTCAAAAAATCAGTGGTCGAGATGTACCTGAAATTGTGTTGCTTTTCCATCTGCTTCTTCTGTCCTCTTCCTTTCCCTCCTCACAGCAGCTCCCATTCAAATGCAGTTGTTGTTGTATCCCTGACATAAGCTGTGTTACCAGCTGAACTGCAGCCAGCCTGAAAGGAGACAATCCTAAAGGACAGTTGGCACTGCAGGTGGTGCAGTCGGTGCTGTGCTGGAGGCAGGGAGATGCCTCAGCCTGAGAGAGCATGAGCTGCAAGGCAGGATGTTATACTTTGCAGTGCTTCACATTTTGCCTTGCAGCTCTTCCAGATGTGGGGCTGGGGTGGGGCTGAAGGTGTAGCTTGCTCTCTGTGTGCCTCCTCCAGCTCGTAGTAGTTCCTGTGCTGCTGGAACACTGAGTAGCAAAGCACTCCGAGCCTTGCTCTCTACATGTATCATCATGCTTTTTCTGCTTGCTGTGCTAATACTTACTAATAGATAATATTATTTGGCTGAATACCCTTGTTCCTGTTGGAATTGGGTGTGTATGTGTGTGTTGAGTGCACCAGTGAGTTAATTCACTTTGGTGACCAAACTGAGATACAAACAAAAGATGTCTTGGACCGAAAGCAAAATCAGATCAACAGCCTTTTGTGAATCCTCAGTCTGCTCTGCAGCTACCCCTCAAAAAGCTGTGCTCGGCCAGAGAAATCCAAGGGCCAGAAAAAAGCCAGGGATGTGACTGGTCAAGAGTGAGTTGTACTGGCAGAGCTGTGTGGGGAAGATTAGGCACCATCTGTTCTCCCAAATCCTGCACCTGGCTCTGGACTGTGCCACTGTTCACCAAGCAGTCATCTTACTCAAAATATTAAAGAATTGCAGGGTTAAATAACAAGGCTCTACAGTCTCCCAAGTGCTCTGGTTTCCTTTCAGTTTTGTAGTAGTCCATGTGAAATAATTGCATGTGGTGCCATGAAGTGTTCTTACCATATATATGGGTTTAATACAAAATTAGAGAGCACATAGGTCATGACTTAGCAATACTGCTTTCCTTTTAGGCTTTGCACTTCTGTTCCTGACTTCTTACTGATCTTTGTGTCAAGGAACACATAGTTGTGTGTTCATACCACGGTTGACAATGTTACTTTTTCTTAGACAGTTATTTTTGTGAAAGAAAACACCTGGAATATGTATTTCTGTGCCTCATTCTTGGCAGTTGTAGTAACGGTTAAGTCCCTCTGGCTTCTCTGATTCCTGCTTAGCAAAGAGCTGCTGCTGTTCTTTGCCCTTCCTAGAGCAGTCTGTGGCACTGACCCAGTGATGTTTAGTGATATTACCCTTTATTCACAGTGAAACCTAAGAAATCCCTCTTGGAAAAAGGGACTTTACGAGGAGAGGGGGTGCAACAATGGTCAGTGAGCACTGCTCCCCTTCAGAAGCTCTGGGCAGAGACTGAAGGGTGTGGTAGAGTGATGTCCCAGACATAAAAATACAATCTCACACTGCAAAAGCTTTGAAAGATCAAGAAATTCCAACTGCAGCCTAAACATTATGGTTTCCTGAATGTTCCATTAACATGAGGTTCATAAGCTTTTAATTGAACCTGTGTTCACAAGAAGAAAAGGTCTGCCACCACATCTCTGTAAATCTCCTTGGGAGATACCAGCTCTTTTCCACTAGCCACTTTCATACAGTGCTTTCCTGTGTTCACATCCCATAAAAATACCTAAAACTCCTTGTTACCAGCAATGCTCCCTTTTCAGGCAGCGTGCAGGTAGTGATTGCTGGGTTCTTTTCTGTTAGGACTTGGTACTCCAGCAGTACATTCAGTGCAGAGGAGAAACTGGAGTTGTTTCTGGTGGCCTTTCTGCATTCGAATTCTAACGCGTCAGCTGCACCTGCAGTTCTTCAGCCCAGGGCTGATTGTTTCCCTGGAATTACAGGAGTGAAAGGCTGCTGTTGGGTGATCACAGGGCCACCTTCCTGGCCCAGGGACAGGCAGGTGTCACCCCCAGCTAACAGATGGACGGGGTGCAGGCAGCCTGCAGAGCACGTGTGCTGCAGGGCTGGGAGTTAAGGTCAGAATTTCCCAGACAAGAATGTCTAAATTGCCGTGCCCTACTTATCCAACTGTGAGCTGGATTAATGAAAGGGAGAGTTGAGACAGAGAAGTACTTTGGGTGCATTCAGTGGGAGAGGAGATGTTTTCTTTTGTATCTGTACAGGTGGTCCTTTTGAAACAAGCCAAAAAAAGCTTCCTCACCTGGGTAACGGCCTGAATAGGTTGGCAGGGTGTGAATCCATTTTCAACATGTGTAGAGAAAAGTGTAACAGTTTGCCAGTGCACAGCCTTTCATTTTTATTTCTCTTAGCAAGTTTTTTCTTTGGCCATCGAGTTAGGCTGAGGCCTTATTTTTTATTTTTTATTTTTTTTTAACCCTAGGCAGTTCTAAAGTAGCCAACTATTAATAGTGAAATATTGGTTTAGAAGAACACTAATGCACAGGGGATTCTAGAGCAAACGAGGCAATGCTGTCAATGGTTCAGATTGTTCTTAATTACAATAATGGCATTATAGGAGCTGCAGTTGCTGTCGGGCACAAAGGAAGATAATGATAATGTCAGAGTGCTCAGAGTAAATGCAGTATAATGTATTGCAGTGCTGAATTCAAAAGATGATATGCCTAACTTGTCGTCAGAGTGCATGAAGAAGAAGAATGGTAAAAGGTCAGAACACTTTTTGTTGTAAGTATGTAGTTCAGGGGTTTGGATTTTGTGGTTTGTTTGGGGTTTTTTGTGGCCTCTGCTTTCAGGCTTAAGAAGAAATGTCAGGGCTCATGTGTTTAAATAATAAGTATTAATTTTATTAAAAGGTAGGATCACATCTGTCCTACCTATTTGGAATACAGAGCATCACTCTTGCTTTGAGAAGGAAAGGAAATATCTACTGGCTCAGTACCCTCACATCCTCAACACGTTTGATATTGATCCTGTCAGAATAAAAGAACAGGAATATGGCAGATCTGGCCCCGAGTCAGAATTTGCCCCAGTAGCCTCTGGAAGTATGTCCAGACCTATTTGATTCATGTGATCCCTATTTTATAATGAGACCAAAAAAAATTCAACTCTGAATTCAGGCGTGTTTGAAAGCTGCATTTGAATTTTATGGCTAGAGGCCAAATCTGAATTGCAGCTCTTTTAAACATTTTTATGCTGTGCACTCAAATTCATTTCTGCAGAGGAAGAAACTTCACTGTTATAGTGCAAAGTAAAGCTGACAGCAGAGCAGCTCGTGGTCTCGCATTCTTGTCACTGCTTTGTTACAATTCTCAATCGGATGTAAGAACACGTAATAAACTGGAAAATAGTGGTGGCATTCCTCATTATACCACGAGTGTTCAAAGTGACTTAGTGTCTTGCATAACTTGTAAAACCTTACTGCAGTGGTGGGTTGAACTGGGAAAAAAATAATCAGCATGCAGTCGATTTGCAGCTTTATTATTTTGTTCGTTTTTAACTGACTTGAAATAGTTACCCACAAATAAATCATCTTCAACAGATTTGAAACGGTTACTCCCACATGAAATGGTTTACGTAGAATCTGAATAAATATATTTTAGGAGCTGTTGTCTCATGCACAAAATGCCAGCCTGTAAACACAATTTTTCCCCAGCAAGCCCGCAGGGTGCAGGTGCTGTGTAGGGCACAAGGTGGCTCCAGCTCACGAGGAAAGCTGGTGGGAGCAGCCCAAGTGCCAGGAACGAGTCCGGAGGAATCGGCTGCTGCTGTGTCAGAATGGAGCTCAGCAGTTCTGTGTGCACCTCTGGTATTCTGAATAGGGACTGAATCTTAATGGCCTTTAGTAGAAAACCATGCTTGGCCTTAGAGTCACTTAGATTAAATGACTAGCACGTTTAGATTGCATTTGGGGTCTTGAAGTTCATTTCTGCAGGAGTTCCCCCGGTGGATTTTATCAGACATTCTGCTTTTGCCTGAGTAAAGGTAAAAATTCTGTGCAGAACAGCATTCCCAGGGTAAGCTATGGAAATAAACAGAGTTGGTGTGCACAGTGAGAACACAAATGTAAAGTAAGCTAGGCAGGAGACAGAACAGAGATTAAAGCTTAATGAGGAAGGGTTTGGGGGTTTTGGTTTGGGTTTTTTTGGAAACAGGTCATTATAATTTAATGGAAAAGGGAGAGAACAGAACAGGTTGATAAGAAAATCCCGTATTTTAAACAAACAATCAGGAGTGCTTTGTGTCTGTTGTTGGTCTTGTACCCTTTAAGAGACAGCATTTTTGTTTTCAGAGCCTCTTAGAAGCGAATTGCTTGCCCATTTCTATTTCCAACATAACATTAGCTGCTAACAGTCTGCCCTTACACAGAACATCTTCATCTGACTGAAACATCTGAGAATTTTAAGGTGACATCAGAAAAGGAGAAATGTTTGTTCTCCCTGCACCATCTGCTTGGGGAACTGAGGCAGAAAAGGTGAATTGATTTACTCATGTGATCTTCTGCAGGCAAAGAAGTGGAAGGGAGCAGTGGTCTCCTCATTTCTGTGTTTAGTCTTGCTCCATTAGGCAGCTTCGTGCCATTCACAGTTTTTGTTGTTTTTTTACCTCTCTGATGCATGTCCTGATACAGTTTAGATTTTTATATGAAACTGAACTTCTGACTGGTTAGGGTTGGTTGGTTGATATTTATGTGTGAACTAGGTAGAAGCTTCCTGGGGTTTGATTTTTTAAATATGCTTTACATACAGTAGCAGCAGGAATTATATTAAATAGATATATGAAGAAATAGCATTTCTTAATGTGATCTTTGTCTATCCCAGAGAAAGAAGGTTTGGTGAAAAGAGGTTTAAGATGTCTTACTTGATAACAGTCTTTCTCAAAGTAATGTCAGGTGTTAAAACAAATTTATAAATCTAACTTTGCTGTATTATTTACTTTGAAAGTCTTGAAGTGCATAGTTTTCTTCTCTAACATCTAATGTTAAATACAGTGAAATAGATTAGGTACCAGACATACACAGAGTTCATGTTAAAACAGTGCAAAGCACCATTTTGACTTAGTAAATGCCTTGTATTTTCATTTTTACAAATGAATTTTATCAAAAGTTAGCTGTGGGCATGATTCTAATTAGTAGCTCCTCGTATTAGATGTAATCCCTTTGTTCTTCATTCAGACAGAACGCCCACTAGGGTCAAAGAAAGTTTTGACTGAATAAGGAATACAACAACTGGCTGTAGTTTTAGTACATATAGGGCCAGATTGTGGGTCAGGGCCAGCTTGAAGTGTACAGCTCCAGTGATTCCACTTCTTGAGCATAATAAAGGCAGATCCTTCACACTGTTATGATGGTGCTTTATTAACATGTCAAATACAGAAGAAAAAAACCGTGACAGTTTTATGGCTGCTCAGAATCTTATTAGCACATCTTGGTGTTTTGTGTTGCTGAAGTGAAATTATGCAAATATGGCTTCAAAAACATTTCCCTGTTTTCATGAGAGAATGAAGAAAATAGAAGTAATCAAAAATCGGTATTAAATACTCAGATAGTTCGGCCAATTAATAAATCTGCCGTTGCAGAATAGAAGGTCTGTGGGCTGGAGCTGGCTCTTAACTTAATGTTAACTTACATTTAATTAGCCAGACCAGATGGAAGCTGGCTAAGCTTTGCATGAAGGCTTGTGGGAGAAAGACATAATCTTCCATTTTGTCAAAGGAACTAATACCACAGATTAAAGGTCGGTATTCTTTTCAGAATTTAAAGAGTGGATGCACCGTGGCTGACAGCAAGAAACAGCAAGGGCACTAACAAATTAGCTTAACCCCTGGTTGACTAGTATACCAGCTCTGCTTCATTTGCTTCCCCAGTTCAAACCATCAGCCTCCAGTCTCAGCAATAAATCCCAGGGAGATAAGAACGTCTGCAAATTTTACTGTTTTGTCAGAAGAGTTGTATGTAGGCAGTTAGTGTGGCTAGAGAGATGAAGTTCTGGGAAATGTTTTCTTTCTCAGTGGAGTAAAACTTCACGCTGTTCAGATGCTAAGCACTTGGGATCAGTCTTGACAAACCACTTAATTCCCAGCTTAACAATAAGCATGCAAGGAGGCAAGTCAAGGAGGCAAGTCAAGAAACTATTCATGTGCTCAAAGAGGTGCATACGTGGATCACGTCAGAGTAGGCAGAGCTTAAGGACTGAATCAGGCACGTTCTCTCTTAAGGCTTGCAAATGTGGTGGAAAGAGGGAATGGATCTGGCAGACCTAAGAAATTGCACATTTTTAAAAGTGAGGAAATGAGAGTCTGTTAAAAAATTAAAAAAAAACAGAAAGAAAGAAAAGAAAGAAAAGGGTTAGGCTTATGCTAATTGTTTGAGCATTTAACCAATCTTTGGGGATACATCCCAGTGGCTTCAGCAAGGTAGGACAGAGTTCTTTCTGAGATGCAGGATAGTAACACACATACCAAAATATTGATCCAAGCTTAGTGTTGCTATGAAACATCACATAATTGTGCAGAAAATAATGTATTCTCAGCAGTCAGTAATAATTATTACAGCTGTGGTCTGCCATCTTTGTATATCTTATTTACAGTGGAAATACCTGTGCTTGGAAAAGGAAGCTGGGAAATGAGCACTTGCTGTTTGAGTCAGGTTTATGCCTCTGTTCATGGACAGCAGTAGGGAATTAAGTATCTGTTGGCTTTTCCCAGCTGCAATGCAGACACCTGTAGAGCTGGTAGGTGTCTTTTGAACACCCAAATACATAGCACATCTAGGTGCTCAAGTTCCACAGCCACTTGAGTTCCCCACAATGTATAAAACACTTTAAAACAAGCTTTTCAAAGCATTCTGGAGCTTGCTTCTCCATTTGGTAAACTTTTTTGCTATTACAAGGCCACCTTGCCTAGATTGTTGAATATGGACTTTGCCACAGTGGCCACTGCCCGTTTGATGGTTGTATCACTTCAGTGAAATCCCTTGGATGAGATGGGGTCAGTTCTTGTGAAGAGTGGAGTATTTTGCAGATCTGAGTTATTAAATTGTGCTTGCTGACAGTCCCAGGAGAGAGGGCTGAGGACCTGAATGAACATGAAAACGATGGAATGATGCAACTGATTTATGATTGCCTTGTGTAGATGGAGATTTGATACACCGAGAAAATCTGTGCTGCTGTTTACTGTCGCTTTTGTAGAATGTGGATACACACAAGATTCCAGCACCACGCTCTGCAAGGTGCACAGAGTAAAAAATACCTAATTTTAATGTGGAAAGCTCTTCTACTGTGTCAGCTGAACTGGAGATTTGGAGTCCCACTGAGTACTTTGAAAGCTGTATGCACATGTATTTATGTTGATGCTTTCATGTCTTTTCTCATTTTTAAATAATTGCATCCCGGGGATAGAATAAGAAATATTTTACTACTCCCTGTTTACTAGACCACATTTATCTACAGTTACCAACTGGTGGTGATGGAGATACCACAGTTATTTTCCATTCTGAGTTACTGACATATTTCAGATACCACTTGGGGACAAAATATTTGAAGGGAATGGGAAATTTTAAAACTATTGTAGCTGCAAGTGATGGAATTAGCATTTACTTACCAATTAGCTCATTTCAGCTGTTAGAAAAGCAGAGAAGTGTAAGAGTAGGCAGTGCACTTTTGGGAAAGGTGTGTGTAGTATGAAAATATTTGGTTTGCATTCCTTGTCAGGTAAAATAAGTGCACATCCAAACTGAGCTTGTGTTCCTGAGAAATGTCCATATGGTACAGCCCAGCAGGATTTGTCCCAAAAAGTACATTTGGAGAGAACCTTTCTGAGCAAAGTCATTCATGTACCTTGGATAACTGTGTCAGACATCTTCAGGTGGGGATCACGCTGAGTTTTGTAAGGGCAAATTCTACTTTCATTAAACTGAAAAATCCTGTTGAAATCAGAAGAGTTTGGGAGCTGCCCTTTTCAGGGAAGTACTGTGCAGTATGAAACTTGCCAAAAACTAATGGATTGTTTGCAGGAAATTGGAAGTTAAAGTGCATGAGTCAGTCTACTTCAAGGCTGAACAGTTTCCACTGAACTTAAATAATGAATGCCAAAACCTAGAGACAGTACAAGCAGCTGCAGCGGTTTTCTTCAGCTTTTTCATCCAGGGATTTTATGTTTAGCAGAGTCCTCCTTGTCTTTTAGTTCATCAGGCTTTGAAAGTGTTACATCCATTGTTGTTACCGACATGGAAACCTTTGCACAAGAAGCAGCAACCCAAGCATTTTTATTTTTGCCTCAAAGCAGTTACTACAGAGAGTGGACTAGACTGTGCAGTTCCAGGGATTTCATCTGCAGGAAACAGCTACCTACTTTTGTAATGACAACTGCCAGAAAAGGAGAGGATCATTTTTTTCCTCAGAAGTGATAACATGTTAGCTTCATACTTCTCAAAATATTCAGACCATTTACTTCCCACTGTGTACAAGGATTTCAATATACTTAATGAAATACATCAAACATTAGCTGAAAGACAGAATAATTTTAATAATTTTGATTTGTGACAGATATTATGCCCAGAGTATATTTGTACAAAAGACAACTTTTTACCAGGATACTAAATGAATCTAACTCTTTGTAGGAGTGCAGGGAAGGAATGTGGTGTTTGTGTATGTGCATGTGGCTTAGATGTCTTTGATTTGAATTAGTTATTTGATGTGTGTGCATGTAGAGAGTAGCTGAGGACATGCATGACTGAGTCCGTTCTTTGTCCTGTTCTCCAGTTCTCTCACCTTCTGGGCATTTCTGACTTGGAGAATCACTGAGTCCCCCAGAGCCCTGGGACTTGGGTCTCCTCCTCACCAGAGGTGCTCCAGGTCACTGAGCACCTTTGTGGCCCTTCTGTGGACTCTCTCCATCCAGTAACTCCATGTGTCTCTTGCACTGGAGGGCCCAAAACTGGGCACAGAACTGGTGTGGAAATGCAGGTGCAAAGCTCTCCCCTGTGTCAGTGTTCCACCATGCACAGCATCTTTGGCTATGGTGTGGACAAGAGTATGGGCATGAGGTCTTAAGAAAATTTGAATATTTTGCTGTATGAAATTCATATAAAGTTGGCCAAATACTTCTTGGTGAGATTTAGTCTGAGTAAGCCTAACATTATTTAGAAAAAGTTAAGCACTTTTTCAAACAGAGAACAGTCCTGAATCAGGAGGAAAAAAATTATTTTGGTTTTGTTTTCTTTTTTTCTCTCTTTTCAATTAGATGGAAACATGACTGAGGTTTTCAGAGGCAACTGTAGACTTTTGCTGTGCTGAGTCAATATAGCATTCTGTACCTGAGCATAGAAAGGTGCCCACCTAGAGGTGCCTCATAAATAATGGCTACAGACTGAGCTGAGTAAATGTAATTCCTTTTACCCCTCAGTTTCAATCCAAATCTCTTTCCTGGCATAATTTATTTGCACAAGAGGTGATGATCATGTGGGAGTGAGAATGATCAACAAGTTTGGAACAAGGTGCAGTCGCCTCTTTCAAAAGCAGTGGCCATGGCACAGGTTCCTGTGTTAGCCTGGGATATTTAATTATTGTGTGCCTCAGTTTCCAGATGTGTGAAGTGGAGCAGTGACGGGGATTAAATTTGGAAGAACCTTTGAGCTTTCTCGATGAAAAATGTTAAGGGTTATTAAGTGTGAATGTGGTGAAAGGCTTAGCAGACAGGTGTGGCTTAAAGAAATGGTTTGAAATCCAGTAATTTAGTTCTAGGTTTAATTGAAAGTTGTAATCCCAGCAATTGGTGCCAGTGTCTTCTAGGATTTAAATCCAGCGCAGTGGAGCGTGTAATTTAAGGCTTTACAGAACAGTATTAGTGCTTATATGTTTATCACTCAGCACGTGTTAGCATTATTCCTGTGGAATGCTCTTAATTAAAATCCAGGAGCTGCTTACAGTGCATTTGATGCTTGCTATCATGAGCACTCAGTCGAGTCAGCAGCAAAATAAATTTAAAGGAATGATTTTTCTCAGAGCTACAAGATAATTGGCAGATGCTTTTGTAGCCGATGTTGTCAGGAGCACATGGGAGGTTTCGGCAGCAGATTCCTTGTTGATCAAATGATTTCTGTTTCCATTTTTCAAATCCTAATATTAGTTTAAGTAAGAGGAAGGGGACTTTCAGTTGGTACAGCAGAAAGCAGGATGCTTTTGCAGGAAAACAGCCATTAGGGCATGCCTAGTTTACACATTGTGCTCTAACATCTCACACTTCAAAGCTGGATTTGTTTCGGAAGAGTTGCACCAGAAAATCTCTCGATACATGCTCTGTTTTTGAAGGGAAGGAACACACACCAAAATAAGTGTTTTGTAACATAGTATTGCTTCTTTCTCAAATTTTGCATTGTTTTTTGGGGCTTGATGCTCAGTAGATAGGGTTAATTGTTTCACTGGGAGCAACCAAAGTTTTAAACACAAATTCTAACTTTTTGACCCCGTTAATCATAAAACTGCCTGGCCTATCTTGCTTACTGTAACATTGCTTTTTTGTTTTTAAATTGATGAGTCATGAGCATATATTAAATATGATTTTTTTTAAAAATAATTTTTAAAAGTCCTCCTTGCATCTTAAAATGATTTTGTAAGCTAAGAATCCAGCATATGTATGTTAGTACATACTGCAGTGGGCTTATGATATAATAGCTTCAATGAAAATTAGATCTAAATTAGAGTAGACTTTGAAAAGGGTTGTGGGCACACGTTTTTGGGAGTGGCTGGAAGAACTTACTGTGGGGGAAGGTTCAGCCCTGTGTGTGCTCTACCTAGAAACCAGATAGGGTGATGTTTCTAGTTAAAGCAAGATGCAGAATTTAAAGCAAGGAACCGCTGAATATGAAAATTAATTTTCGTGTTTACACAAAAAGAAAAAATCCAACTATGCTCTAATTAATTTTCTTTGCTTTCCTTTCCAAAAATATTTTTAGAAATTAAATAAAAAGCATTGAAGTATTTCAACAACCAGTTGGTTGTGGGTTTTTTGGTTCTGTTTTGGATGTTTTTATTGTTTTGTTTTGTTTTTTATAATGCCATTAAAACGTCTTTGGAGGATAACAACCCTCTTGAGGACCAAACCCCTGCCCTGTTACAGCCAACGCTTGTGGGGCTTTTTAACCCGCTGTGTGCAGAGAGATCACAGAAGGGAGAGACCATGGAGCTGGGCAAAGACCCGTGACAGAACTGGATTCTTTCTGTTGCTCAGTTGAGAAACCAGTGTGTTTTGAAGTCTGCAGCCCTTCAGGAGCGCAGGAACATTTAAGTGCTGTGTGTCCGCGGAGCCGTTCTGCCGAAATTCGCGAGCTCGCTGCCGTGCTGTGGTCCAGAGCCCAGGTGAACCCCTGGCACTGCTCCCCTCCTTGGCTGGCTGGGGAAACTGAGGCACAGAGCCGCGCTCCGGCTTTGGGAGCGCAGAGCGCAGCCAGCTCCGCTGCTTCCTTCGCTCCTTGGACTTCGGGCATCGCGCTGTTCTGCCCCTGCCCCGTCCTCTTCCAGCTTAGTTTGTTCCTGGCTGCTTCCACACGCTTGTCCCGGAGAGCAGCCGCTTGTTAATTATCTGCAGATAAGACGTTGTGGGTGCAACTGGCAAAAGCCTTCTTTGGTCGCAGTCACCCTTATTCCTCCCTCCTGTTTTCCTCTAATTCCTCGTGACCCTTCTTTGACTTTGATTACCTTTTAAGAAGTGGTAGAATCAGGCCATTAAGTTGAAGTGAATTATGAAATACTTAACCCTCTTGCCTCTCCTGTGCAAAGCCAACCCCACACATACCAGTTACGCACGGAGGGCTTTTTTTTGTAGAGAAATCTGACGTCTTAGTGTTTGTCTGTAGCCTGGATTGCGACATACGTAGGGTACAAAAAGGATAAAACCAGAAACTGAATTTTCTCCCGGTCTGAATCCCTCATGTCTCCAGGACCTCTCCTTTTACAATTTAAAAAATGAATTTTGGATTAAAAAAAAATACACCGCGGGGTTCCACACTTTATTCAAGGAGTTAAAAGTCTGGAGCTGTGCTTGATGAGCCAGATGGTCTTCAACAGTAACATTGTTCATATTGTTTAGATTATCCTGTTGCAAGTACAGTGCCTCGTTTACCTTTTATGGAAGAAAGTGTGGAAAATTGACCACAGATGTAAGTAACCAAGAATGATGGCTGAGGCAATTCTTACCAGGCCTCCCTCTCTAACACGCCTGATCCTGCAGATAAAAATAAATAGAGAAATGTGAGGCAGCATGAGAAATATCTAGTGTTACCTATTTAAGTGTTTAATTTGAGCTCGGCGAGCTACTAAAATCTTTATTTTCTTAGACTGAGATTTCTTCATACTGAACTGCTTTCAGTCTTTCGGTGTAGGCAGCCTGAATGTAGATTTTTATCCAGGTACTAAATAGCACATCATTATATATTTTTTTCCATCCCAGTTGAAAAAAAGGGTGTGGGAAGAAGCCAACTACGCTGACCTCAAACACAGTTTATGGTCCAAAAATCTGCATGAGAAGATTTGTACCCATTTTGTGCTGTAATGAGAGAGCACAAACTCCCCATTAATATTGATTTGATTGGTATCAGAAGCAAAGGCTGCACCAAATTAATTAGAGGTAGCTCATTGTTACTCCTGATAATGGGCCGTTGAATTAGTGAAGCATCTTACAAGTCAGTTTCAGATTGAAATAAACTTTTTTAGACAGGTATCTCTTTTGTGCAGTATCTGGAATTGGAAGGCTCAGCAGAACAAAGGGAAAATGCTGCAAATGAAAGCAATAAAGCCCTGTTTTATGAAGTCCTTTTGTCTCCTATCACTTTTCTTTCTCTCCCTCATTTCCTTCCTCTTATTAGGAGCTGCTGTCAAAGTGCATTTACTTATGGCAAGTGGTTCCCTCCGGAGCCCCTGAGCTGATAGTGCTGCATTTGCATGCAGGTGCTGCTGTGGTGGGGCACTGCTCTCGCCCGGCCTCTCCCCTGCCCCGGCAGGGCAGAGAGGGCTGGGATTGTAAACCCACAGGTTCACCATGAGAGAGAGCCTGTCTGTTCCTCAGCACGCCTTGGCTGCCTGCTGCTCTTTCAGGAGGTGGTTATTCCTCTGACTATTAAAGGCAACATCTTCCCTTTCCTGCACTGGGCCTTGATTGATCCAGGAAATATTTTCTTTTGCCTGGGCAGTGCTTTTGAACTTGGTTCTGCCTACACTGGTTTCTAGAAGCGTAGACTATCAGATTCTCTTCCTAATATTGTTTAAAGACTTTTCAGAAATTGCCAGGGAGATTGTGGTGAGAAATACTCAATCTAGGGTGTAATGTAAAATCAGCAGTTACCACTGGAAACAGATTTCTAAGGCAAAGTTCAAACAGTCAGTGTAAGGTACCACTAAGTGGGACGAGAGAGTCAATACCAATTTTCATATTTTAATATCTGCATTCAAAATATGATAAATTAGATTGGCAACATAGGGCACTGTTTTTCATCATTTACCTCTCTGGTTCTGCTCCTTGTGAGCTCTGTAAAACAAGATCACTTGGACATAACAGCTCTGGCTCTGTGCCTGCAGTTGTAGGGTGGAGAAGGGGAAAGCAGGTGGGAGGAAGTGGCAGGAGCAGCACCAGGGTGGGAGTTTGGAAAGGTGGTAACAAACAGGGGCCTTGGAAGGGGAGATGGACACGGTGAGAGTGGTGTTGAGGAGGTGAGCAGCTTGAATCAGGACACAGGGTGAGAGGAGTGATGTGGGTCGGAGTGAGGTGTGTGGGGGACTGCAGTGGACTGAGCCTGTGCCTGGGAGCCAGCAGTCTCCTCGAGCACTAATCCTGTTCTGTTCTGAGGCTGCATGCAAATTCACTTTCTTTTTTTTCTTTGTGTCTGTTTTCATATTCATGAAATAGTGATAATGGCCATTGTCTGCATCAAAGTGGTATCAGGAGGCTTAAAGTGCCATTGTACTTCTGAAACAGCAGAGATGTGTTGACCTTCCTTTGTGCCCACAGTTGATAAATGCTTACCTCAGTGACAAATTAAGGGTTTGCTTTCTTCTTCCTGAGCAACCACAGCTATGAAAAGGGTTTGGACACCATCCTGTACTCCAGCAGACTTGTTAGCTTAATTGCACTCGGGCTGCACAAGTAACAAAGGACAGGATTCGCCTGACATGCCCTGTAGGACTAATGAAAATGGAAACATTTGAAGAAAAACAGAAGCTTTCAGGTCCTGGCTTAGGATTAACTTGCTCACTGATGTAACATTTTGCAGCCGACTTCTAAAACTGATCCAGATCTGTCAGGTCAGGTTTTGTGCTTGAGCTGATCATTCAGCAGAGAAACTTCACCTGTGTTTTAACTCATTCAGACTAGAAATTATTTGAAAGATCAACTGAAGTCTGAATGTCACAGAAAATTGTTTTAAAGCAAGGCTTCCTAGGGATGAGCACAGATTTCCATCTAAATAAAGCTGCCAACACATGATTCACAAGACCCCAGAAATTTTCCATAAGATAAAGCAGAATTATTGATCTCTGGTAGTATTCTAGATAAGATGAAAAAGTTTTCATTGTCTGGGCAGGACCAGTCCAAGAGAGCAAAGAGGGTAAACACCAGTGCCACACAAACTCCCCAGACTCTGATGAGCGAGACACTTTGCTTTTGCTGTCATAAAATATCCTGCAGAGGCAAGTGCTGAAGACACAGAGCTGCAAAGAATTTATCTGTGCAGATAGATTTTTATACCATTATTCACTGAAGGGACTTTTTGTTAAATTTTACAGGAATGAGTGCTTAATCAGTGGCAGCTCACCAATACAGCAGTTCAGAGTTGGTCCCCGCATGGTAAAGTCACATATCTGTGGCTGGAGCTGCACTGTGCTTCTTCTGGGCCTGAATCACAAGGGAAACAAATGATCTTTTTCAAGGCAGTGAGACCCTTCTCTAACCTTGCAAGTGTTGTGGTAAAAGCCAAACAGACCATAGAAAACACAGGTTTGTGGCTCCAAACCCCCACTAATAATGCTTAGAGAAACTGAAAGGTTTCTGAAAGCTTGAAGAGAACTTGTTGCTCTTTTATAAAGGGAAGTCTTAGGGAGCAAAGCTGTGCTGCAGGACTGTGAATGCAGAGAGTGGTTTCACAGCAGGACATGAGCCCAAAGCTCCAGAAAGCATCACTTGATTTGTAGAACAGACTGAAGCCTTCTGATGAACAGCCCTATGCAAATAGTACATTTTTAAGTGGCGTACCCTGCTACTCCTTGTTTCTGACAGATATGCTGGGAATTTCCTTTTTAACAAACAATGCCTGGCTTGCTAGAAGCCTGTTTCCATGACTAAAACTATGATGAGAGCATCAGCCTAGTATGGTTCCAGGAATAACCTACACATTCAGCTCTTCTCTGCCAAGAACCCAGAGACTGGTTATTGAGATGAATGGTTTTGGTTAATGTGCACCACAAAGTAGGAAAAAAAGATGCCTATATATTTTAGATAGATAATTATCAAGAAATTGTGTATAAAGAAAAATAAGGTATGGTTGGGGAACAGAAATATAAGCCTTGAACTTCCTATCCTGAAAATATAAATCATTGCAAGTTTTAAAGCATTTGCATGACTCATATGCAGAGGTCATAGACCAAATTTGCTGATGGAGGCAGGATGAAACAAATTCGGCTGCATTTTTATGATATTTTTCCTGCTGCTCTTAGCTTTTTATTTACCCAAAGTAATATAATTTTCCAGAGAAGTGTAACAGATCCAACATATGGAACTGCTATCCAGTTCAGTGCTTAGGTGCAGAGCTGAATGGGAACAGTGGTGTGTCAATAAATAGCTTACTGCATGTCAGGGAAAGTAGTCTCCCAGGAACCATATTGCCAGCTTGGCAGCATTCTGGAAATGGAATCTCCAGTGGAATTGGGGTAGTAATGCAGTCACTGAATAGGGCCCAGGCCTAGAGGAAATCCAACTCCAGTAAAGTGAAGGCTAAATGGAAGGCAGAGAGAGAGTAACAAGAAAGAGGCACTTGTTAATGTGCAGGTCTATAAATCAAGGTTTTTCCTCTTGCTCTTGCTCAAACTTTGAGCCAATTTAGTGAATCCCTGAAAGTCAGTGTGCTGTACTTTTTCCACCTGAGAAATAATGACCTAACACTGAGTAAACTATTTGGTAATCAATAGTGTTGCCTTTTGCTGAGTAATATTTTTGTGCCCCAAGAGAAATCTGCAGGAGTTACGGTCTGATCTGCATACTGGTTTTATGCTGCTGAGATTCTGTTGACTTTGAGGTTGTTTCTGTATTTTCAATATTCTGATGTTTAGATTTTGATCCAGCATAGCTTAGAAAATGAGGAGAGAGTTATTCCTGCATTCAGTTTGAAATGTCAGCACATAGCAAGTCAAGAAGTGTGGCTCCAGGTGAAGGTTTTTGACCTGAATGTGTCTTGATTTAACGTCAGGGGATGAGGTTGACCTGTTAGGAGAGAGGCTGTGTTACTGAGTGCTCCAAATGATCAGATTTTGTGTGCATGTATGGTTGTAGTAAAGATTTTGTTTATGATATGAGGCATAAAAAAAGTGTGTGTATTTATAGGTATAACATCACTCTCTTCCTGCTGTGTGTTTAGGGAAAAAGGCAATGGGCCTGTGTGTGTTGGGTTACACTTGGACCTTGCAGGGTGCATTGCAAATAATAGTAACATTTGGGGAGAGCTGGACTTCCTCAGGTTCCTGTCAACATACCTCTTGCTGTTTGTCAGTTATATTATAGGTGAGCTGTGTCATGTCAGTGGTACTTTATTTTTGTCAAGAGTCTATTTTCTTGCATTTGCCACCTAGATCTAGTTGGAATTGCCCCTTTTAAATGACTTTTGTCAACATTCACGTGAGTTATTTGGGAAGGATAATAAGGTTTGATAATTTGCATGTCTAAAGACATAACTGTGGTTATCTACCTTCTCCCTCTGCACCACACAGCCTCTGTTGGAATTCTTTTGGATTTTAGCCCTGGGGAGTGGAGAGGGAAGTTAAAGTGTCACCCATACCCTCAGTGCCACCCCTGAAGTCCCACGTGGCAGCCTCATGTCATCCTCTGGAGGGCAAGGGAAGGCAGTTTGGAGACACCTCTTTCCTCACTGCAGTTACACACCAATAGATGTTGACACTGCCAGGGATGTAACCCATAATTTCTTGGTAAATGAGCACTTCGTGTGACTCCCAGTTCATACAACTCTTGTTTCTGCTGATGTATAACATGCAGGGTCTGTCATCTCTTCTCCCATTTACATGATTCCTGGCATTTTAAATTCAGGTAGATTAGATTTGGAGTTTTTGTAATGAATCTGCATCATTTTGTGTTCTGCTTGCTCCTGAAATAGCCTGGGGGAACCTGATAGACACGATTTATGTGTATCATTTAGAGGCATAAGAAAGCATCTGATTGATTTAGTCTTTCTTTTGTTAGCTCTTTCCTATAATTCTAATTGTCATTTCACTGGAGCATTATACCATTGAGGAAAGTATGGGTTTTCAAAGGCAGGATGCTTCCATATTTAGAAGTGATGATGCTTAAAGGAAAATGGCTTGGAGGTCTTTACAGCAGATTTTCTGCTGATTCTGGTGTAGCTCAGATCATAATTTGCAAGGTAGAAATACATCTGACATTTATTTCACCAAGAGTAATTATTTCTAATTAATGAATCTAATGAATTAATTTTAGTATTATTTCCTGACTTCAGCAGAGCATGCTGTGGGGAGGATGGTTCTGTGCAGCCCTGAGCTCTGCTGCTGCAGGAGCTGTTTGTGTAAGAGCAGAGCTGGGGGTGATGCTGCAGCACATTTCCCGTGGCAAGGGGGAAAAGGGCTGATGAGATTTGGCCATGTTGATACTGTGCTGGTGAGAGGCTTGGAGCCTTCCACGTGGCTCTCAGTCTCTGTCACTTACACAGAGCACAGCAAAGGACCTGACCCTGTAATTTTCCAATTGGAATCAATCAGTAAGCTGAATTCTCTTCTGATATCAGTCAATGCTCTTCTGCTGGCTTTGCTAAGGCTGTGCCCATTTGCAGTAGCTGAGAATTAAGCTGTTGCTCTCCTCCCAGCCTTTCTGATGACTTAACACAATTTTTGAAACAGAAAAGTCTTGGTTTAGATCCGGGTTGTTGGCGTACGTGTTTAAATTGAAGGCTTGTCAGTCCTCATGTGACCAGCACTTTGAAGAAGATCCATGAGTGAGGTTAGGTAAAACTGTGGGTTTTCTCCCTACTACTATCTGGATTTTCTCAGAACCTAGATAATTTTATCCCATTTGCATCAAACATGCAGGTAACTTTAGAATCCTGCATCTGTATTGTTTCTAGTGAGGCAAAATAAAATTACAAATGACAGTAATTGACATTACATGCTTTAATTGAATTTCCTCCTCTGTGAACCAAAACCTTTTAACCAAGTATTGCAGTGCTATTTCTGTATTTATTTGTTACATGGGTTAATGTGCTATGTGGCAGATCCAGTATTTATCCATTTTCACAAATTAAGCTATCAGTGTCATGTTGCCTTTGAATTGTTTCCTGTATTGATGGCCAAAACGGCTCGAATAAGACTTTAGTCCTCCCTGGCTATACTTCTGTTTTTACAAAGCTGAAAATTGCAGGGTTGAAAATGAGCCCTTAGGAACAGTTTGGGAAACTCCAGGCCCAAAGCATCTTACCAATGTGCTGGGTTTTTTCCCCTGCTAAGGGAAGGGGGAAGCACACAGGCTTTTTGAAAGGTGATGTTGTTGGTGTTACATTATAGGAATAGGGAATCAAGCCCTGCTTGAGTTTGTGTTTGTGGCAAGGGAAAATGGATTACAGGGACAAGGAGTAGAACTCCTCTACTGGGTTCCCAAGCTGTGCACTTCAGACCTGCTTTGTCAACTTCTGGCCATGTTATATCCTGTGAGAAAAGAGCTTGCTTTAGCTAGTCTGCAGCTTTCTTACTCTGCTGTAACCTCACCTGTTACCTGGGCATGATCTTTTGTTGACTTCTGTAGGTATAAAAACCTCAGCGGAAAAGAAACAAATTTCATTTACTATTTTTATAAAATAACTGCTTTAGTGCATGCAACAAAATTACCACTTTATAAACAGATGTAAATAATCACTTACAAAATAGGTTGGATTGACTAGCTGTGACTTCAGACTTCATGAATTTTCTTAATATGTAGTAATTTTCAGCATCCTTCTTGACATTTCAAGTGAAGCATTGTTTTCCTTTAGCTCTACTTGTGTCCCAAACAGGATTGCCATAATAAAGTATCTGGGACACTTATGATTCTATTCAGAAATTAAGGAAAGGGAAGCTTGATAAAGAACTGCCAGCTCAGTATTGTCCTGCAATTGAATGCTGTTATTCAGCAGTCCAGCAATGCAGGTTTTCAGTGCCAGAAGGCAGTGGGACTCCAGGAGTCAAAATGGGGAGCCCCATTAGTACTTGTGAGTGCAGCATGAAATAGAAATGTTGGCAGGGAAAGCTGCCTTTAGGAGTGACCCAAAAGCTGCAGACCAGTGTGTATCAGGGACTCCTCAGAACTGGCAGAGAACGTGATGTCAGAGCACTGATGAGAGCTCTGAGGCTTTTTCTTTGAGGACTCACATCTGATAGGAAACCTGGGGCAAGGATGCTGTGTAGCACAGCTGAATAACTCTAAACAATAAATACCACTTCATTCTCCATACTTGTCTTTTGGCACTGGTATTTTAAATGGAGTTCCATTGGAAATTAGAAAGGTAACTACTTTCCATGACTTAGAAATGAGCCAGGGACGTGTCACTTCCCTCCTCCTGCTCCAAGGTGAAACAAACACTTAGACATTTTATAGCTTCTGAAAAGTTTCAGTCTGTAGGACTTCATAGAAATTTGATTTTTAGCCCAAGTAAGTAATTGCTTTAGATTATATTTTCATTACTGTCCCCCTTTGGAAGGACCCATAGACCATAAAAGACTAGTTTATTTCTTACCAGTAGTTTATTATTCTTTTGATGGCTCATACCTCTCATTTCCTCTGCTTTTTAGCTTCTTCTATGCTTTTGCCTGTTTCAGGGCTTAATCCTTGTTCCATGTGAGTCTTGCTAATTATTTCAGTAGGGAAGTATTTGTAGAGAAAAGAATACTGTGATCAGGACCTGCATTTGGTAATATCACAAGTGCATCTCAATTCAGACAACAGGATTCAAGTAACTGCTGTTGATCAGCCTTTCACAACAACAAGAATTTAAAAAAAAATAAAAGGAAAAAGAAAAATAAATTTCCCTTCCAATGTTGCAGTGTCTGTGCATAGAGTTTTCCTGTGCTTTGAGGGGAATTGTGACTTTATTCAGTTACAAGGGGAAAAGGTACAAGTTACCTAGAACAGAAGCAGACCGGGATCTCTAAAAACACTTTTACACTTGCCCTTTGAGCACTTTGTTTAGTTGTATGACTGATAACAAAAGCACACAATCAAACTGCATCCCAGCCTTCAGAACCAAGCTGCAAAAAGCAGATTTAGTTTCTTTTGCAGATGGTCTATGAGTCTCATGTGGCATCATATTAAATTATATAGGCAGTCAGTCGCTTGTTCTGAAGCGATGCTCTGAGCTGAGAGTTGTGATGTGCTTGGACCATTCTGTTGGAAAACAGGCTCTAAAGCTAAAGCAGCTCCTCTGAAGAGCAGCAGCAGAGGGGCCTGCCAGGGGCTCCAAACACCTCAAGGACTGCACTTCCCCCTGGGATGCACTATGAGGGTGGCCCAGCGACCCCAGGATGGGCTGTGGAGCATTTTGCCCTAAAGGTAGGAGACTAGACTGACTCATCTGGTTGTTTTTCTTTTCTGGGTATTGCTTTCTGACCCTGTGTTTTTACAATGGGAGTTATTTTTGTTTTGTAATATTTTGAAGATAAGAATGGGAGTTTATTTTCTTCTTACTCCTGTCAGACTTTGTTTTTCCTGGGTAAAAGAAGAAGAAAATACAGCAGTCTGTTAATATTTAACGTTATTCCATGAAAGTAGTTCTGCAATATGAAATAGAATTAGCTGTTTCATCCTAGGGATGTTTCATAAGATTATGTGTTTCTATTAGCTTCAGTTTGGTACAAATTCAGTCTCTGGGTAACACTGACTCCAGTGTGAAAATAGTGACTTTTATCAGCTGAATTTCCACTCGGGGCAAATTGTCATTTGTAGTCAGAAGCATGCTTGGGATAGCAATTTTCAAACTGTGTGTTATACAGTGGGTAAGTTTTCATATTCCTGCTTATTAAAATGAAAACTTTGTGGTACTGTGCACTTTCTAAGAGGAACAGAAACACAAACTCATTTATGACATCAAAGCTGAAGGCTGCAGATTATTTCTGCAGTTGGAAACTCCAATGTTTTAGTGCCATGAAATAAAACCCATCTGAGGTTATTTACGTGGATGACTGAGTTGCAGGTTTTGGTATGTCCACCTGCAAAGTAGGAAATAGAGCCACAGGTACCACTGCTGTGATTGTTCCTCGTGATGAAATTGGTGCCCTGGCAATGACAGCAACCCAGGAAATGCATTTAACAGGTAGGAGTTCACACAGTGCTGTTTCCCTTGTCTGACAGCTCTTGACAGGTGCCAGCAAGTGCTGCTCCGAAATTCCAGCTGGTTTGAGATCTCTTGGAAGAGACAGGGGCAGTGCATGTGCAGTGCAGAGCTGGGGCTTTACCCTTACGGTGCTGGTCCTCAGAGAAACCCCACAATCAGATGAAGAGTCCAGTGAGGTGGTTGATTTTACACAGGGCATTTGGAAGTTGGAGCAGCTGTTTGAGTTTTATTGGGAAATAAGCAAAATTAGGAATGCACGGAGGGTACCAGGCAGGGCCTGTGAAGGGCAAGGCACAGGGCTGGATGGAAAGCAACAGTACTGCTTTATATGGAAAAAAGGGTGTTTTCTTTGCCATGATATGGGTTTGGAAAGCAAGAGGTGCAGGTATTCCTGTCCATTCTGTAAGGGTAAGTGTAACATTAGAGACCAGCTTTTAAAGCTGTATTTTAAGTGCCAGGCTTCCATTTTACAAGTGCAATTTGTCTCTAGAAAGGAAACCTGTAGATGTATTCCTTAAACTAGAATTATGTTTTTTTCTGTGCTGCAGAATGAGGATAACTGCTGTTTTCTTCTGTTAAATGAATTAATTCTGATTAAGGGGTTTGAAAACCTAGACTGGAAAGTGTTGGTTTATTTCCTGTGCAAATTGAGAACAAATTCTGCTTTCCTAAGACAAACACAGTTTCGAGTTTGTGCTACCAAAGTCCTGTCTTGCATCATCATCTTACACTTTTGTGTAAATGTGTTTTAGGAGGATAGCACGGCCACACCATTGATCACACCACCCTGATTTATGCCAGCTGACCAAAGTCCTCCCTGCAGCCAGGGATTTCCACAGACGGCCCTGACATACTCCTTTTCACCCCTGAACTGGCCCTGTATGCTGGGAAAAGCTGCACACATCAGCTGTGCACACTCACATGAGATGAGGATGGAGAAGGAAGTTTCCCTTCTCTCTGTTCCTTTCTGGAGCAGTGGAAGCCTGAAGCTTTTCTGCTGTCAAGTGCACATTAACTTCCCTGTTGGCCAGGGAAGGGCAGTTTAGTCTTCAGGATGCTAGAAGATGTATTTTTTCCATTTTAAGGTTTCATTTTGCTGCCTTTTACCAAATCCATCCCTTTTTCTTTCAGAATGTAGCTGGGTTTCTGTTGATCCAGCCAAAGCCACAGCCTGTTTTTGCCATGTTGAAGGCCTGTCTTTAGATCCCAATTCCTAAATTGGATCCTGATTCTGTCCTTGACTACAAACTTCAATTCCCTAGGACATATTGCAGAGACTTTAAGAAACCATCTGTGTGTTAGGCACAAATATTAAACATAAGCAAGAAATTGAAAATCTTTGAAGTCGAGGGGAAAAAACAGAATTAGATGTTGCAAGTTAATTCTGCTCCTGAATCTGAGAACCATGGTTTGATGCTCAGGATTGACAGAGAAAGTGGCAAAGAATGGACAGCAGACTACCAGTTTTGCAAATAAGTAATACATATTTGTATTAATTTTTATTTTAATTTCTTCAGGTGACTTACCCCATTTTGCTTGTGATTGCTACTTGTCCAGCCGTGATGTCAACCCCAAACTTCATCCTGATTGACTTTGGTACTAAAGAAAAACCATGAAGCATGAGAAGCTCTCATAAGATACTAATGTGGTTTTTGGGTTTTTGGGGTTTTTTCCTTCTGGGACGTAGAAATGCTTGGCCACTTGTTACAAGTCTTTTAATCCTTTGTCACAGAGTCTTTCCTTGAAGGTGCTGAGACATGTCTCTCAAAACACAAAGTAGTTCTAGGAACTGCAGTTTGAAAGTGGAGGCCATGTGTGACACATAAACCAGTGTGCAGTCTCTGAGAAGGAACTACTTTAACTTTCCAGTAAAAGTAGTCATTTTTCTATTTCTTTCAAGAAAAAGCAGTCATGTAGATTACTGAGATGCAGTGGGTCTCTGTTTTCTCCTTCAAAAACAAGGCTTATATACACAGGAAGAAAAGAGCAAGAAATTCAGGAAATCCTCTGCTTGCTACCAGTGTGCCCTCACATTCCTGAGAACTATTTATGGGTTTTCTCTTAGGAATAGCTAGAACTTGTTGAACTGGGAAAGACTTCTTGGAACAGATCCTTGGTTTTGTCTTCCCTGCACGAGTGCCTCTTGTTGATGTTGGAAGAGCTGCTCTTAGCTGGTTGGTGATTCACAAAATGAGGCAAGTCAGCCCTATAAAATCTGCTTCTCTGCTCCACAACGTTTGGGGAAAATGGTTGCAGCAAGCTGGTGAGAATGTAAGAGGAGCAATTGCCTCCACTTGCACCAAGAGGTCTGTCTGCCTCTCTGCTGGGTCTTGCTACCTGCAGATGTGTTATCAAAATGTCAGTGAGGAGGATACAAATGCTCTGTATGGCCCCAAGTAGTCTGTGTCATTCTGAGGTCCCTCAGTAAAGCAGATCAGAGATCTCTCAGGACATACTTCAGTAAGTTGGTCAGAGGATTTGTTTCCATAAAGTACTTTGCTGTCAAAGGATTTGTTTCAATAAAGTGTTCTGCATGTGCAGACCAGCTAACAGCCTGAATGTGTCTGTTGCACAAAGACCCTACCAAAGAACCTGAAGCTCTTTGGAGTTTTTGGGATCATATTCCACACAGCACATTTTGGTAACAACTTGGAGTGGTCACAGCCTTTCTCATATGCATGGTTTGTTCTTCAGTGGGAATAAGAATCAGCATCAATTGAACTCTAGTCTGTATTTGTTCCCAAAACTGCCTTTTGGGATTTTTCAGTAGGGTTTTACACACTCCTGCAGGATGACAGGCTTTTCAAAACATCTGCAGATACTGCTTATGTATTTTAAAAGATGTGTTTGAGAGGACGTGTAGAAGGAATGAATGGAATGACTGGCATCTGTGTTAGCTTGGCACTTCACTGCTTATTACCTCCTAGAAACTACAGGGAAATTCTGAGAAAGAACCTTCATCCCAAATGAAATGTGAAAGCCTGGAAGGCTTAATGAAGCTACTTGTGACATGGCAAAAGAGAATCACATGTACTCCTTTAAAAAAAAGGAGTTAGCTTCCTGATTTGTTGTTTTTTACCTACTCAGACCAGACATCTGTCTGTCTCTGGAGGGTTTTTTTCCCCCTGCCAATTGCAAAAAAAAGAAAGGAGCAGCAAACTAGTGACTGAGGTACTTCAGAGTGGCTTTGGACTTTAAAGAAAGTTCAAGGCAAAAGGCATTTAATTTGTTTTGCATACACGAAAATCAAATCAAAGCATTTCTCCCATCTTTTTCTGTGAACAACATTACTCCTGTTCCTTTTGTGTGCATGTCATGTTTGGTTTAATGGAGAAACGAGGGGAAAAAAATAGTTTCTTTTTTGGAGACTGACTACTAATGCAGAAACATTAAAGGCAGGCACATTGTTGTCAGCCAGTTTGCATATTTATTTACTTTTACAAATGGTTGGCTTGGAGTCAGCAGTTAATGGAATGAGAATGATGTTCCTGTACAGATCATTTCCTGAGAAACATTTTCAATTACAAACATATCTCTGCTTTTCTTCCCTCATTTGTTATGTCTTGGAGAATAAATGGGGAGTAGCATTTACAACTTAGGTTTATGTTCTGAAGACAATTTTAACAATGATCCCCACATAAAAAGGCCCTTTTGTAGTTGCAGACATATGTTTATGATGTTTTGTGCTGTGAATATCAAATTTCTGGTGGACGCTGTGTCACACTCTGCAGACTTGTAAACATCTATAAATCCATTGGATCATTTTAGTACCATGTATAATGCAGATTTATTGCCTTTTGTGTGGATTTCTTTTGTTTCGGAGTTTAAGTCGAGCTGCCAGAATCCATGTTTAATGAATTATGTATTCCAGAAGATTAGGCAGTACTATTTTAGATTAGTATTTTCCTTTCCCTTTGTGGCCTTGTAAGATGTGCATGCACAGGTATTAGAAATTAGCATTTTGGAGAGGTGGCCCAGAAAGCAATTATGTAAGTTTGCTTGCCTAAATAGTATAATTCTCTAAAAACCTGAACTATGACATTTTGAAAATGTTTTTGCTTTTTCTTTTGTCTCTCATTCTCTATCTGTCTTAAGTAATTTTGGTCACTTTTCACATTTACCAGTACAAATCCAGAATTGCCCCTGTGGAATTATATCAGTTTGTAGAACTAGAGTGTGTGAGAGGGAGTAGGAGTCAGGCTGAGCCAGTGAGCTGGTATAAATCAGCATAAATCCACTGAGATCTGTGTGGATACAGTCATTGACACTCAAGTCTGCATTACAGGCTATCAAGGCAGCAGAGGAACTAAAGCTGCTGTTGTGCACGAGTGGTTACAAAAGCAAAGCATCGAGGTCATGGGCATTTACCAGAAATTTGCACCCAATAAAGGGAATATGAAACCAAACCCCGATTCATCTAAATTTGGCTCAGCTCTAATTGAGTGTATGTCTTACACAAGAGCAGTAAGCACATTTCTTACTGAAAATCAGCATTTTTCTAAACTGGCTGTAATTTCTGCCTACATATGTAAGTGTGTGTAGCACAGACATGTAAATGTGGGCAGACATACAAACATGTAGTGTTATTCTGGCAATATGATGTTTGCAGCTAGCCTTCCAAGTGGTGCTTGTACCAGGAATAAATAGCTTCACATAGAGACATGTAAAGCTGCTGCCTACCACAGCAGTTTAAAATATCAGGTAGATTTTTACTTTCTTACAGAAAACTTAAACTCTTGGAGTCATGTGAATGTCAGCAAATCTCAGCTTCCACAAAAAGAACCCCAGCTCAATCCAAAAAACCCAATGTACATGAAACCTTAAAAATGGTGAAGAGCTTGAATGGAAAATCCTTAAGCTAGAGAAAGAAGGGCAATTAAAGACCTGCAGAAATGTTATGTCTGTATATATGTCTGTAGGTGTATATGCATCTATCTAAACCTCCTGGATTTGAAAGGTTGAGGTTGGAAGCAGTGTGGCATTGTGCTCCTCCAGAATTATGGTTTGGTTCTAATTAATCACACACTTTCAGAGTTCATCCATTCCTGTTGCAGCACTTGAGTAATTTTAATTTTGTAAGTACAGAACCAGTTACATGGGGCAGACATGGCTGCAGCACTCAGAGGAGAGGCTGTTTTACTCTGCATCTTGCTATATTTGTTTCATGGTTCTTCAGATGGATATGCTAAAATACATCTAAACCACAGAGAGTGCACTGGGTGATGTGGCATTGCTGAGCTCAGTTAAATAATGAGATGTGTTTTATTCAAATCAGAGTAACTCTGAGCCCTGAATACTAAATAGGGCAGCAAAAAGCCTTCAGCACACAAAATAAACAAGTAAAAAACCCAAATGAAGCTGTCTAATAAATACAATGTGGAGCAACAGGCTGCATGCACTGGAGGAATTAAGGCAATTTAAACCGTATGGGCAGCGCTGCACTCTCCGACGTGCAGCTCCAATGGCCGTGGATGCACACACCGTAGGGCAGGCTCTGCTCGGAGCACATGCCTGGATTTGATAGCAGAGGTTTATGACCTTGTAATCCTAGAGCATCTCAACCAGCAAGAATTCCATCCAGCTCAAAATAGCTGCTGTAGTTGCTGTTGATTCAGGCTCGCGGGCTGCCCGGCTCCGGGGCCAAATTTGGTGCTGGCATGATGGGAGGAAGTCTGTTGACAGCTGATAGCAGTGGAGTTGCATTTGATTACATCATAAGAAATTTGGCACGTGGAGCTGAATCAGAAGTCTGAGCAAAAATGTCCATTCCTGATCCAGAGTTAAACCCAGGGCTTTCCCATTGCCAATCCACAGAGATTTGTCTGGCCCATTTGTAGCTGTTGCGTTTAAGGGTCTTGCTTTAAAAGTGCATTCCCCCAGTTCTTCTCTGAAAAAACCCCTGAAGGACTTTGGATTTGCTGTCATGTCCAAAGGGATGAAGTCCCTAATCTTCCCAATACAAGCACAATGAGCATAAGCACCATGGTAGCTGATGGACTGGGTCACAGCAGAGGGTGAGAACACAAAGGGGGTCTTAGCTCTCATTGCTGGGCTTGTCCAGACACCCTGTGTCCAGCACAAGCCGTGGATGCTGTCCTTCCCAGGGCACTGCTCTGGCTCCTGGCAGCTGGTGTGGTAGAGGTGAGCTGCTGCAGGTACCTCCCATCCCCTCCTCCCTCCCTGGGGCTTGACACCGTAAGGCTCAAGGTCTTGCTGATGCTCCAAGGCCATTCCTCAAGGTATTTCAAGAAATTAGATTATGTGATGTTAATTTCAGCTGCTGCAAAAATTGCCCCAATACTGTCTTCTTTCTTTTTATTAAAATACTAAGTTGCTGAAGTGATTTCCATGAAAATTAATTAAAACAAATTAATGAAAAGCAGCTGAAAAAATGGACTCCTCTACTGAAACTGTGGTATGCAAACTCTTAACCTCAATCACATATTTGTGGTTGCTCTTTAAACACCTAAGTGTATAGCAGTGATTTGTCATGGTATTTTTTTGATGGAAATTCTTAGAAAATGAGGCTATACTACATAATACATTTTCTCTCAGTTTACATACAGTTTGATATAAGGCACGTGCTTCCCTGCTCCATTTAGTAGTATTCCTAATCTGCAGTTAGATCTTTGTTCTTCAGTATTGGGAAAGAAATGAAAAAGATGCTTTCAGGCTCAGGGTTTCTCCATCATGTTTTCTGCTTGTGGGGGGCAGGAGGAACCTTATTATGGGACTGATACCAACCTGGGGCATGGGTTGTGCACTGCAGAATGCAGAGACTGAGGAGGAGCTGTCCTCTCTAAAAGCTGGATCCATCTGGGATCTTTGGATCATCTGGAGGTGTGTTGGGTATAGGTTCTGCAAACGGCTCTGGCAGGTGTGCAAAATGTCTGTGCTTACAGCAGAGCACAGAAAGCAGAGCTTAGCCCCTGCTGGGCAGTAAATATAACACTTGCATTCTAGACCACATCAATGTTTTAATTCCCCATGTCTATTTATTGTTATTTTATTTGTATTTTATGTTCCCTTTTCACACAAAGATGTGTCAGGGGTTTGTTTGCTTTCTCCTGTTTTCTCTGAGAATATGATGGAGGTCATGTTATTAAAGGTAGAATGTTGTGCACGTTAGAGGACAGGTGTGGGGAAGCTCAGTGGGCCTTGTAAAGAATTCCTTACATAACCTTCAACCTTGAAAGGTCCCCTGAGTCTCCTTGGAGAACTGTCAGCAAGCTGTGCCAGCAGGCTGCTCCCTGGAGAGAGGAGCCAAGAGCTTTCCTTACTGTCCTTCACTCAGAAAATGAGCTGAGTGCTTTCTCCAGCATGCCTTGCCCAAGCACAGCATCCAGCCCTTTGGGACAGAGAGCTCAGTGGAGGCAGTTGGCTTGAATAGATTTTATTTACTGTGCCCTCCCTTGGGACTGGTGGGAAAAAATCCCACGTTTTCTGCCTAGGAAGCTTTGTGCAGAAGTCCTCCATGAGCTAAACATTTCGGAGCAGAAGGACCTCCACATGGAAGTTTTCTACCTGCTGACATTTTTATGCCCATAACCATTTTGAACCAAAAAAAAAAACAACAAAAAACCCCAAACAAAAAAACTTTAACAAAAAAAAATCAAAGAGGTTAATAAAACCAACAGTGATTTTCTCTAAGGAGTGCTAGCAGTTCCAACAGTTGCCATTAAGTGCAAGCAGTTCCCGAGGCTGTACATGCTAGACCAAATTCATCCTTGCTATAACTCCTCAGAACTCAGTGGAGTTGCATGAGGGATTAATTTGGTCCATTGCTTTCAGCCATCAGTTTTAGAGAATATACAACAATCGAGGGAACTATAATTGTCAACATTGTTTTATGACTCTTTAGAGCTGCTCAGTGTTTGTATTTTACAGATACATAAGCAGGGTGAGTGTATGGAGTGAAGTTATGGGTTCAGTGTTGAAGGTAGTGGATTTTTTGGAGTTATTTTTGTACTGTTAACAGTAATAAACATTCTAGCAGCCATTATTGCTGAATACAGCTACACAGATTCTTGAAGCATGCACAGACATTTCATCTGGCAGACCACAAAACGTTTCCCGAAGTGCAGAAAATATTTGGAAATGTCACCATCCTACACTGCATCTCATTGCTGTGATTTCTGCTAAGGAAGGGCCAAGAGCACAGGCCAGAAGCATCCTGCAGCCTGCCCCAGCTGGACAGTGCAGAGCCAGAGCATCCTGGACAAGAGGATGTGCTGTGTGCTGCACCTGCAGTCCTGAATAGTTCCTCAGTCTGTCACTCCTGGGGGGTGACAGCCAGACCAGCTCTTCCCAAGGAGCTGAACTTGAGGCATCTCCAGAGCCACGGTGACACCCTGACAGCAATAACCATTTCCCTCAGCTGGAAGGATTCATTAGTGTTACAGTGTCAGGACCATTAAAATACAAGAGAGCCTTTTTAAACTTCGAGGACAATGGGCCATATCCTGGAAAGGATTTGAGGTAATTGTGTTGGTTCCAGCATCATTATCCATGGAAAATGTACTCATACAAGTAAAGGTTTGTTGGCTGGGCCTCCCATTTCTGTTAGCTTTACTTTTTTGCTAATTACACCCAGTGGCTTATCTAATAGAGTCATGTTCTTAAAAAGAAATTAAGACAATTAATGCTACTTTTAGCGAGAGTGAAAGAGTAAGTAAAATTAAATTGAAATTTGACCAAGCTTTTCTTCTTTATTTCCTAGTGTCTGAATTACAGGAAGAAGGAATAAATGCCATTAACTTACCTCTCAGTCCCATTCCATTCGAACTGGACCCCGAGGACACTATGCTAGGTAATTCACAACCATTTTACATCTCAACATGAAAGCCTGATGTAAAATAAAGTGTTGTGCCTGGGTTAGTTTCTAATGTTTTTCTTTTAAACCTTCCAGAGGAAAATGAAGTCCGAACAATGGTGGACCCAAATTCAAGAAATGATCCAAAATTACAAGAACTAATGAAGGTAATGCAAGCATGTAAACCCTCTCAGGAAAAGTGGAACTATTTTTTAATGCCATCCCTGCCTCTTTCACCTGAACACTTCAAAGCATGAGTTAGATATTAATGAATTGGAACCATGTGGTGCATACATCCCAGTGAAATGGAGAGGTCATTTTTTGCAGTATCCTTCTCTAGATGTGGCACAGGGAGACTTGAGAATTTATATTGAAATCCTGAGCCCAGAGTCTCAGTCCCATCCCACCCCCAGTCTAAGATCACAGTGACTTTCCCTGACTTGGTGGTTCTTGGGGTCAGAACTTTAGGAGGACACTTCATTAAAATCAACATCAGCACCTTTTGCTTCACAATAAGGTGTTAAAATGCTACTGAAAGCAAGGGAAAGATTTCACTCCAGAAAACACTGCATCAGTCAGTGTTTGTCTAGACCTCGTGGTGCATTGACACAGCCACCTCAGAAGAGTCCTTCCTGAGTCTTTCCTGTTTGCTCCTGAAAGTATTTTGAGCCACTGCAGCCTTGGTATTCTTTCTGCTAAGAAAAGTGACATGTGTTTTAAATTGCAAACGAATAGCGAATAATGCTGCCAAATTTGTGTTTCCCATATAGGTATTAATTGACTGGATTAATGATGTGTTGGTAGGAGAGAGGATTATTGTGAAAGACTTGGCTGAAGACCTGTATGATGGACAAGTACTGCAGAAATTATTTGGTAAGGAGAAATACACGTGCACGCTGTTGAGGCTCTTTGTCACTAAGTGGATCTCTTGTTCCTGCTCAGGAGCCTTGGGATCATCTTACATTTCTGCCACTAAGTGATATAAAAATAGCATTGTGTTAGGAGCCCCGTGAGCACTGGGCTGAATGCACAGCCCTCGTAGCTGCAGTGCAACGTGTGCTGCTGCCCAGCTGATGAGAACAGCACAAAGCCTACCTGGAGTGCTGGAGAGGGAGGGCTCTTGTCTTGGCTGCAGTATTCAGCCCAATTAATTTTATTATCTGCACATGGGCTACACAAACCTCACCATGTTACAAGTGGAAAGGAAGTTTGAAGGCAAGGGTAATTTCAGTACCACAGTGGATGTTTTTAATCTCTGCTCATTCCTTGCTATAGTTTATTCACATTGCAAGGTTCCTCTGGAAAGTTGGAATTTCTTTCTGGTTTGATGTCTGGCTTTTAACATGACTGAGGTAATGGTGCCCAGTGGACTGCAAACTGAGCTTCAGCTGAGAAACAGATAGAGAAAAGAAACTGCTAATGCAGAGTTGGCATGTGCTTTTTACACTGCTGGCTTGAAAGCCATTTTCTTAGTTATTACAGCTCATAAAGTCTCCAGTAAATTTCTTTCCAGTATCCTAAATGAATCTTTAAACATCATGTGAGCACTTCTAATAAAGTCTTCACAGACTGTTCCCTTCTATGAATGGTTAAGATACTGAATATATTGTGATGGACTGGATATGCCCAGACTGAGCAATTTTATTGTCATTGGCAGACAGTGACTTCACCCAAAATTCAAAAAATGTGTATCAGATGCAACCTCACTCTAATATGCATATACCAATCCATCATTTATTGATTTCAGGGGAATCTTTTCCATAACCCTAAACTCCTTGTGGATCAAGTCTCTGCTTACTAAAGACCTCAGTCTTGTGGTGAGACTGCGCACAAAGTGATTTCTGAGGAGGCACAAGAAACCTGTGGAGATAGCAGGATTAGGAGATAGCTGGGTTAGGAGGTAGCAGTCTCTTGGGCAGGATTAGGAGATAGCTGGATTAGGAGATAGCAGTCTCTTAGGCTGGTAGTTCAGGCTCACTCCCTTTGGGAAGATACTCAGTTGGCTTTGACTAGAACAAGATCAGCTCTCACCAAATAAGATATCTCTTGACAAGATATTCTTTTGCAGAAGCAAATTGATAAGGGAAAATGTGAATTTACCTTTGGGAGCTCAGAAGTGTGGAGGGAAAGTGGCTCTGGAAAAAAACTTAAAATTAGTATAAAATTAGGAAGTCTGATGTCTCCAGAATGTACCTCTGGTGTATGGAATGTCTTTGTGTTCTTCATGGAGCTGACAATTGTTTCCCCTTCATTTTTTCTTCCATCACTTCAGAGAAGCTTGAAAGTGAGAAGCTGAATGTTGCAGAAGTTACTCAGTCTGAAATTGCTCAGAAACAGAAGCTACAGACAGTGCTTGAAAAGATCAATGAAACCCTTAAACTCCCTCCAAGAAGCATTAAGTGGAATGTTGACTGTAAGTTTTGTGTTTGTTATACTGTTTTCATTTGTTGACAGCTGGGAGTTTGTAGGTGCCATCTGGAATTCTGAAATATCCAGTGGTAAGGGAGGGCTGAAACCAGGGATTTATGGTAGGAACTGCTCTGAAGGGCACTTCCAGATGTGCCACTCTGCCCTCTTTACACCTCTGAGGGTGTTCAGCCTTCAGTTTCAGTTAGGTGTGTTTGCAGAGGCCGTCCAAGTGTGGTGGTTTTGCTCTGAAGTCCATGTGCATGCCAGCTTCAGTTTTGTGTTGCTAAATTGGTTTGTTGAAACAGGCAAACACCTGCAGAAGTGCAGTAGATAGATATAAGGAGAGCTAGGTCCTAGAACCCTGTGTGAAATTTGCAGCATAGATATTAATAATGTTTCTGATCATTTAAGGCTAAGTCTGAGCCACTAGTTTTGATTCCAAAACTCTCACCAAGACTAATTCTGTGCCCTTTCTGTTTTATTGTGTTAAGAATGAATGGAGCAGTATCTAACAGAAATGCCTTCAGTAGCTCAGCACGAGACACTTCAGTGGATATTTAGTGCAGAAAGCAGGTTATCAGGTTTAGAAAATTAGGCCTCTTAACCTGCTTTGAGTTTGGTTTTCAGAATCATTTCATGCTGGTGAATACCTTGACCAGTACATCACATTTTCCCCATCTCCTGTACCTGTCTTGTGCTCAGCAGTTTTGTACCCTGTTCCACTCACAACAAATTAGTGAGAAGGAGAGAAATATCTCAAGGGAGGAGGAGTGAACATCTGGCATTTTGACTTTCCCCTTTCTGTGGTCCTACTGAATTTTTTGTCCCCTTCTCTTTTCAACCTCCCCCGAGTTTTCTTTCCATTCTCTGTTATGCAGCTGGAGGCCAGGTATTTGGAGCTGCCTGACAATTTAACTTCTAGTTTTAATTTAGTGTTTTACATGTGTTTTAGAGCTGGAGTAGAGATAGAGAGCAGCAGCTGGGCCCAGCTGTAGCACACACCAGTGGTAGGCAGACAGACATCTTTGTAGTGTTCTGCTGAAGCCCCTCATCCCTGACCTCTGGCACTCCAGCAACATTTGCCAGCAGTGCCACATTTTATATGAATGTGTATCTCCATGGCATAGCTGAGACTCCGGGCTGGAAGGTGGTGAAGAAGGGTATTTTAGTGAATCTGATCGTGTTTCAGCAGTGCAGTAAGGTAGTACTTGATGATTACTCCAAGTACAAAAAACATAAGTGCACTGCAGTGTAGCTATCAAAGATCTTGTTGCAATCTCACTCTGGGGAATGCAAAAACAAAATAGAAAAAGAAGAAGAAAGGCAATAATAAGGATTGGAAATTATCCACTTTCATGCCAATGGTTGGATACTTGATCAAGGATTTCCTACAGTTTGGCTTTTGATATCTTGTAAGTTGTGTTAGTGTATGAAACCTGCTGCAAAAAGGCTTCAATAACAGAACTAGAACAACTTCATGAGGAATGTTTGAGTCATTGAGTTTAGTAAGTTATTGCTTAAGCTTGTGCCAAAACAGGCTCGTTTATCATCCTGCAGACATTGTGACACTTAAAAATGAATAAGTGCATGTTATGAGTACAAAAATATCTTTCTGATAGTCCATAAATCCTTATTGAAATAAAGGGAATAAAAGAGAGGCGAGGAGAATGCAGAGACAGCACTTAAAACTTTTGTACATAAAATCTGGCTTTTGGATTAGCTTTAGATTTCCATCTCCACAAGCCTGTGGCATCCAGACGTGCTGCAAAGAGCAGCGCGTTGGTGCTGGCACATCTTGCAGGAGACCACTAAAGATGAGGTGCCTTAAAGCTGCCCCCTAGCTCCAGGTGGCCAGAGGAAAAGAGTCCCATAATCCCTACATCCTAAGTAGAAGTAAAAATGTGCCCTAGTTACTTTGCGGTTTGTAACTTGTGCTTTTAATCTGTTTCAGGCGTTCATGCGAAAAGTCTCGTAGCGATACTTCATCTTCTGGTGGCATTATCTCAGTATTTTCGAGCACCAATCCGACTCCCTGATCATGTGTCCATTCAGGTGGTTGTTGTGCAGGTAAGGGGGGCCTTAAACAGCCCTTGGTAGTGCTGTGAAGTTGACTGAGGGGTTTCTAGAACAGTGCAGCTGGAGTTTCGGGCTGGGCGGGCACGCGCGCACCTCTTTGGCTGACGAGAAACACACGTGAATCTTCCCTGCTCTCCCAGAGTGAGCTGTGGCACACAATATCTTTGGTTGTGAAGTGGCCAGACTGTGACATTAAAAATATATGAAACATTATTATTGTTGGAATGTGTTTATCACCCTGTATGATCTCTAGAATTATTATTTTCCCCGTTTTTTGACACTCTTCTCACTTGTGTAGAGATTCAAATCATTCTTGGCACTGAATGATGAATTGTCACTGTTTATTACATTCAGATTCATGTTAGGTGACTAACTATTCTTTTTCAGCCCTGTGCATGCTAATTTAGTCTGATTACAGTGTTGGTTTTCTCAAAAGCATGCAAAAAAACCCCCATCAACTAAATCTTTTGTCAGTCTCCTTATTAGAGCCACATCCATTCAAACTCTTCATGTTTTTCTGTTCATCATTTTTCTTTCAGCTGAACTTGTGCTTTCTCTATCTTATTTGGCCTCTTCCCATTTAATCTGCTTTTCTTTCTCTCCAATTAACTCTGCCTTTATTTTTCACACTGTTACTGTCCTTATTTATGTCTTTTAACTGATGTTACCCTGAAGTAACTGGTTGAAAGAGCCATTGCTCAAGTTTTGTGTGGCTGAAAATCTGCAAGACAGATCTGAGAAAGTAAACATTCTGTCTTCCAGAATTCAAATAGGACAAGTTTTGTATCTTAGGGAGAAATCTGAAGGAGAGTCTCTGGTATATATATCAGTGATGTCTGGGAGTGACTCATTGGCTCAGATTCTGCTTCATGGGTTTCTCTACAGATGATGAAGGAGAATCCCTGAAAATCTGCACTTATGTCTCTAAGGCTTCAAAGAAACATAGTTCCTTTGGCTATTATAAATGTATTATTTATACTGGTTTATCTCAAAGTTCCACCAAAACCAGCTTAAGAAATCTGGAATACAATGAGCAGGGCATCTTTATGATGAAAAACTAAATGAGAAAAATAACACAGTCCTAAAAGAAAGAACCAGAACTTCTGCTGTCATTCCATACCTCCAGACAAAATTCCAGTTGAAATCAGTGGGCATAATTGTCCTCCTGTTAAACAGGCTAATGTAGTTCAACAGCAAATCCACTAAAGCTAGTACAGATAAACCAATTTAAAACAATAAGTAGTGGGAGAATCTGGCTCACTCTTAGTAACACAGCTGCAGCTCAGGCGCCAGTGGTTTGCAGGGAAAGCAGTTGTACCAGAATAAAATCCAAGTAATGATGAAGAAGATTTTGTCCTGCAGACCCTGACCTTGGAGAAAGCCAGTCAGTGAAACTCCAGAGCTCTGCTGATTCCTATTAACAGAGGGTGGGGGCCAGTATATTTCCTGTAATTGTTTTAGACATTTCTCATTTTTATTTTCTGGTGGCTGAGTCTTTTATTCTTATTTTTTAAATCTGCCTTTCACGTTCTGTGGGACTGATCTTATATCATGTATTGTGTACCCTTGGAACTCATGAGAGTTTTAGTCAACAATCAGCAGATCCTAAAGCCTAATTTAGTGTTCAGACTTGTACACCCCATGTTCTGAACACTCATGCATTCTGTACAGAAAGATCAAGCCTAGGGAAGCTGAACAACCTATGCAGTAGCTGCTTTTGAATTCTGCTGTGTTTGGTTCAATAAAGAGAACAGGAGAGAGAGAGAGAAATAAAAGAACAAGGTGCTTTTATGAAGTCCTTTAAGAAAGAGTCCCTTAATTCATTTCGTGATTTTCTTAGGCATAGAAACACATAAAATGTGAGGGTTGCCATGTTGGCTGGACATAGTTCATTGAAATAGAAAAAAAGATATTTGTGAAACAAAATATGTGCTCATGTCCAACAGGTAATCAGCCTAGCTCTTATGAAAGCTTGTTTCCTTTGGCTGTTTTGGACAAAAGCTGGGTTTAAGCTGATTTAGGAAAAAATGTGATAGTTGGACCTTTTGGAGCTACTCTGTTACATTATTTTCTTTTCCTGCCATACCAGTAGAATAAATAACTTTGAACAAAGCCCAGGCTTTGTTTGATTGTATCTACTGAAATGACTGAGAGCTTTTTTGGAGAGCTGGGTCTTGTCATCATTTTACCTCTTTTTAAAAATTATGTATTTATACCATCCCCGAGTGGTTGGATGACAGATTGTTTGTGTCCCAGAGATGGAAGTCAGATAGTGTAAGAATGCGTTGGCAGAGCAGCCAGAATGGCTTCAGCATGTTCTGGGACAGCAATTCTTGGGTGCATAAACTACTCTTGGGCAAAGGTAGGAAATTACTGAGATTAGATGAGTGTGTAAATCACAACCTTAATCAGAGATCATTGTTCCCACCACCTGGGAAGGTCTGAAATGTTTTGGAGCATCACTGCCTCCAGGTTCCCAAGAAGTTTTCTTCTAAACCTGTGACAAATGTATTTGTTCTTCCAAGCTCCAGAATAATTCTGCATTTCACTTTGGTGGGGTAAATATAAAACATGATCCTCCAGGTGAAATGGATTGTAACAAGGTATAGGCAAAAAGCCATCCAAATAAAGGCAAGAATAAGTGTCCAGGGGATGCATGTTGTGCCTGGGCAGTGTGGAAATCCCATCAGTGTTCGTGGTCAGGTGCCAGACATGAAACAAGGGCTTGGTATCATTTTGGTTTGGGTTTTTGTTTGTTTCTGTTGTTATTGTCAACAGCAAGATTAAGGTGTGGATTTTTTTATTTTAATAAATTGGCTGCAGTTTATAAAAGAGGGAAATACTTTTTAAATCAGTACTGGAGTATGTTTCAGGCAGGTTTTGTGTGCTTGCAGAGAGAAGGGTTAAGAGCATTAGAAACCTTTTTCTGCTCCCATATTCCCAGACTGGCCACTGAAAACTACACATGGCATTGCTGTGATGCTCAGCCCCTCTAGGAAGTGAGAGCAGCAGGGCTCTTGCTGCAGAAGGCATCATTGGCATGTCAGAGTCATCATGAGGAGGAAAGAAAAGTTTCCTTTCACCCTGCAGCAAAGGGAAAAATAAACAAAAATCCCAAAGAGAGTGGAATAAGAAGTTGAGCTAGCATGAACTAGATTGTAACTCGAAGTTACTCCAGGTAGGACTGAAGGCAGGACTTACTGCTGTCTGCACAAGCTGGAAGTGAAGATAGCCCTAAATTATGTCCCTTTTCTTCAGACTTTCAAGATGTGTGACAGGCAATGCCTCTGCAGCTGTTCTGTGCCCCCTCTTCCAGTGTGTAACACCCTGGACTCCCCCCTGCCTTTTAAATGCTCAAAGGTCCTCTCTGAATGCATTTTTTACCGTGTGCAAGATATTTGGAAGCTATATTTAAAAACTATCATGGAAACTCCCTGAAATTTCATCTGGCTGAAAGGACAGTTCAGATTCCTCCAAGTGCCAGTGTGGAGTGGCCCAGAGGGCCGTGTTCAGCTTTTCTTGCAGAAATAAATATATTTCTTGATTTATTTTAGTAATGCAGCATAGAGGGAAGGGACTCAAGCCTGGCTAGGTCCTCAGCACATCATACACTGAGGACTGCCTCAGGTAGGGATGTGCTGTCTTCTCCAAGGCAGGGAAGAGCAGCAGCCCCAGTTCACGTGCCAGGAAGGACTTTTCCAGTAGGTTATTTTCCTTTTCTCTTTTCCATGTAGAAGACAAGTCTAGGACCAGCATAAATCTATTTTTCTCCTTTCTTTGTGTGACAGGGTGTGAAGAATCATGAATAATTGGCTAATGTCTAGACTTTAAATGGAGTTGTCAGCATTTGCCTGACTTTGCTTTCTGCACTGCGAATTTTTGGTAATACCAGCGAACAGAATTGCCAGAGAGAACACAAAGAGAGGCAAAACCTACATGTGGTATTTACAGTGTGACCAGCAAACTGGAAACTGTGTCAAACTCTTCAAGTGCTTCATCTTGCAGCTGACTCAAACAGCAGTGGTTGCAGTTGGCTTCTGCCACGTTGGGCACAGCCTGTGGCCAGAGCCACTCAGCACCAGCAGGGAAGGGCTTCTCCCATCCCAGGAGCATCAGTCAGGCTGGAGCAGGATGGGAATGTGAATGGAAGCTCCAGCTTGGGGTCTGTCAGAAGCAAATAGAGCTCTTTGTCTGCAGAGAAAGGAAACACCAGAAAAAAAAAAAAAAAAAGAGTATGAAGAGGGCAGAAAGAACAAATAGCCTGGGAGTAAGATTTTTGCAAAAGAGAAGCATGGGCACCATCTGCCAAGCTGTTCATTGAAATACAGGGCTTAATTCAGCTCACCTAGACATAGCTCTACTAAAATACTTACATATGTGTTTGGGTGTTTCAAATGTCTCGCTGAATTGGGGCCTTTAAAAGAGAAGTGAATTAAGAACAATGGAGAAAGGAAAAGAAATACTTCCTTCTACAGGTGGAGTTTCAGGTTTCTTGTTAATGTACAAAAGAGTTCTCTGACATACTTGCAGTAAAATAATATATTACTGAAAATTTGTTTAAGAAAAGTTCTTATTCTGCAGGTTTCTTATCTAATTATGTTTGTGGATCACAAACTTTTGCTGTACCCTGAGCATTAAACTTTACTGAGAAAAATGTCCCTTTTCTCCTTTTTCCAGAAACGAGAAGGAATCCTCCAGTCTCGACAAATCCAAGAGGAAATAACTGGTAACACTGAGTATGTCAACACCACTTTTGCCAGCAGTTCAGTAATTGAACACAGATGTGTCTCAGAAATTCAAACATTTGCTGATATTTAGATTTCAGTATTGGGGTTCCAGGGAAGATGATGCATCAGCCAGTGACTGTGTTTTAGCCTTTTCAAGAGCTGCAAACAAGCATCTAAAAATACAAAAGGGGGAGGAAATAGAGAGGTGGGGAACTTTTGGTGTGTAAAATGGTGCTGGTAAGCCTTGTATGTTCCGTCTCACTGAACATTTTCTAACAGAAATCCGAAAGAGAACGGTAGCTGAATATCCTGGTTTCTAATTGAGAGGAGAAAAGCTGCACTACTGACTTGCTGCAGTCCTTAAGAACCCAGCCCAAGCTTTGTTTGGGCTGGATTTGTATTGTAGTTAGTGTGGTAGATGTATCTTCAAAGCAGAGGGAAAAGTTTTCCCAAAATCAGTGTGAAAAAGCCCTCTTCACTCAGGCAAGGTGTGTTGATTTGGTTCAAAGTAGGGATTATGAGACCTGGCCTCCTGTGAGACTTTAGTGAAGCCATGAGGTATTATACTGATAGACTCCAGACTAACCCAGATCTTCATCTGGAGTAACTTGGTGAAGGTTCTCTTAATTCCAGTCATCTACTCCAGTATTCACCAAGCTGGAGATTTTACCATGCATGCTGGGGTTCTTTGCAGCACAATATCTGCAAGTGAATTATATGTAACTGGTTTGTTCTTTTTCCTTTTTTCCCCCACAGGGCATTATCAGGAAGGCATGGTGAGTTCATTTGATTATTATCTCTTTTCTTGAGGCAGCCAAAGTGTACTTGAGTTCTGCAGTGGGTGGGCACTTTCCTCAGATTGCAAGACTTTCTTGAGGATTTCAAATTGCCCTGGCAAACATGTACCACAGGCTGTTGTGGCAGTTAACAAAAGGGGGGAAAGGCATTCAAATCATTCTGACCATCTTTAAAACACATTTCATTGCTTTTCAGCACGTATTAGTTTGCAGGTGCTGTGTGGTTTAACCTCCAGAACATTGCTGCAGTGGTATTAATGGTCAGGAGCCCCCAGCATAATGTGAAATGGTGTCTTATCAGGAACCAGCTGGTCAATGTGTTGATATTCTTACATCCATTCCCTCCTCATACTTTAAAGATGTTGAGTCAGTGTTCAGCAGGCCTGCACACCATGCAGGGTGCTGTGCCTCGTGTGTCTCACTGCCAGGATTGAGAATGGCCAAGTGCCTGGCCAGCAGAAAACTCTCATCTGACTCTTGCTTTGTGTGGTGTCTGCCTTCTGCAAAGGCCTTGGGATCTACTCTGGCTTTTGGAGTTTGTTTTCATTGGGGAATATTTGTTTGTTGAGTCATTTGCTGTCATTCAGGTGATTATTGAAACAGAAATTGCTCGCTGCTTTTTTATGTTTTCTTCAGAAGGTAACTGCAGTAGCACTCCATTCACTCACCTTAGGCTGCCTGTCCTCCCCAAAGTGCAAAGAGAATGGCCCAAAACATCTGTATAAAGGATTGTATTGCAGATGTGTAATCACAAACCTGCTTGAGATGCTGAATAATGCAGTCAGTGGCCCATGGGGAAAATCTTCCTCTGTGGAAGTAGTGACTAATGTAAACTCATATTGTTCTGCAGAAATGATTTGGTTACTTGGCTGTCTGTAGCTGTTCAAGATTTTATGCATAAAGATAGTATTCTTTGCTCATTTTTTGAGAAACAGGGTCCTCAGCTAATCCAAATCCTACCTGAAAATGATGCTTTTTTTTAAATAATAGAGAGTAAGTTGCAGCTTGCAGCGAGAGAGAGGAGTATGCAAACTACTCAGTACTTGGAATACAGAGACGATACTGAAACATTGTGCTGACTGTGTTGTCTCAAATGAATGTGTTTATTCTGCCCTGTAACAACTGCTGCTCAGGATATTAATGGCACTGAATGTTTTTCAGAGAGAGATGCATTCGACACTTTATTCGACCATGCCCCAGACAAACTCAATGTAGTGAAAAAGGTTGGAAGGTTTTTATTTCTAAAATACATCTTGTGTTCATGTGCATGCCTGTGTGTATCAGATTGTGTGTATGTGGTGAGTGTGTGGGGATATAATGTAGAGCTGGCTTGCTTTGCATACATTAAATGCAATTAAGTTTTGTGCTTAAATACACAAAGTCATGATTATAATGTTACTTTTTATTTAATGTTTAGCAGCATGAACTTAACTTTGGAACACAGAACAACACATAGTTATCAAAGTTTCCATCAGAAAAGTCCTCACAAAGTGTGTGTTGAGTAGAACACAACTGGCACATCGACTGTACTGATGCCAAGGAGATATCCAGTTCACAGCTGCCAGGGGTCTGACCCTCGAGTATTTTGGCTGCTGTCAGATTTGAGTGGAGTCCAATTACCCACTTCCCTATAGTCTGCTTAAAATTTGGGGAGTTTCTGTGTTTTAACAGTGTATTTTATTATATATACATCACATTCATTTAATTTCTGTTCTTCATTCTTGTAAAAAAATAATTTTAAAACAATTTTTAATGTCGCATTTCAATTTTAAAACTTGGAGATTGTGTTGCAGTCTCTTCACTCATGCAGATTCTCTTCTGAGGGGAGTTCATAGTGCTGGTGTTGAACTGCTGCCCTTCATTGCACTGTTTTCATCTTTCAGACTCTCATCACTTTTGTGAACAAGCATCTGAATAAATTGAATTTGGAAGTGACTGAACTGGACACGCAGGTAGAATTTTATAGGCTTTTTTAAAGGGGAGAGGTTGTTGCTCAATGTTATGCACTGTGCCTCCAGCTCTGTCCAGAAATTTCACTGAATTATTACTGAAAGAGCTCTAAGATGTTATTTCCGCAGGAAACCCTTCATTTCTAAATATTTTTGTACGAAGAAGACCCTCACCAATTAAGCATCCAAGGCAGTTCTGTGCTTCCATTAGCATAAAAATTAATTAACAAACGCTGCCTTCTGGGTGCTGCCAAGTGCTGCAAGGAGGACCTGCTGGTTTTGGTCAGGAAGGAATTCTGTCTGCTTGGCTTGCTGCAACGCCAGGCTGAGCAGTTGTTTCCTGCCTACCTTTCCCCAAGCACGCAGCCACACGGGATTACAATGGCTCCATTCAGGGAGAATTCAGGGATTCTCAAGGGTAAAGCTACTCAAGTGTATAGGCAGCTGTACAGCTGGGCTGCAGGCTTGATTGCACCACAGAAATAATGTGCTACATGCTCTTCTGTCTTGTTCTCAGCTGCTAAATTGGCTGAAAAGAAGCTAAAAGAAAAGCTTAATCCTGCTGTATTAATACCTCCCCATGTGAATGGTTGCAGCAGTTATCATAAGAAAATTACAGGGTCAGGCAGGAAGGGATGGGATCTGCACTGTCAAAAAACCCCAGGTGTCTTCAGGTCAGGCTTTATTTTGTCTTGATTCCTGTTATTAAGAATCTCACCTACCAATCTGATAGAGATTTTTTCAAAGGTAAAATTAAGATTTAGACAGAAATCATGTAAAGGCTTTCAAAAGGGCATTCCCTCTTTCTGCTTATTGCATTGTTTACTCTGGGGGAAAACATTCAAATGGGCACAGAAACTCCTTAAGCATTTATCTGAAACAGCTTTCCCTAAAATGAGAGATTGTATTTCCATCAGCTGAAAGAAGATTGCCTGTCTCAGGAAGGTGATAGACCTGATGCTGCTGGGGAAGGAGCAAAAGGCCTGTGGCAAAAGCACAGAACCATGGAATGGTGTGGGTTGAAAGGGACCTTAAAGATCATCCAGTTCCACCCCTGCTGTAGGGACACCTTCCACCAGACCAGGTTGCTCAGAGCCTCTTCCAGCCTTGATCAACTGCAGGGATGGGGCATCCATAACCTGTTCCACTGTGCCCTGCTCTCACAGTGATGAGTTTCTTCCTAATATCCCATCTAAACCTGCCCTCCCTTGGCTTAAAGCCATTTCCCCTTGCCTTATACTTCCTGCCCTTGGGAGAAGTCCCTGCCCAGCTCCCTTGTAGCCCTTTGGGCACTGGAAGGGGCTGCAAAGTTTCCCTGGAGCATTCTCTTCTCCAGGCTGAACACCCCCAGCTCCCTCAGCCTATCTCCACAGTCCCCTGAGCATCATCATCACCCCTCTCTGGACTCATTCCAACACTCCATGTCCTTCTTGGGGATGTTGCTGGTTTTTTAGATAGAAATGAACATATGGCAAGTCAATATCTTCCACTGTAATTACAGACACTTAAAATTAGACATAACAGAACTAGCTAAATAAAATCAAAGAAGTGGGATGACATCTTTTAGTTGCCATTTAAAATATTTTTAGCAGCTTGTTGACAGTCCTGCATTAGACAATGTATATCTTGTTCTATAAGAAAAGCAATGAGGTTTTTTTTCAGAAAATGTACTGAGAAATGTTTATTTTTTCACAGTTTGCAGATGGAGTGTACTTAGTCCTGCTAATGGGTCTCCTGGAAGGCTATTTTGTTCCCCTGCACAGCTTTTTCTTGACTCCTGATAGTTTTGAACAAAAGGTAACTAGATTTCATTTTTCTGTTGAAAACAAACATATAAATATGTCTAGTTGTACAAGGAAAACACAAACTTTTTTGCATAAGTTTGATGTTAATAGCTGAAACCGAGAAAGGACTGTACTGGTAACCATTTCCAAGTATTTTAAAAAATCAGTATTAATACTTAACCCAGAATAAAACAGAAAATTACATTAATGATGGGGTGGTTAGCCAGTTTTAACAGATTTTGGCAGCCATTGTGTGGTGCTGTCATTGAATGAGACCTACTGTTCATTAATGTATATAGGATTACACACAAGCATTGATGACAGAACTGATTTTTTGTGTCCAAACTCCAAGAATTTAACATTGGAAAGGTTTAATGGGTTTTGGAAGCATAAAGGAATATATGTACAATGTGTCAAGTTAAGACCAACATTACATCAGTGTCTGTAGCTATCCAGGCAATTCATCTGTCTGTTCAAGGCAAGAGCACTTCAGGGGCCATCATGTTCCAATTTTTGAACTTGTAGGAGGTGGGCTATTCTTTCTTGTAAGTGATTTTATTATGGGTTATGTTAGTTCATGTTAACTTTCAATCACCTTTGCATTTCTGAAACCACCATCACCCAGAAAAAGCAAAACAGTGGATTGTCTGGATTCCATGGGCCAGATACACAGAGCCCTGACTGTTTTTTCTTTCTGAATATCCGGGTCTGCAGCTTTAAATATATTTTATCTTGACCATTTGTACTGTACAGAGTTCACAAGAGTAACTGCCTTTGTTGTATTGCTAGGTTGTCAATGTATCCTTTGCATTTGAGCTCATGCAGGATGGTGGATTGGAAAAACCAAAGCCAAGACCAGAAGGTATTTATTCCACCTTTTTTGTGTCTCCTTAAAAAGATCCAGATCTTACAAGGTTGTGGTGTGGGTAAATGAAGATTAAGTTAACCTGACAGCAAAAGGCAAGGTAGATTTTGTAGTGCTCAAGTAGCTCTGTATTTTAAATGCACTTTTCCCAATGTTGCAGTGCTTCCTTTCTCTATTATATGCAGTAATACTCCAATATTCCCTGAAAGAAAGAGAACACAGTTGTAATTGGTGTCACTGGCAGATGTGAATTGCTCCACTTGCTCCATTTCCCTCCATCACACGTTTTCACCCTAAACCTTGAGTATTCCAGTGTAATTGACAAGACTTTCTCAAAAGAGGGAGATATTGTGGAAGAAGAATTTCAAGTGCTCACATCACTGCCTTTGCATGCAGGAGCTAATAATGCATATTTAAATTAGATGTAGAGCTGGGGCCTGACAGTAGACTGTGCTTCAGGGAGGATAAAGGTTTTGCTGCTGACTTTAGCAGCATCAGGATTCCACTCCTCTTTGTTCCTGTACACAGTGTTTAAATGCAGCTTTTTGGGCTAGAGACAGAGCCCTTGATTCACCAGGTTAATGGGTATTTCCTGTGAGGAGTTTCCACTTCTTACCATGCAGGAGCTGATGTGTAGCTCCTGCTCCACTCTTCTCACCAGGAATGATATCTGGGCTCCTGCTGGTTACCTGCCATAATAATCAACATAGCTGGGTCTTTACAAGAGCAATTTCAGACTCACATTATATGGTGCTCACAGCCTTTTCCTGCCACAATATTGGATTGTTGTTCCCTGAAGAGCTGACATAAGCTAATGTCAGAGTGTTGCTTCTACCAGTCAGAACTCCCTGGAGATTCAGGCACTCATTGCTGAATCAGGTTCTGCTCCATTCAGGATTTTTTCCATCCCTCCCAGTTGCCAGATGATAACAGCTGCAGAGACACACACACACACACACAAAATTATACATCTCAGGCTCGAGCCTGTGCATTAACTCTGGACCCACCCAGCCGATTTTTTTCTTCACTTCTTTTGATTGCTTGAACTCTTATCCACAGTCTTGCTTAACCAAACCACTGGTGAGTGTATCACAAGCCTTTATGTTTGAAATAGTCAAAGTGAGAAGGGGGAAACAGTGAAATTGAGGGATCCAAGTAAAACACAGAGTATCTGTGATCCGTTACTCCCCACGGAGGTTTAAAATTCTTATGGCATTTAATTTTTCAGGTATTTATTGCTCTAGGGGACAGCTAATTTTTCCAGTATAAATCAAGCCATAAGGATATTTCAGCATATATAAGACATTTCTTGTGCAATTATTGAAATGCTTAATATGAAACTTCCTGCCCAATGTGAATGGAAAAACACATCTGTTTTATGTGTTGTTACATTGGGCACAATGCCTGTACTTAAAATTTCCAGTGAGCAAAAGAGTACTGAAAAGGATCTTACCCTAAATGTGTGCACTAAATACTCTTTAAATTCCTACACTGTTTCTTTGAGGTTCTTGAGGAAAAAATATGCTGAAAAGTGCTTTAGAATATGAAAAACATATTTAGTGGAAAAAAAAAGAATGCAGTTAAATAAATGAGTATGAAAACCAATGATTTTTATGGGGTCAACAGTTTATTTGGGTTATTTGCAATATAATTGAAAAGGTCTTAAAAAGCTCTCCGTGACCTTTTACTTTAAAAATGGCTGGAACATTAATCTGCTGAGTCTATAACGAATTCATTTGCAGTTTGAGCTTTTTCAGATTACTCCTTGCAATGTGTACATCAAAGCCAAACTCAAGTTTCTCTTTGAGGAACTTGCAACCAGTGAAAAGTTACACATGTTGGTCAAACCCATGAAGCAATGGAAATAACCCATTTTTCTTTGGGACCGTGCTTCTTTTACTTGGAGCCCTTCTGTGGAATTCTGTCCTGGTGGTGGAGTCTCCTCTATCTGCAAAGACCTAACAAAGTTACCTCTTTAATAACATGAGTTCTGTTAAAAAAATGTTGTCCTGCACCTTGCTGCTGGCCTGAAGGAGGAAACTTCCCATATTCCATGCAAAGAGCACTGCAGATTTTGCAGCAGGATGTTGTGGGGGCAGTGCACCCTTCCTGCAGCTTTTGGCATTTCCTCTTCATTTTATACCAAGCTTTTTTGATGTGATTTATTAAGGGCCACAAACCCATGCTGGCTGTGGTTTCATGACCATGTATAGGCTCAGCATAAAATCTAGGCTTGAGTGTTTCCACCCTTTGTGCATGGATGTGAGTTCAATATCTTTAGTTTGCATGCTTTAGGACACCATGCATAGGTTTGATTGGATTAATTATTCAAAGTATGACCCCTTCCCAGCCTGTGAGAAACATCAATGTAGGTAAATATAATGGCTATACACCATTTACTGGGCTCACTTGGAGGTTTTGGCCAATTCCAAGAAGCAGAGTTAGGAATCTGAGTTGCTGTGCATTCAACAAAAAGAGATAGGACAGTTCTAATTCCACTCTGCTCTTCCTGAGGGCAATTCTGAATCCCTGTTTGAGATTGATATTCCTTGAAGCACTAGTGTAGTCTGCTGCAGTAGTACTTGTCAGTTTGTTTTATAGATTTCTTGTGAAATAATATTGACTTTCTCAAGAACTGCTCTTTGAAACAGAAGGTATTCATTAGCTTTTTGTTTCATAGAAATCCTTTACTTTAGATGTTGTGTTTCTGAGGACTGATTCAGCTGTGAATGTCAGCTAACTCAAAGAATTTTCAGATGTTTGTTCAAGGACCACTTGTATACCTGGCTTCTTTGGATCCTCTGGAAAATTTAAACTTGCCTCTAGCTACCTTGTTGAACTTAGGCCTAGTAAAGGATGTTACAGCCAAGTCCTACAATTCCCACATAAGAGGAAGGTTCCTTTGGTTCCTGCCTGATCATTTTGTTTTTTCAAAACCCTTACTTTTCAGCCACAACTGACTGAAGATGAAGTCATATAAGTTTATGTAATCCTGGGCACTCTTGGCCTCAGGAGCATCTGAGCTTGGTTGCATTTCAACACCAGCAGCAGTAGCTGTTTATTTTCCTAACCAGAAGTGGTTAAAACACTGAGTTTTGAGTTGCCACTTTGAAAATTGTGTTTTATTGCTATTTCTACTCTTTTTTGCTGTCCTTGTGATCTAATGTTCATAGGTATTAATGTGAGCCAGGGAAGGGAGCAGAGACTAGGCACTTTTTTTCTGGAAAACATTTGGAGCTAATGAAGTTACTAATTTGTTTTCCCTTGTCTTTTTTCTAGATATTGTAAATTGTGACTTGAAGTCCACGCTGAGGGTACTCTACAATTTGTTTTCCAAATACAGGAACGTGGAGTGAAGAACTGGTTTGGGTCACAAAGGAGTGGTGACAAAGAAAGCATCATAATTAGCATGTTTTTCATTTGTATTCCTCTGCATCTCTATCCTAAAAGGAGCTAAACCATTTACCTGAACAAATTTTAATTGCTTATTCTGGCACTACTATTTTCATAGTAGATTTAAAACTAATATAACTTAGAAAGAAAAAAAGGGTTGGGGGAAAGTATTTGGATATATTCTGGGAGAATTCATGCCTCGTTTGTCTTCACACTGTTTTTAATAGGTGAAGCAACAATGAAAAAGAAAATTAGTAAGTTTAATTAAAATCAGCCTTTGGATGGAGCCAATCATAGGAATATTCTGTACTGAGTACTTTAATATTTTTTACATATATCTTTTTTAATTGGGAAGGGGAAGAATATTTTCTATCCATGAGAAGACAGTTCCATTCTAATTGTGAGGAATGTGCATGGGGAGAAACAGTTAAATTCACTTGTTCACATGACAGCTAAAAGGAAGAAACTTAACCTGATGGATACATAGCTCAGTGCTATTATTAGGCTTTAATTTTATGGGTACTGAAGTGGCTACTCATTCCTTCAAACTTATTATAATGTGATACTCTGCTTTCAATATGTGCTAGTGAGCATTCCACAGAGTTACACTTTGCAGCTTGTCACTTGTTTTTGTTCAAGGCAGAGTTGTTTTTGCAAAGAACACATTTTAGGAAGACACACCTGTATGATACAGTTTATTCTATAATATTTGTATTATTACATAATATTAGAAAGTAGGAGAATGGCTTGGTTTTCTTTTGGCAGTTTAATCACAGGATCATCAGGTTGCAAGTGTAGATTGCTTGCTAAACAGAATTCAGAATTGTTCCTTTGGTTGATTTTATGGTGAATGTATTTTGCTGCAGAATGTTCAACACACACAAAAAAATAAGATTAATTTTCTAGAAATGGTCAAAACTACTTCCATCTGCAAAGAATCCATTACAGTGTGAAGTTCTTTGGTGATTTGACATGGCTACAAAGATTTTTATTTAATTACCACCCCTTACAAGCTGTTATTTGTTTGATTTTAGCTTTAACTAAAGGGAAGGAGAGTTAATTCTTCCCTTAGACTGGTCCCAAGCCCCAGTTATGCTGCCAGAGGAAGCTGGTGGAGACTCCCTGGATCCCTTCCATTGCAACCACAGATTCTTGGGATCCAACCCAGTAAGGAAAAAACTCCTTAGGCTGCAATTCCTGGGTAATTCCTGGAGCTCTCTGGACTGCTCAGTGCAGGAGGGAGGGTGTCAGTGGCCATCCAGCTGGGGCAGAGCTGCCTCAGGTGGAAGGAGAAGTGATCTGTCACTTCTTGAGTCCTTCACAGGAGAAAGGCAGGGCTGGCAGGAGCAGTCAGCAACAGCTTATGTCACTCAGGATGTAAAGAATTACATATTTTTCAATTTTCCAGGGATTTTTTCTTTTCAGAAGTGCTTTCCAGTAGAACATTAGCAATTACTTTGTCTTCAGTAAACAGCAGCTGATGTTTAGTAATAAGATGATACTGATTTCTGCTGGGGGGAGGGGGGGCTACAAAGTTATTTTTCTGAGAAATAATATGAACTTTTTCAAGGGAAAGTCAGTATTGTATGCAAGGGGCAATACCTGGATGTTCTCTGAACTCAAAAATTATCTGATTGCTATAAGCAGTCTAAATATCTTTATTAAAATATTTTCTTACCTCTGTATTTTTTACTGAGTTTCTGAAATTAGAGGTACAGAAAACAGCAGTTATTTGCCTTTTACAAGGAGAAATAACTGGACATTTTGACCTCAGTGAAAATGAACATTTTCATTATATCTTTAATATCTGAGAAGCTAAACAATAGGAATTAACCAAACCTTTTTTGAACAAACTGAGACAGAACTTCTCATGTATATACCAGCAGCAATTTCAGCTTATTTTCATGTTTAACATGCAAGTTCTTCATTTGCACACCTAATAGTAATCATAATAGCTAATTAAAAAAATGAATGATGATTTTTCTGCAGACCATGCTCAGCTGAAACACTTTTACATTTCAACAGTGCCTAAAGATTTCGATTGCCTTTGTTTTCAGGAGTGCATTTCCTTTAAAGAGGAGATTTAAATGTGTAAAGTGAACAGTGAAACTGTTTTCTTTGCCTGGACTTGAAAATAAGTATTTCTTGTTCTATTTTGGTCTAACATTATTGGAGATTTATCTGTCAGGCTCCATTTCCATCCTTAAAAAACATAAACTGAGACAGAATGATAAAATCCTCCTGCTGAAATGCAGTTATGCAGAACCATAAAAACATTTAAACAATATCCAACCTTTACACAATGGTAAGAATTTATGTAAATTAAAATCTGCCATATAAACAACAGGGTCCTGTGTAAATATAGAGCCATGTGATAGTTTTAACACTTACAAATAGTATATGCTGCCATGTAGGAGTGGGTCTCTGCTTATATTTTTGATAGTGTAGATTTAAATAGCTATCAGATAAATACAAAATCTAATATAGAGATTATATCTAATATTTATTGCTTTGATTCAGAATATAAGAGAAGTATAGAATGCTGCCATAGACAGTTTGCTTTTCTGCAGTTGGTGTAGGCCAGCCCTTTCCTCCAGGGAAGGGGAAAGTTCTCTGGGCCAAATTCTGCCACACCTGCATAGCTTTAATCCTTATACACAGCAGTGCACCCTGATGTACTGCAGGAAGCAGAATTTCCTCACTGTTTATAGCAAGGTAGAAGTGGTTCAAATTTTAGTCAATCCTGGGTTTATTTATAATTACTTTAAATGATTCAGTGGGTCCAAAGTGATTGATTCAGCTCATGTAATTCATGAGCAGCCACCTGGAGAGACCAGTTTCTCTCGTGGTCCCAGAGGGAGCTGTGGTCTCCAGGCTGCTGTCTCAGCACTGTGGCTGGGTTACCTTAAAGCCAGGTGAGGTAAAGCCAGGGTAGATATTGAAGATCTCATGGTGCCATTTGGATCCCAGACCAATGTGCCTGCCTGTTGTGCTGAGCCCACCAAACCCAGCCAGTTCTTGGCCTGCCCTGAGTGGCAAACAAGCAGTAAACATTTCTGCTGCTGGGCCATTACAAAACCACCAAAACAAAGTTTTCTGTGACTTCCAGTTCTAGCCCGTTGCAAGGTGGTATCTGGGTTTCTTTTGTGGCTGGAGATGGGCACCCTTTCCCTGTTGATGGATCCTGGCATGCTCTTTGAGCCACACAAAGCTTTCTGTTTGGTTTGTTTCTTTTTTTTTTTTAAGAGGAGGTATGGATTTTTCACAGAGTGTCAATAAGGTGGTGTCAAAATAATTACCTAAAATCCTAATATCTTGAGGTTGGCCCCTCTCAGATTTCCTTCTCAGCTGAGTGGCTGTTATTTGCCATAAAGAACAGGCCCTACAAAAAAGAACCTTTGCATAACTGTACCCAAGACACGCTCATAAAGCCCAGAGTTGGATTGCTGTGTATTTCTGATGGTGTGCAGATGAACCAGGTTTCCTGTTAAATGAGCTGAGTGCAGAATATCCACCTCTTTACATTTCCTAGTCAGGAGGATCTCCATGTTCCCGAGGGCAGCAGCCCTTGCAGCTACACAGCTCAGGAACTCCAGTGGACCAGCAGGAGCTGGGTAAGGTCCCAGTCTGCTTCAGTGAATGATGGACCAGGTTGGCCACTGGCACATCCCCCGTGGTGGGAAACCAACAGAGCCTCTGTTCTGCAGAGGGCCACAGTGCTTGGGAATGGCTGCATTCAAGCACACTGTGATGACTGAGCTAAAAGCTGCTTGGTTGGCTTCTGTTCTTACCTTTTTTCCCTGGAAGTACAGTTTGGAATTCACATTCCAGATTAATTTAGCAGACACCTTACTGCAAGGCACAGGGCTGTAAAGCAGAATGGCTTTTAGAAGTTTATTTCATTAGAGAAAGAGCTATATGGTATTTAATGTACTAGATACCAGCCTTAGGTCTAGTTTTTGTTATTCTTGCCTTCCTCTGAAAACAACCTTCATGAATGGCCAAGCACCCAAAGACAAAAACAGTGCCTTGAAGATTTTTACACTGTTACCTAGTAGACTTCTGTCATTTTACTGTAAGAATTCGTGTGGGCTTTCTCTTTACAGTCAAAGTACAGTTACAGACTGAAGAAATCCTTTGTAAAAAGTTACAGTTAGTTTGCATTAAGATTTTTTTTTATTATTTGCCACGTGAAAAATTGAGAAAAAACCCAAAATTGTAAAATTAGGCATACCTCAGCATCCACAGATTTTCTAAAGAGGTTTTGAGTGATTCAACATTTACAAGGGCTAATTTTATGTATTCTGAAAATATTTTGTGTTTCTTTCTGCAATAATGAGATTTTCTTTTCTAACAGTTTAATACCATGCACTCTGCAACAATCCTGGAGTTCTTTGAAACATTTGGTCCTCAATTTCAGTATCAAACTAACTGAGAAGAAAGAATATTTTCAAAATTTGCTGAACATGTATTAGTTTAAATTAAGCTGCATTGCCTTCACCTGCAGAGTTAGTAGCTTTCACAGAATATATGTACTCTGTAAGTAAAAGACACATTCGTGCTGATTTTTTTTTCTATGCTTTTTCTGAAACCTTTTGTTATGCTCCACAATAAAATTTGCACCTGAAAATCAACACTGCATGTTGTTGTGGGGTCAAAGGATGAGTTGTCTGACAAAAAAAATAGCAAAGCTGTGTGTTTTATGTTCTGGAAACTTCCAGACCTCTCCATGCACCCAACCCTTTTCCAGTAACCCCTTTGTGGGTGTGCAAGGTGTTTATTATTATGTTGTGTGGGGGCTGGTGACAGCTGAAAGTGGGTTGGCAAAAGCAATCCTGTAAACATATGTTTGAAAAGATTAAAAGCAGCAGGTCAGGAAAATGCTGTCTTTGACTCCAAGTAGCAAAGCACACCTTCACTTTTAACATTGCTGTGCTGAGCACTCCAGAGGTGGTATCACAGCTGGATATAAAGCAATTCTCTGCAGAGCAATTTTGTTAATTTCAACTCTAACAGAATGTTAGTGAAACATTAAAATGATTGAAATTATATTGAAAATGATTGCATTTAGGAAGATTTTGGGATCTATTTTTTTATAAACTTGTTTTTGTTGCGACCCTTTAATGGAGGAGCTTCAGTGCAGAGCTTGGAACCAGTCCAGAAAATGGCTTCTGAAGTGCTCCAGATCGACATTTATAGCCACTGAATGACTGGACTGCATCCAGAAGCAGGTGTTTGATCTTTAGGTCTGCTTGTAGAGCTGAAACCACCGAGCAGAGCTGCCTGACCCACAGGGAACACTAAAGACAGGGTGAGTTTTAATGCTGGCCTTCAGTCCCAGCCTCTTACTCAGGGCTGGGTAGGAGCAATTCTGCCTGCTCAGGATTCACATTCTGAACCCCACCATGCACTTGGAGCTTTTCTGCTGAGTTTTATGGGTTCTGTCCCAAAGAGCAAGAGGACTTGCTCCTCTTCAGACACTGCAGTACAACACAGTCTGGCTACCTCAGCCTTTTCATACTTCTCACAGAGAAAGTAAAAGAGCTGGGTTTAATACCCCTCTGCAGCCACGGGGGTTACTCCTTCTCTTTCTGGAAACCTGCAGGAGGAAATGAAGGTGAAATGGTGCTCTTGGTATTGTTGGAGAGGCACTGCTGATGCCTCAGCTGAAGCTGAAGCTCAGTGTGTAGAGTAACTCCACATTAACTGAGGCAGAAGGGGAGCAGAAGAGGAAGCACAGCTGGTGATTAAGCTGTTGAAAAGGTGGAAAAGGATTTGGAGGAAGAGCCTGTGTCCTGTAAGGCCTGCTCCTGTATTTCAGTCGATCTAAAGGTGTTCAAGTTCCCAAACATATTTTGAAGAGAAAACAGACTGACATTACCTACCCCTGTTTCAGTGCTGAGCTTTTCACTCCTCTGTGCTGTCAGAACAGCCCCAAGAGAGGGTATTCCTACTGCCTGCAGCCTGAGCTAGGGTTGCATTTCCAGAGCAAATAAGTGTCCTCCCCTGCTTCCTACCTGGTCTGTGGCCATCAGGTGAGCTCCTGTGGGAGGTGAGCACCCCCAAGAGCATCTCCAGGCTGTGTTTTAGGAAGATGGCAAGCACCACTGCTCTTTGTTTATAAAGCCAGCTGAGGTTTCCTGGGAACTCCTCTGAGCACTGGGTTGAGTGCTAGGTCTGGTTTTTGGATCCCAGCCAGATTCAAACCAGAACTGCTCAGTCCCATGGAGTCCATGGCTTTGAGCATGTGCAGGTGTCCCATGTTGGGGGAGTAACAAGTGAAACTCAGGGGTGAATTTGGAGGGCTTCAGGGGAAGCTGTGCAACCTCGGTGCCTACACTGTGAGTGAAGAGCAGCAAATCTGCCTGGGGCCATTTCCTCACCTGGGCTGGGCAGGGAGCACGGGAAGAGCATCTCCTTCTCTGGCATGGCCGAGGGGTGGCAGACTGCCCAGAGCATCTCCTGCCGGGCTCAGTGGGTGTGCAGTGACACAGTTCTGCTCCTGAAAGGCTCCCAGTCCTGCAGGAATGCCGGAGGAGAAGAGCTGTGAGCTTCTCTGTCCCTGACAGGAGCGATAGCTGTGGGTCAGGGACCGAGCTGCCCTTTCTGCACCTCTCTGCCTTTAAGCCGTGGTGTGAAACAAGGAGCTATAAAGTGGCCAGGGAGGCTGGTGTGGTGCCAGTCCCTAGGGGCACAGGGGCCAGAGGAGGTGAGGAGGCTGTTCCCTTGAAAGGTTTCACCTTCCTGTGGTGAAGATGTGGGTGCTGAGCTTTGGGCCACTGATGCGAGTGGGTGTGTGCTTTTCCTGGGTGGCAAGGGGAGGAATTCTTCCCCCTGAAGGGCTGCAGGGCCATCAGCTGGGGGAAAACTGCCAGCTTTACAAGCTCCTTGCCTGTGGCTGCGACTTTCCTCTATGTGGCAGCAGCCTGGACACTTCCATGTGTGTTGTGTTGCAATAACAGGGCTCTGAAGGCTTCAGCCCTGCGTTTCTGAGCCCTCCGTGCCTCCAGAGCTTTCTGAGCTGTTGTTACAGCACTTGAACACACAGCAAGGACATCATTAGAGCAGGTCTGTATCCTCAATTGCATAAAAACCTTGTGCATCTACTGTCTGAAACCAGCACTCACTCCAAGCAGTCATAACCTCCAGCTTCATTTTTTTCTGTTATCAGGACAAATTAACCCATTAGCTGCACAGACTCCATTGTGACTCAGAGGTAGATGACTCATGTGAATAGAACACATTTCTATTCTGGTTTTAATTAACTTGGCCTCTACCCAAATCCTCCTTAGAAATAAAAGATACTAGATTAGCTGAAGTGTACAACACATTTTTATGGTTTGTGCTAAACTTACATGTGTATTTTTGTGAGATAATGCTACAAAATAAAAGATTCCTCTGAATGTGCTAGCCTGAAAGGTAAGTGACAGAACTGCTTTATTTGACAGACTGTTAGTATTGTGACTAATCTGGTTGGTTTGTTTGCCTTGCAAACTGTAAGAACAGGAAAAAAAAGGAAATTCCCAATTCTAGTACATTGGAAAAATATTCCCAGCCTTGATTCAGATAAATGGAAAACGAGTTTGTGGTAGTTCAAATTTCAATAGAAGTACAGTCTTAAGGTGACACTTCCCATTGGGTTTTTCATAATTTTGCTGCCTGAGAACTTCTCTTTTCCTTCTTTCTTTCTTTCTTTTTAAAGACAAAATGTAAAGAATTATTTGATCAGTATCCTTATCAGTGTTTCTAATTGGGTCATTGTGCCTTCTATTTATAAAGCAATACTAAAAATCAAATAAACTCCTCAAATTTAAATTTGGGAGGGTAATCTGAGCCACTACTTAGAGTACTGTCAAGACAGAAGTGATACAAATTGTATTTCCACAAATTTACAAGAATCAAAAGAAAAACAAGCAGACAAAGCCCCCCCTCTCTAATCCTGACAGAAATCAAAGTGTGAATCCCACTTATCACCAAACTTGACTCCTGGCACTTTAGGGGTTCTTAATGTGAATGAGGAGCAGGCATTCAGGTACTCCTTGGAGCCATCCCAGCCCTCTGTCTCTGAAGAAACAAGCACAGGATAAAAGCAGCCAGGCCGAGGGGGACAGAGAGCAAGGCATCTTCCTGTGATCACTTTGTAGTGTGCAGCACACGAAGGGTGGGCCAGCTGGACATAGAGTAGCCCAGGCTGATAAATTAATCAGGAGTGTGCTCTGTGTGCCACCAGCTGTCTGCTGACTAATAAGTTGGGTTTCTGCTTTGGCAGGCCCCAGGTTACCTGCAGCATGAAGAGGAGAGCTGGAGGGAAAAGGTCAGGGTTTGAAAGAGGCTTAGTTTGAGGGGCTCTGAAATGAAAACTTGCACGTGGACCGCTACTTCCCAGAGTCTGCAGTCCCACAGTTTAATCCCAGCGGCTCAGAGCACTTAATGGGGATCTGCCCTCAGCTCTGCCTGCTGCCAGTTAGTCCTGATCAAGGCCTAACTCACCTTCTCATTGCCTAAGTGGTGACATGAAGCCTTTCATCAAAGCAGGGAAATTAAAGGCACGTAGCAGACTCGGCTTCATTTAGCCAGAGCTCCGTGTCCAGACAGGGAGATTTTCCTCTCTTGGAGGGACCCTGTCCTCCCGTGCAAGGAAAGGTGGGGTGGCAGGGAGTTGTTACACTCTGCACTTCCCAAGCACTGTAGAGAGCTACCGAGGTGGGAGGAGGAGGCAGAGTGAGGGCACAGATTTATCTACTGTAAACAGTTATGCTGCTCCTCAGGGACATGTGTATTCCTCAGCTGGAAGTTTGGAGCATTAACTTCTGAAATTCCAGTGCTTTTCATCCTTCCTTTGCCACAGTGGATTCTTTATGCCAACACTGGTTGAGGTTGGATGACCAAATCTGCCTTAATTCCTTTTTGATGCTTACAGTAATGGACAGAGCTCCTTTAAATAATCTACAAAGTGTTGTAGATCTGCAGCAGGGTGCAGAGGATGATGTGATGATTTGACACTAATGGGCAAGTTTTCCTGTCAGCTCTCCCTCCTTTGGGGATATTTGTACAAGGAAATCTGCATCAAACCTCAGGATGTTCCTGTTACCTTGCATGCTCAGTAATGGAAAAGACCCAGGGCTCTCCTTCACTTAAGGAAGTCACAGCTAGAAGAGGGAAGAAGCATTTGTACCCTGATGTGATAAAGAGGGTGGGTCTTGCTGGGCACGACAGTCCCAGCACCTTTATTCAGATAATTCCCTGGCAGAGCTGTGGTTTGGCTTCTGAGCACTTTCAGCAATTTAAACTGAATATCTTGTGCTGCTGGGTCCTCAACACTTGAACCCCAGAGCCCTGTGATCCTCACTTCACCCCTCCAGTGGGGCACAACCTCACCCAGTAATTTTGGTGTCAAAACCATTAACTCTGCTGCCTCTAAGGCTTCTTTCCCAATGGCTCAGTTACCCAGGCAGACCTCTGGGATGGGGAATGAAACCACAGTAACCCCAACAGAAAGCTGCTGCCTTAAGTCAGACAACATTTTCCACTAGGTGAATTCCCCCAATTAAAAATCAGAAGATTTGTTCCGAGGAATCAAGACGCGCCTGTTATTTAAACACAATTTCTCTTTTATTACTGGCTTATTAAGACTTAACATTCTCTATTAATCAGCATTTCTTAATTAACATAATATTCCCAAGGTCTGGTACAATTCCACCACCCACAATCCAGCTCTATGCTGTTCATTTCTATTTAGACTGCATATTGCTAGAGCATGTAGGATTATATTGCCTGCTGCAATTATTTTCAGGGAGGACTGTGACACTTGGCCTTGATCTTGGCTTTCTCTAGTACAGAGCACTGTAAGTATTCTGTATTTATTTATAACTTGCTGAGGGGAACAGCAGAGGCTGCCTGACGCTGTGCACTCTCTTCTTCTTTAGATTGTAATTCCCAGATAGGTCTCTCAGGAATTACAGGGAGGAGAGCTTTGCCATTTGGAGAAAAGGTCTTACAATTTAATCAGAATACAATTTTAGCCAACCAGCTAGTTCAATCAGCCAGTCCAATTACGGTGTGGGTTGAGCAAGACTCTGCTCAGGGTTCCCTGGAGTTGTTTTTAGTTATGAAATCAAAATAAGAAATTAGGTCAGTTATACTCTGCTGACTCCTGGTCCTACAGCTTCTGGGGGTGTAGAGCAGCATGGCTTTGCCTCAATTTCTGTTTGGCATCTCACTGCTCTGCCTGGGCTTTGCCTCTGCTTGGAAGCTGAACGGGGAGTGCTCATTCCACATGGCAAGTGCCACGTGTGCTTGTCCCCAGGCATGGGCAGAAGTCCCCTGTGGGCTTGCCCCTGCTTTTAACCCTCCTGTCACCACCCAGGAACAACAGGTGCTTTCCTGGGAGCCACTGCCTATTTCCTGCTTGGCTGACTCTCCTGAGCTCTTGTATGAGCCTTTGTTCCAAGGTTTTCCTTATTACTGTAACTCTTCAAAAATCCCCAGCTCCCCAGCCCTCCTCATGTGCTGGCACCTTCCTACCCACCTCATTTTCTAGCTGTCCCTTCTCCCTGGTGAAGGCAGATGCTCAACCCAACATCCAAACAATCAAAATCATGCCACTGTCTCACCAAGCCCCCATTCTGTCCAAACTGTTCTTGAACATTCTGTCATTCCTCTTTCTTTTCTCCAGCCACATTAAAGGCTTCAAATGGTTTCTTTATCTGGCTGCATGTAACAACTGATAAAGCTGCTTATTTCCATCATCAGCCTCTCAGGTTCTGTGGACACACTCAGGACAATCTCTCACTCCTCCTCCTGCTGTAATTTTAAAAGGTAGGATTGAAGGAACTGTATCAGTCCCTTCTTGCCACAACCCAGCACATCCTGCAGCAATTTGCAATACTTTCTTCTTTTCTCCCAAGGATTGTTTTAAGAAAAACATCCAAATTCTGCCCTGGCAAACAGGCTGTGGGCATTGCTTCATTCATGGCTGGTCAAATACTTGTCTGCTCACAGAGGCTGCAGTTTTGTGCCTGCACACTGTGAAGAGTGTGGCCCCAGTCTCTGCCCATTACACTGCAGAACAATATTAAATCAGAAATGTGCTGGGAGAACCTCAAAAGAGTCTGAGTTTGGATACCTCCCAAGTGTTTTGATGTCTTGTGTGCACTTACAGATGTCAGAAGAGAAAACAAATCTATAGAAGTGCTCTCGTTCATCTCTGTGCCTTTAATTCCCTGTCCATTTAAATGGTTGTAGACCCAACTCACTCTTTTACTCCTCATCCTTCCATTGCTGGGGCACATTTCTTTCACATGGACTCTTATTGTTGAAAACAGTCCCATTGTTACAAAGTGGACACAGCACGGGAGGCATTGACTGAATTTCTTCTTTAAAACAAACAAACAAACAAACAGCGAAAGCCAAACCCTGTGGAGTTTACACAGATGAAGGTAATGGGATTTAGGAAATTAGGATGTGACACTTCTCACTTGAAGTCGAGTTGCATTTCTGTCTGTGTGAGACTGTTGGGTTTAAGCCCAGATGAAACTAAGGGATAAAGCCTGCTTCTTTTACTGAAGTGTCGTGTGCACCTGAGGATGTCTTTATCCCCTGATCCCACTCTGAACCTTCCCATATCATGGAAGAAAAGTTGTGTATTTGTATGTATTTGTAGAATTAATTCCCCTGCTCTGCAGAAGATGAAGCTCCTTTAAATCTCTTCCCTTCTCTTTTCCAAGTCATGTGTGCTTTGAAAGCTTTGCAGGCTTTCCAAGACTCCTTCCTGCAAAGCCAGCAATTGTCTTTTCTCAGCACCACTGGGCATGGGTCAGGCCAGACTTCTGGACAGCAGAAATAATATTTTCTGTTAAGTTATCCTCTGAAGTAAGTGGATTATATGGTATGGTCTGAATTATTCAAAGAGATATTTGTGTAATGTAATGAAATAAAACTGTATCTAAATATGTACTTTGCTAAGTTTCTGTTGGACCTTAACATTTGAGAGTGATTTGGCATCCAGGACAACATGAGAATTAATTCCAGAAACGAGATATAATCAGTTTACCTTTCTTGGCACTGTATCTTGCTAAATGTAAAAAAACTCTTTTCATTTACTCTATAATTATCCTTGTGTATTCTTGAATGAAAGCATAGCAAAGATCACATTTCTGGCACATTTGGGAGCAAAACAGTTAAATTGCTAACAAATAATGTTTTGTAGTTTGTATGAGAGCCAAGAAGATTAATGAAATGTTCATGAGAGAGTCTGGCAAGTGGCCACATTCCTATGGGAACATTGCTGTAGTGAGGTTTAACGGAGCATGAGGGGCATTAAGAAACAAATGTGTGGGAGTTTTAGGGTGAACTGTAAATGATAAGAATCTAGTAAAACTGGATATCATGTCTTTTGCCTTTGAGGCTTTCCAGTGGGTCTCTGAAACATTTCTCATCCTTATCTAAGGGCTGTGAGGAAGACGAGCAAAGTGCAGCCTCCTTGGGTTTTGTAAGAGCAGCTGTCAAACACTTGAGCTCTGCTGACTTCTTTGAATGTTACAGCAGATGTAAACTCATTAAACAAATGGCTACAAGAAATAAGTCTTCCAGCCTGACTGGAGTTTTTGTATGGAAGCTTCTCAATTTGCTGCTTAATCTGCCAGCCTCCCCAAAACTTCCTTTAATTGCAAAAAGTGGCGTTAATTTCGTTCTTTTAGCTGAGCCAGGGAGAAGCTGCATTACATCCCATAGTTATTTCTATTTCTGCTGTCCCACCACCTCCCCTTTCACAGCAGTTGTCTCTGAAATACATCCTCATCCACCCTGGGTATCCATTAGCGTGCTCTACTTCTATTCAGTTATTTAATGTTACTTTTAATCGAGGATAAGAAAATGAGCGAAGTTTCCTCTGTTTTAGGAAAAAAAAAAAAAAAAACCAAAACATTTGTCAGTGGATTGCTAATAGCAATCAAACTCTTCTCTGTACCTACCAAAAGAAAAGGGAAGTGGGAAGGTATAAATTTCCCTGGGAGCAGGGCAGGCATTGAGAGATGTAGGGACTCCAACAGCACTTTCCAGAGGTTTTCCAGAACAACCCTCCGCGACCATCGTGGACAGCGATTGAAGAGAACCTGTGTCCTTACTTACCTTTCCACTAGATGGCAATGGTACATGGGAGTTCCGTGTGCTTTAGGCGGGGAAACCTTCAAAAGGGAGCGGTGGATTCGAGGTCCGAGTGTCCCTCCAGGCGAGGGCAGCCGGGCTGGCAAGGTCTGCTGGAGCTCGGCTCTCTCGGCACTCCCGTCTCGAGCAGGAAAACTCTTTTCACAGGCACAGATGCAGTGTCCACATCGAGGAGTGATGGTGTGGACGATAAACCTGGTCAAAAGAGCTGTGGTGACACCGAAGTCTCTGTGAAGTTTCTGCTTTCTCGCTGGATGAGGCACTTTTTTTCCTGGTGTTAAAATCAACGGCCCAAGCCGTTCTCGAAGTCATTTTGTGAACTTTGGAAGGTTATAGTTGGGTGTGTGTGGATCGGGGATTCTGTATTGCAAAATTAAGAGTGCACACTACTGTGTGAGGAGGAGCAAAAAAAGACTATTTTTTTACTGTGGTGAGTCAGAACAGCCTCCAAAATGGGACTCCTTTGCAAGAGCTGCCCCCAAAGCCATTTGGAGGCTTTACATCCTGAAGGAGGTGATGTTGGAGGAGGAGGAGGAGAGGGGAAAGAGAGGCAACAAAGAATGCTTGTTTCAAGGTGCCCAATTTCTGAAGAGATGCAGCAGACATTTGGCCAGATGGGATATCTGAAGGGCTGGGTTGGCATCTGGAGACCATTTGAGGCCTGCCTGTAATTCAGAGCACACAGAGGAGCTTTTTCCTGGAGCGTGCCACTTTGTTGTGATGCACATTAACCATTTTCCTGTGAAACAGCCCAGAGTGCTCTACCTGACCACAGGACCTGCCCCCCACGGTGGGGAGAGAACATGTGCTCATCAAAGTGCTCTGATTTAAGGAAAACCTTGCATGCATATCAATGTAGAACAGTTGTCCTATGCTGAGCATGTGCTTCAGAATGGAAGCTTTTTAATAGATACCACCTACAGAATTTTCACATTCATTTCACGACAAGATCAAATTCAAAACACAAAAGTTTAACTGCCTCCTAGCCAGAATGTTATCCCAGCAAGACTAATGTACAAATGTACATTGCTATGTAGAGATTTGGTTTTAATTACTCTTTTAACTTTATTTTGTATTAACAATTCATCTTATTTGCTTATATACTATTCTTATTTACATCTGTTTCTGGTTGTAGCAGGGATCCAGACAGTTACATTGCTCTCAGTGAAACATTTTGAAGAGGTTTTGATTAGTTTAGTTCTTCTGTTGTGACTGCTGATGACTTCTGAAATGAAGTTCATACTGAAGCTGAGGTGTTGAACTGTGTCTGTAGCAACCAGATGATTTCCTTTGATTACTCTGCCACCCTTTTCCATCCAGACCAGGGCTGATCCATGTGGACTTCTCAGATATGCCCACTTCACTGCCAGTGTCAAGCATTCCCTAATGTCTGCCTGGCTTCAAGGCAGAGTCAGGCAGGAGCTGGTCTGATTAAACCTCAGCTGCTGCCCTGCATCCTTCAGGTGCCTGCCAGCACAGGTAAGAGTTAGGTGCCCAAATACAACTGAAGAACTAAGCTTTTGCTTGTCTGCAGCCCTCTAGATTGCTGCTGCAGCATCTTGGGAGGCCAAGCTCATCTAACATCTGGCTGCTCGTGTGTTTCCCAGGATGGTCAGCACACCCCTGTCCTTCCCTGCAGCCCCCAGCCCTGCTCCTGCCAGCCTGGCTCGCACACACAGAGGCCCAGGGGCTGCAGCAGCTGCAGAGCCCCCAGCAGCTCCTGCCAGCGGGGAGTTGGCCAGGAGAAGGGGCTGCCCTCTTCCTCCGTGCAGAGCTCAGCAGAAGCTCCCTGCTGCCCGGGGTGCACACAGGCCCCCGGTGCTGTGCAGCCAGGCAGAGCCAAGGCTGCTCCCTCCCCGCTGCTGTGGCCCTTGCAGGGACATCCCACACCCTGGCATGGCTTCTCTGCCTTGTGCAGGTGTCTTGATGGAGGGTCCACACAGCAACCCCTCTTCAGACTCCCTCTGATACCCTGGGGAGGGTGAAAAGCTCCGTCAGAATCTTTCAGACTCGGGAGCTCCTCACAGGTTCCTTTCTGCCTCGTGTGCTGGGTGTAGCCCTAAGAGAGGAATCTGGGCACAGAACCCCTCTCCTGAAGAGTCAGGGAGGCTTGCAGGGCCCCAGAGGTCCCCTGGTGCTTTCCAGAAGCTTCATGGCTACAGCTGTAGCACATCAATCCCTGTGGCTGCTGAAAAGTCTTGTCTGCAGTTGGTGGAAGTGGCAACACGTCACCTTCTGCTACATTTAACAAAAAGTGGGATTTTTTTACAGCTCAGCTCTAGCTGAGGGCTCTTTGCAAAAGTCCCAAAATACTGGCAAGCAGAATTAATATTACTAATAGTGTCAAGCTCAGAGATCATTTTTTAGGACAGAACTTCTTCAAGGAAGAGAAGCAAGCAGTTAAATCCTGTGATCAGGTCCCATTTTGTCCAGTGGAGAGAAATGGATTTCATCACCTGCTCTAATAGACCTAACTGCTCTTGTCTAAGTGGGAGCTCTGGCAGTGCTTTAAGGATGATGTTCCTGGATTCTTTTAGTTGGTTTTTGGGTTTTTTTTGCATCTACTGATCTCTGACAGCAAGTGAAAGATGCTGTTTGGGCATGAGGAAGTGCCAATCCCCAACAGGTAACCCTGACATTGCCTAGGTTGGTGCATATGGCCCTACACAAAAAAGATGTCAGTGTGTTTCTAATGACCAGACCCTTAGGCAAAGGAAGAAACCTTCTCTCTGCAGAATTTCAGAGTGGAAGTGTGCCACAAAGCATGAGAATTTTGTTCTAGGATACTTTCCTTTCTCAGAAAAAAAAAAAAAAATAACACCTCTTGCAGGATCTGTGTTGTCTTCTTAATTCTGGGTATCTGCCTCACATCCACAGTTCACCCAGAAAGTCAGAGAACAGATTTCAGAGCTGCAGCTTTCCCAGGAAGTCAGGGGACCTTCTGTAGCACTGTGGCCCAACCAAACACCTGAGGTGGCTGTTTTTAGTGTGCAGTCCCAGCTGAGGAACAGGAAAAACCCCTTTTCCTTTTGCTGGGAAGTTCATCTCAGCTTTGTCTCATGCTTTTTTTTTCCCTAAAGCCTGTTTTTCTGCCTCACACCCTGACAGTTTTATCTCCTGGATTACAAAAACACTCCAGCAAATCAACAGTAGAAAGTGCTGGGTCTGATTCTTGGACCTGTGTATAGAACTCTAAATACAGTCAAGTATATAAAAGAAAATAATCTGAAATATAAGTCAACACCATGGATTTTTAGGGTCTGAGTCATTATTTAGCATAAATGACAACAACAATCCTGCTTTTGATTTAATGAGAACTGCAGACTCAGATCCCTAGGTCTGACTTTGTCTTGTCTCAGCCTTGTTGGAAATGATTTCAAGCAAGAATTATCTCAATGTATTGATGGTGTAATCCACAGTGAAAACAAAGCCCAGCACAGAGAGAGAGTCCTTGTTTGCTTCTTAGACTTCATAGCTGAGCAAACTCAGGCCCACTCTTTTCATTCACTTGTAGAAATTCACTGAGTTTAAGGAAAGAAACTTAGGAGAGAAACCTGGAGGAATGTGATTAATTCTCACCAACGAGGTGTGTGGGGCCACAGCACTGAGAAGGAAGGACACAAAACTGATTTGTGCCTGCTCTTTGCAGCTCACCTGCCTGCCACTTCACTTCCAGAGCCATGGCCACAGGTACACTCCTGACCCTCAGCTGTGCCCAGGCTGAGGGTTCACCCCTTTCTCCCTGAGGGCTGGTGGGAGGCACCACTGCAGAGGGGGGCAGTGCTTGGTTGGTCCCCCCAAGCTCCACGAGGCTCTGGGCTGGTGTCACAGCACTGCCTGTCACTGCTCTTGGGCAGGAGCCCACTGCTGGTTAATCCCCACTGTGAGGAAGAGGTGAGTGATGCATCCACAGCTAAGGTTTCCCAAAGTAATCTTCACTAATTAGTCAAGAAAATGAATAAGAAATATGTTCTTTCCCTCAGAAGGCTCTAATCCCACTTGACTGAGCAGTATTAAGCAATCCTATCAAAGGGAATGTATTTTTGAAGCAGTCCTTGGGGCAAAATTAGACCTTCAAGAATAAGAAATAATGAGAGTTGTAAGGGGGAGAGGCTTTTTTTTTATTTTTAGAACCAATATTAAAGAAGAGCCTTTGCTTCTGAGTCAAGTTCCCATGCTTTTTCATTATGTTCTTTGGCCAAAGTGGTCTTTAGATAACAAATGTGTCAAGCTGTTCTGTCTCACTACATTAGAATTAGGTTATGTCTGTGCAGAAGAAAGTTTTGGAATAGCTGCAAAAACAATTACAACGCTGCTTGATTCACTGATGATGTTAATTGTAAATCCATATTAATCTAGGGCTGGGCAGGAGTTGCCAGAAGAATTCATTTTCCATGTAGCATGACAGATGCTTGTCTCCCTTTCCTTTTTTCTGGTGCCTTAGACCTTGGATATCTCCAGCATTTTCTGAAAGCATAAACAGTAGCCTTAAGCAAAAAAGTTGCAGTTGATAGGAAGGTTGCAATAGCCTATATAAATCTCCTTACATGACTTCAGCTCTCATAAAAGCAGCTCATAATATTTTAATCATAATCTGGAAGTAGTTGAATACTTGCACATAGGAAATGCTGTACCAACAGCTAGTTTCTTACTTAGGAAAATTCAGGATGAACATTTCTTTCTTTGATGTGATTCCTAATCAGGAACAGATAAAATTGGGAGATAATGGGTTTTTATTAAACTCCATTTTAAAACCAAGACAGAGGGTTGTCCTTTGCAGTCAGATGCCATGTCCCGTTTGCAGGAGTTTCCAAACTCTGTGTGAGCTGTGACAGGCTGTTTGTGTGGGAATTATTTCTGTTTGGAGCCACACACTTACAAAAGCTTGTGTTTTACTCTTTTACTGTGCAACCCTAAAAAGCTGCTTGGGTTTGACAAGCTGTTCCAGGGATAAGGTGAGCCTGAAAAAATACAGCCTGCTGGTTGATTCTGCCTCTCGTGGGTAGGTGGCCTGGCAGGTTGTCAGTGGGAATACCCCTCTACAAGCAATTTGGAAGGTCCAGAGGGGTACCAGGAGCTGTTTCTCTGCTGTGGGCTCCTGGTGTGGCCACACCAGCAGGGCTGAGGCAGAGGTGAGTTACACAGCTGGGTTATTCAGCCTGACAATGCAGAGGGTGGGAGTGATGGACCACAATCCCACACGTTCCTGCTTCCAGGAAAAGCTCTGAAATAGGAACTGCTGCTGGGGGGTTGCAGCAGAGTAGGGAAACAAAGTGTAAAGTCCTGTGTCTCTGGCAAAGCCCACATGAAAAATTCAATTAATTTTGGTATATTGCTGAGAAATTAGCAGATCTGTGTTCGTGAGTCACACTGATCAGTGTGAACAGGGCAGTTTCTATTCACAAGCATCTTATTAGGCTCTCTGCAGACTCAGGGAGATCTTGCTGTTCCAAAATATGTTTGAATTGCCTTTTCTCCCCAGGCATAAGAGGAAAAAAGCTGGGGGGAGGGGAGGGAAGTGGTTAATGAGTAGCAAGGATGGGTGCAAATTCGTGTCACACAAGTTGAATAGAGATCACAGATCTTCCAGGCCCTTCTGTGGCTGGCACAAACAAAGGAACCACTAAATTGTTCCTGTGACAGAGACTGCACAGCCCCTGAAAGGGTCCTATTAAGTGTGCTTTTACCCAGAACATTTAGGACTGTAATTGCTGATGCAAGCTACTTGGCACAGCAACTGACAGTTCATTCATAACTTGGTGGTTTCTGCCTTAATAACTTACCCCCTAATTAGTTCCTGTGAAGGTACTTTATGAAATCATAAAGTCATATTCTTGTAACTTCTCCAGTATCACATCTGCCCCGTGCTAGCCACAAAGGACTGGAATTCACCAGCCTGCTGAGCTGCACTTGGGAGCTGTCTGGGCATGGGAGAAGATCTCAAACTGAGGGCTGGGCCAGGAGCAGCCTCAGCCAGGGCTCTGAGCCCCCTGCAGCAGGCAGCAGGGTGGGGGGAGTGGAATCACCCCTGCAGTGGAGCGTGGTGCCAGGACATTCCTTGTGGTGATGGACATTCCTTGTGGTGATGGACATTCCTTGTGGTGATGCTCCATCCTGTGGCTGCAGGTCCGAGGGTCTGACCAGGAGCTCTTCTGGGGGCTGGTGACCCCCTCGAGCTCCTCTCAGGGAAGCCAAATGTATTTTCTGCAGCTAATCTAAGGATAAGCTGGCTTTCATTTTCCTCAACCCTCTTCTAATATTCAGAGGTATTGTTGCTACTGTTCCCTTGCTTTTGTTTTGGGCCCTTGAAATGGATTTCCAAGTCTCTGACCTTCTGCATCAGCAGCACCATCTGCTTGAGAGTGACATTTCCTTCATCCTGGCAACCAAAGGCCTGGAGCTACAGCTCTTTACACTTCTTTTTACCGTGCAGCAAAGAGTCTTTTGAAGCAGAAAAGACCCCAAACCCCACTTTTCCTTTATTGTTTCATACCTACCTGTGCAGTCACCCAGTGCTCACTCACCTTTCAGAACAGATTCAGAGCTGTTGTCTGCACAGAGACCACTTAAGCAGGGTGTTGTCCCACAGGGGCTGCACAATTTGGGGTTAATTTAAGGGTGGTCTTAATTCATGTGTTTTGCAAGGGCTTTTTCCTTTCTCCAGAGTTAGGGGTCTGAACTCCAAACCCAGGTGTTCTCTAAGGGTCACCTCTGGCTCACCGAGTGCACAGGAAAAGTTTATGAAACCTGGGTGAGTAAATGGTTCCTAAAAGTCTCCCATCTCTCTAAAATGTATCCAAGTGTCAACACAAAGCTGGAAATCTTTTTGCCAGGTCTTTTTTTTCAGCCTCAGTCACCAACTTCCAGGAAATGCAGATTTTAAATGCTTTTTAGCTAAAGGTCCCATTTAGCCAAGTACTTTGTACCTGAATATTTCTGTAATGAATAACTCAAACAGATGCACTGCTACTGCAGCTAGGTTTCCATCAGTTAACCTGAGGTTCTCAATGTTAGGTTATTTATTAAGAATTGAAATTTGAGATACATTAACACATGTTCTGAGCCCAACAGATGGCTATATATTTCTAACCCCAAAAAACATGTTATGCAGCCAATACAGCTGTCCTGCCATCCAGAGGAGTCATAAAAATTAAAATGAACTCAACTTTACTTAATTTTCTTATAAGTATTTATGATAAATTTTCTGAAAATAGCCCTAGAAAAAATGCTGACTTTCATAATACTTCACTTGCTATAGAAGAACATCCCAAGGTAAGACATAGCTGCAGATCAAACCTAATGATGACCTGCAGAGCAGCAGTTTAACATCAGCACCTTGGCCTGCCTGAAATGATCAGATGTGGCCATTGCTTGGGCAGAGGGCCCAGAGCAGCAGGTCTGGGCAAGGTATTTTGTGCCTCACCAAGTGCAATTGCTGGAGCTGAGCTGAGCCAGAGCCTGAGCTGAGAGTGAGGAAGGGCTGGCTGGGGATTCCTCCAGGAAGGTGTGAGCTGAGGTGGTGCCAGGGCCAAGGGAGTGCCCAGAATGGCCCAAGCCCCTGGAGGAGCAGAAGGAGCATTAGCAGTGCTGCTCTTTGTGACTTTGGGCCATGCCAGCTTGGCACGTGGCATTGAAGAGGCTTTCCTGTAACATTAGATGTTTTTATGATGTTTTACAGCCACAGGCTTTATGGGATTTGTGTCAGCCAGCTGCAGAATAAAAATACATGTTTGTTTGGTGGACAGGGTGCTGGAGAAGGCCTTGTCCTGGCTGCCCCTGGAGCTGAGGCTGTCCAGTTACCCAGGGACAGGTGTGGCAGCCACAGCAGGCTTGGCCAGGCCCTGCTGGCAGGGCAGTAGCACAGGGCAGGTGAGCATCCTCTCCTACAGCTGAGGGCAGCTGGAACACAAAGGGGCTGAGAGATTCCTTTGAAGGCACCTTGGTCCCACAGCCAGGAGTAAGGCCCACCTTACTGCAGGTTCCACCAGGGCTTCTCACAGCCATCAGAGGGGTTTTTTTCTAATATCCACCACTAAGAAAAGCACTGAGACCTGCTTGTGTGATTTCTATAAAGCAGCCTGCGACTCCTTGGGGAGGAAATGCTCAGTGCAAAGTTAGGACTGCGGGACCTCGTTACTTCAGTCACCCAGGGCGAGCCCTGACCAAGGGCTCCCCCTTCCCTCCCAGGGCAGGGCAGTGCCAGCTCTAGCCTGCTCCCCTTGGGGCTGATGCCTCTAGCATGAGTGTGGCCCCACAAAGGGCTGACAGCAATGCCCACACTAACTGAGGGCTCTCCATCATGGAGATTCGGGAGCTGGGCTACACTGGCACTAAGAGGTCCCTGATGCCGCTCCCCAGCCCACCACGTGGGCCAGCCCCCCTGCCAAGCAGCTCTGTGGGACACCAGTGGGGCATTCCCCACTGCAGACTGCTCACCTGGCTCTCTCTGCTGCTCTGTGGCCCCAGGGAGGGCATTCTCATGCCCCTTCTGAGGGGCAGCATTTGAACAGCTTTGGTTTAAAACTGGCCACTTCCCCGGGCAAGGGACAGGACAGCTGTGGATTAACCCTTAACACAAACACAGATTTTGGTTCTAGAAGCTTTTAAAATCTGGAGTTTCACTAAGAAGCACGGTGAAGGTCCCTTCCCAACAGTTGCTGCTGTGGGACAAGGAGGGGCTGCTGTGCTCAGAACCAGAGGTGCAGCCTCCTGTTAAAACTGACATCTTTGGAGACAAAAATCAGTCAGCCATGGAGACAGAGCAGGACTTCACACAGTTTGGGGGAATTTATAGATGAAAGGAGGAACTATATTAATTATTAACAATTAAATTAATTACTTATATTTTTCAAAAGCACAATAGTGAGATGTCCTTAGAATCACAGCTCAGCTCAGCTGGGCTGGACGGGTTGGGAGAGCAAGAAATGAAACTATATTTACACTGTAGCAAGCACAGAAGAAGCAATCTTAGTTAAATGATGTGTGATACCATTTCTGTGTACTTTTTTCCAATATGCTGTTAGGAAATGGGCCAATTTCAGGAATGTAGTTTTTAATTTTCACCCACTACAGTGGGTAAGCTGATAGCCTTTGCAAAAATATGGAGCAATGTTCTGGGGATAGAACCAGACCACGCTGACTGACACACAAAGAAATTGCCTCTTAAGAGACCAGAGACCTTTAGAACTGCAGAACTGTGAGGGATTTCAGAAAATCACTCTGCACTGGATGGGATCAGATACTCCCAGACCACCCTGGCACATGCACATCCCAACTTCCCAAAAACTCCCTGTGAAGGGAGCTCCTCTGGCCTTCCAGTCACTCTGTTCTGGTGCCTCACCACAAGAAATGTTCACTGCTAGGACAGTGTTACACTTCAGAGTTGGACTTGATAATCCTTGTGGGTCCTATCCAACTCAGAATATTCTGTGATATCTGTGAAATTGGCTAAAGCACATTTTTAACTTCAAATTTAGGACCTTTTTACATTGCTGGAGCAACACGAAAGGCCCACTAATGCAAGTGAAAGCAGGGCTCTCAGTTTCTGCTGACATTTCTAGAGCTGTAGGCTGGAAAACCTCCCAGGTGCAATGATGTTATTGGCTGCATAAAGAAAAGTAGATCATATACTTCATCTTTTCTCTGAGAGCGTTGCACAACGCCAACATTTGTATTGTCTGGAAGTAATAAAAAGAACTGCCTTGATAACAAGGGAGGGTGCAAGATTCTGAAACCATCTGTCACATATTTTAACACATATACAATAGACTTTTGATGTATTTTAATTCTGTTTTCCCCCATGCTTTGGGCATGGCATTTTCCTCGGTTTAACACCGAAGGAGAGCTTTCTTTCAGGGTGTGTGGAACATGCTGAACATCCCCACGAACCTGTGCAGCTCTCAAACCCAGCAGGACACAGCAGGACACAGCAGGCTGCAGTCCCTCTCTGGCTTGGCTGAAAACAGGGCAGCTCTTTGCCACTTCTTTCCCTGCCTGGAATCTCCTATGGATCTGTGGGCACCTCCAGAGCTGCACCTCGTGCCCTGCAGCTCCTTCCTCTGCGCCCGGGGCGGAGCGAAGGGAGGTGTGAGATGATGGGAGATGATGGGAGATGATGGGAGATGATGGGAGATGATGGGAGATGATGGGAGATGATGGGAGATGATGGGAGATGATGGGAGATGCAGCTGGAGCAGCACCGGGGGCTGCAGGTGATGCTGTGCCCCGGGCACACCCCGAGCACAGCCCTGAGCACACCCCGGGCACACCCCGGGCACACCCCGGGCACAGCTCCGAGCACACCCTGAGCACACCCCGGGCACACCCCGGGCACACTCCGAGGACACTNCAGCACCGGGGGCTGCAGGTGATGCTGTGCCCCGGGCACACCCCGGGCACAGCCCTGAGCACACCCCGGGCACAGCTCCGAGCACACCCCGGGCACACCCCGGGCACACCCCGAGCACACCCCGGGCACACCCCGGGCACACCCCGAGCACAGCCCGAAAATCTGCTTTGCTCCCCGTAATGGACAGCGCGGTGTCTGGTCTTCCTCCAGACCTCCTGTTTTCAGGGATGTTTTCTCTCTCCGTGAATTGAATAAACCAGTTTTGCAATCTGCCGCAGGCCCCACCCTGCCTAACCCTGGCTAGTTAACCTGTAACTGATTGCAAAACTGATTTGAGTCACACGCTGAAGGAAGAGAGGTAAATTAGGTTTTTAGTAGCTTCACTCTCCTCCTCACCAGTAACATAAGCCATCAGTTGGTGGTGGTGGTGCTGTAGAGGAGCACAGCACGTGTCATCCATTTGCCACACTTTAATGGATCTCTTCATGCTTTTGGAGATAAAAATTAGGCAGAAATAGAAGTCCCTCCCCAGTGCTGCAGCCTGGAGGCCAGATTCACTCCCTGTTTGCAGGAGTCACATGGATGCCGTGAAGAGCTCTGACATAACTGAGCAGCCTTCATTCAACTGATGAGCCTTGCCTCGCTCAGCCACTGCTACTGGCTCACATTTCTGAGCCAGGGCTGGTGAGATGTTGGTAAACAGCCACAAACCCTTCAAACCTGGGCAGCAGAACAAGCCCAGTCTCAAACAAACAGGTTTTGCTCACTGTTTTCCACTGGCCTGACTTAATGAGGCAGGTTAGACAACAGTCACCTGGAGGAAGGAAAACAGAACAGAGAGGAATGGGCAGTGTTTCCTATGCAGGATGGTAATGCTGATGTGTTACTGAAACAACTCAATCCTCTGCAAGCCTCTTTTCCCCCCTGCTTTGCCATAAGGCCTGGCCAGAAGGAGCCCAGCCTAGGGACTGGAAAGGTAAAGTCAAAGAATGCTCCTTCTGGGCGGTGGTTCCTTCCAAGTGGCTTTAGATTCCCCATTGCCACTGGCCCTTTTTCAGCCTTTAATTCCTGCACTGCAAAGGGAGCAGAGTGAGCAGGAGTTACAGTGCGGAGATACATTAATGCCCAATTCCAGTCTGGAGGAAGCTGACAAGTAAAGTTTTCCCAGGCTATGCTGAGGCCACACAACTGATGGAGCCCCCTTACCTGTCTGAGAGGTACAAGGGTGGCCTCACTCATGGAAATGGGAGATCACATCCCATTTCAGTTCAGTTTGGAGGGGAGTATCCACTAACGGGTATAATATCTGCCAATCTTGCCCAGAAATGCTTTCTTCTGCCAGGAGCACAGTGAAATGCAATGAATACCTCTGAAGGAGAGCCTGCAGTTCTAGTACAGAGCAGAGTCCTGCTGGGCCGTGCTCCCTCCATGGGGTGGACTGATCTCAGGCAGAGAAGGACATGAAACTGCATTTCCCTTCAGAGCTGAGTGGACTGAAGCTTAACTGCCTTGCTGCAGGGAGGGAATGGCCAAGCCATGTGTCCCCCTCTCTGTAAAGCCCTGAGGCTGCCTGGCAGTGAAAAGCAGAGCAGACAGCCCCCCTCAGCAGAGGCCACCGCGGCCCCGATCACAGCACAGGACACTCCCGTGGTGCCAGACCCGTGTCTGTGCTGGCAGGAGGCAGAATTCTGTAACTCCAGCTGCTCTCCCTTGCAGTGGGGCTGCACCCCCAGTCCAGCTGTGCTGGGTCTCGTTCTGTCCCAGGCACCGTCCTTGGAGGTGAACTCGAACGCGCCGGGGGGGCTGCAGCGCCGAGGGCTGGGGAGGCTCCTCCGCAAGAGCATCGGCTCTGGGGCCGTGCAGGCCACTGCAGAGCAAACATTCTGAAAGGACTGAAGGAAAATATAGTCCCACAGAAAAAAGGTGCCTTTGTCGAGGTTCTCTCTGGGTAACTTTTGTGTGACTGAGCCACGTGAGCAGCAGGCTCACCGACCATTTTTGGGCTGAGGGGTGGCAGGGGAGGTGCTCTGGCAGAGTTCAGCCAGGTACCACTGCCCTTTGTGGGGTGGACAAGATTAGAGGAGCAGACACTGCCCAAGGAAGGGCTTACAGGCTTTGAATTTTGTCTGACTGCTACCTGGGGTTTCTTCTTCACTTGCCTTTGGCTGTTAAAAGTGACTCAAAAGCCTTCACCTGCCTACGACGAGGTATGTAAGGCCATTATTAATAATAAATCAAATTACTTCCCTTTGTATGTGCTTAGAAGGGGTTTCACATTGCTGAATGCTCCACTGCAGCTGAGAACACAGCCCCTCAGAGTTTCAGTTCTTTCCAAGAGGTACTGATGTCAGCTTGGAAATACCTCTCTTTTACAAGCCATTTAATTGCTTACTTTAAAAATTCACCAAAGCTCAGCTGGGGCCTGATTTTCAGTGAACCTCAGTTCTGTACCCACAAGGAATTTAGATGACTCTGTGACCTCGTACTAAGTGAATAAATTAGAAAGATGGCTTTTAAAAACTATTGATTGTGCCTGGAATACATTTGGGATGAAATATCTTAAGGCACAAAAATGCTGTACTCTTTTAGAGTATTTTGGAAGCTGATTTGTGCACAAATTGGGAGCTTGGCTCTTCAACTCTACCAGAGACCAGAAAGCTGAAAGAACTACCAGAGCTGAGGAGAGGATTTTTATAAGTAAATAAGACAGAAAAGCTACTTGAGGGCAGTGTGAGGTGTGTTCTTGCATTAGGAAGGTCTGAGGTGCTGCAGGTGTATTTGGATGGCCCTGAGTTTTATTGCTCTGACTTCCCATCACAATTTCCAGCTGGTGGAAAGGAAATGTTAATGCTCAGGGCACAGGGCTGGTGTGAGGATGAGCTGCTTCCTGTATAGAAAGTGATTTGAAAATGATAAGTGTTATGTAATTGGAAATGCTGACAGTTACCAACCATCTGGGACAGATTATGAAAAACAACAAATCAATCCATTTCCTTATGATCTAGAGGGTAAAAGAAGCATAAAACCTACCAGACTGTGCAGGTGGTAGAGTAACTGGGCTCCTGGGGTCCCCCAAGATGAAGCCACGTGAGAAATGAGGTCAGGATTCTGTTTAGGATACACATTTGTCCATTCCATCATCTCATTGTGTGACACTCTGGCACCCAGCCCCTCAGTGAGCACCTGCAGGGCCTGTGACCCACAGGAGTGGGTGTGTCCCACTCACCTGTGACAGCCACAGTGGGCAGAGCAGGCAGCCCTGGGCTGGCAGCATTCCCTGACCAGAGGGACTCCTGCTCATCCCTGTCCTGCTGACAAAGCCTGGCCATCCTGGCTGGAGCTGCTCCCCACCTTTGGGAGGCCTTGTCCTCCCTGCAGGACGCTGGCTGGGATGGTTCTCCACCCCCAGGGACCACTCCAAGCACTGGCAGTGTGTCCTGGCTGGCCCTGGGTGGGATGTAATCCATCATGAGCCCAGGAGCAGAAAAGCCAGAACAAGGAGAGCATTTGCAATCAGAATTAAGCTTCATAGCAGCCACTCTACCCACTGGAGCTTACAAAGCTGCAGAAGTCTGAATTTTAAATGCATTAAAGAGTTGTGTTGATTTCAGGTGAGTAGCACTGCCAGTCCAGTTACTGTGACAGCAAAAGCAGTGAGAGAAGAGAGAGTCTGGTGCTGAAATTAAGAGTGGGGACCCTCTTCTGGTGGGGCAGAGCACCAGGTAGCCCCAGTGGCTCTGCATCTTCAGCTGACTCTTTTTTCCCCCTGTTTCCAAACTGTCTTCCTAAATACCTGCTAGATGAAAAGCATTTGTGGCTCCCCCCTGGGAGGGATGAGGAAAGGTCGGGATTTACATGGTGATATTTACTGCTACAAATTCTGTAATAGCCATTCCAGAAACTTGCTTCAGTGCTCCTCATCCCTGAGCACTGAGCCCATCTAACTACATACCCATACACCATTAGGATTTCCCAGCAGCTTTAGGTCATTTTTTCTTCTTTCATTACCAATCAACTGCAAATTACTCTTTGTAATTTTCCTACCAAAAAGCCGTGTAAACCTGGCCTTCAAGGATTACTTGCAGCAAGGAATGCATTACCTCCCTTCAGATTTCCTTTTATACTCATTTGACCGTCTAAAAAGTCGAGTTTAACAGGAAATGGGAATATGTTCTTGTAAGAGTCCCTTTCCTCTGTGTCTCCCCTCCCTCTCTGCCCCTTGGAAGGCAGAGAGGCTGAATCCTGCCAGTTTTGTACTGCCAGAGAGCTGGTGCTGTGCTCCCTCAGCCCCTCTGCTCTGTTCTGGACAAACCCTGAACTGCAGGGGGCTGTAACAAGTTTGTATTTTATCACAGCACAAGAAAACACACTGAAAAAATAATGCAGCACAAGAAAGTTGGGTACTTTTTGCAGGTCTCATTATGCAGATGACACAGAAGAGTGTGTGACAAGGGGACAGATATCTTCTGACTCCTTCCTTCCCAGCAGCATCACCCTTAACACCTCTGCAGAGCTCAGGCCTTTCTCACTTCTGCTTTCTCTGGATTTGGTTTACCACCTGTGATTCTACCTGCATCACCAGTGGAGAAATGGGGAAAAAAATCAGTGTAAAATAAGGGCAACAGTATTCTAGTTGGGCCTTCAGGGTGCCTTGATCACATATTGGGTACCCCTGCCACTCATATGAAGTTTGGGTTGTATTTATCAGGACTTCCAGTGATACTTTGGGGTTTGTACGGATTAGAACTGTTAAACAATTCTCCCGTGCCTGGGACAGTTTGTTTTCCCTTTAGACAGTGTCACCTGTGGCTCACAGCTTTTGGTAGCCTTCCCTCATGGATGGCAGCTTCTCCCTTAGCACGTGGCTTTCCAGGGATGAGGTGGGGCAGCAGCCAGGGAGCTCTGAGTCTGCTGCTCTCGGGGTCACCTCACGTCCCTGCTGAAGCTGCCTGGCACTTCCTCCAGGGAAATACCTCCCTTTTCCTGTGCTGGGATGGCAGAATGCCTCTGCCTGCAGAAGTCACCCGTGGAGTCATTTTGGAGAGATAAGTGGATGCTTGGGAGCGACCTCGTGCAACAGATCTCGCAGCAGATGGTGCTTTTAAGTGCTTTGAGATATTCCTTGGACGCAGATTTCATCCCTGAGCCAAAGGAAGCCTCTAACGGTGCTTCAGTGGTTAAGATAAACATTAAGGTGTCTTTCACTGTTATTGTTACTGTTATTTTCATTGCTATTATTGTTGTTATTAATGTGCCTAGATAAGCGTGAAGAATTCCCAGAAGAGGTACCCACCTAAACCCCACTGAAACCAAAATAAATTAGGTACTTAGACACTGAAGAGGATTAAAAACACTTGCACCTAACATCAAACATCTAAACACCATTAGAAATCTAGGCCAAAGTGAAGGGAGAGCTCAAACTCTGTCATTTGCATATTAAGCAGGCTGAGAAATGCTCATAAACCTGAAATTTTTATGAGTCAAAGAGATTCTTTGGGAATTTGAATGGGAATTTCTTTCCTCCTTTTATTTTTTTTCCCCTCTGCCAGCACAAAAGGATGGTGACACCACAAAAATCTGTAGTGCAAAGTGTATTTTTAAAAGCCCAGGCACAAAGGTGGCTTTGACAGCAATTTGTTTCAATCAGTGGCACCAGGAATTATTGCTCTCAGGAGGAGGAAGGGGCTGCTGTGCCTGCATTGTTTGCTCTAAAGCAGGACGAGGGCCACACCATTTTGGTGTTATGATTTCATCAGTGGGAGAAATACACAGGCCTGGACTCTGCTCGGGTCATTTTTAAAAGCTCTCAGTTCACCTTGAGAAATAAGCACCCAGGATTGTCTGGAATTCCATTTTTCCACCCTCTGTACTATTTTAACTCCGTTGGGCTCTGAGGCCGTGGTTCATGTCCTGGCTTCCTCTCGACTCAATTATTGGAATTCATATTAAATTGTTATTTGTTTGCATTCCTTACAGTGTCTGCTGCTTTACAAAGCTCAGCAGCTAGACCTGTGATATGGAGAGCTCTGCTCCATTACATTACAGCCTCCCCACAGCAGTTTTTTGTTGGCATGTTCAGCAGCACATCAAGTTGGATATTTAATTCTTTGCACACCATAGATTAACACTAATCTATGCAATGCTGTAAGCATTTCCTGGGATTAGGGCTTTTCCTAATCTGAGCTGCAATCCAGATACAAAGTTTTAAAATTCTTTCAGTGTTTGTAAACAGAACACCAGTTCCAAGAGTAGTTGAGCTTTGAGGTTCATTCCAAGTCCAAAATGGGCTCTGGATCTAGAATTTGCAAAGCCCATCTTGTTTTCATCTGCCAGTGCTCTCCAGACAGATGAGAGTTCACTTCTTCCTGGAGTAAGCAAGGAATTCTGCTGGCCCAGAGTCTCTGGGTGCTGTTTCACCTGTGGGAGACCCAGAGGCACCCCCTGGTTTGGGTGGCTGGGCTGCAGTGTGCAAGCCAGGCTCCCTGTGCCTGCTGCCCCTGCTATCAACAGCCAGAAGTGGTTCCTGCAGGCAAAGCACAGTCCAGCCTCCACCTTATCTCTAATGTTCACACTTGCCTCTGCCCCAGACTCAATAGGGCTTGCACTCAAAACAGTGTTCCACTGACAAATCCAAGACTTGCTAGTACTGCAGACCCTTTTTCTCTAATTCTTTTGCTTGCTCTTTCTTTCCTTCCTCACCCTCCTCCTTTCATGGTGGAGCTAATTCCCTTTCCTCACTGCTGTCTCCTGTTTCTACTACTTCCTATTTTCCCTTCTCCTGAACTACAGTTTCCCTTGCTCTCCCAGCTGGTTTCCTTTCAGCTCTTCTTTCTGCCCCATCAATTCCTTTTCTTTTTCAGCTTTTCCTTTCTCCATTTTTACCACCCTTTGGAAACTCCCTTTCATTTTTCCTGTCTTCTGTCTGCAGCCTCAGAAATTTCTCTCACTTTCTCTCCTCATTTCTCTGTCTCTTTCCCCACTCTCTTTCCCTGAAGTCCTCTTAGGGGTGTCTTGAATCCACATTCCCCACTTGTGTGTCTCCTTTCTAGCTGAGATGAGCAATTTGTCCCCAGGAAATGCCCTTGCCCGGGCTTGTCCCAACGTCCCTTTGTTTTCTGCAGCCTTTGTAATTCCCAACGCACCTGTGTGCCTGAAGAAGCCATTCATCAATGAACAGAGGGCAGGCAATTCATCAAAGTTCTCTCCATGGATGTACTGCCAATGTACCTTCCTTCTCTATCCATCAGCCCCCAGAGCCTCCCCTTGCATGGAGGCCGTGGCTGCACTGACAGCCTGCCTGGTGCTGATGCTGTTCTTGTCAAGGTGCAAACCAGTTTTCCCTGTCAGAAAGCCATGGCCATGCCAGGAATGTATTTTTTGAAGTGGCTGCCAATGTGACATGACAACCTCCAGGATATCTGAGCCAGGAGGAAGAGAGACCAATACCTGACAGAATTTCCCCACCTCAGTGTTCAGAGGATATCGGTTTTGTTTGGACCTTGCTGGCTGGGCTTTGCAGGGGCCATGATCTGCTCTCCACACTGGTTTGCTGCTCATCCTGGCCTCTCTTTTGGTGGTTTCTTTGGTTTCACTGCCTGTGAGCAACACATGGTCAGGACTGAGCCTTGAGTTGAAAACTGGGGGTTGTGGGTCTTCCCCAAGCATTTGATTTTGCCTTCCTTCCACAGGATCATTTCCTCCTCTGAAGGACACCAACAGAAAAGCTTCAGAACCTGGGAAATAGAATTTTGTGGGCCTTCCCTGCTGCTTGCAGTTAACAGGGAAATATGCAGGGATCAGGTAAATTGAATGATTCTTCCAGAACTCTTCTGAATTCTGAATTGCAAAAGAACTGGTCTGCCTGAAATTGAAAGACTTGCTGGTGAACTGTCTGTAAATCCAGCAAACAGCTACAAACCTGGTTTGAATCTGATTTGTGCTCATCCACAATGAGGCCTGCAGAAACAATCCTCTTTTTTTTCTCTTTTCCACAAGGAGAGCAGCAGGACCCTGCAAAATTTTCATCGCTTCAGTTTGCAAGAACTGCTACAGGTGAGAAGTTTCCAAACTCTACTTTATCCATTGTCCAAAGATTTGCTGCTCTTCCTCCACACATACAGAGCTGTGATGCCTTTTGGGCCCTACACATGCCCAGAATTTAAGAGTCAGTATTCTTTGGACTTCCTCTACAAGCCTTATGGAAAAAAAGTCGCATTTATTTAAAGACATTTCACATTTCTGTGCATGCAGCGAGCATAGCAGAGGGAGTTTAAAGCCTAGTGACTAAAAAAAATCTATGTTATAGGTGTTAGGGGGCAATGTTTTGTCCCATTTTTCTGTTCCAGCTTTGGAAAAGAGTTGGTAAACTTTAAGTGCACTCAGGAGACTATGGCTTTTGTGCAGACATCTGCAAAGTGATTGAATTTTACCAATTGTGCAGGCACTCAGACACTTATTAGACAATATTACCGGAGCTATTTGGAAAGAAGGAGTGGAAGAGAAAAGAAATTCTGCATGTGTGAAGGGTTTTTTGCAGTCTGTTTCAAGGAAGACGCATTTCAGCCAGTGTGGAACGGTGTGGGGACAAAAATACGCTAAAATATATTCGGTTTTGCATCTTCACAGTCTTTTGACCGAGACCTGCTCAGACTTTGGCTTTGTTTGGTGCTGTTGCTGGCTGCACACCTTTCTGCAGGGAGGTTTTAGCAGGTTTCAGTCGGTGTCAGGTGTGTGACCAGCGGGAACCCCGCATCTTCTGCCTGTCACACACACTCCGTGCCTGGTCCCCAGGGGCAGAAACAGAACCTCCCTGTGAGCTTCAAGTGGCTCCTTTTCCAGAGGCTCTGGGGTCAGTGGGAGGCTGCAGGGATGTCTGTGGACAGCACGGCTGTCTCACAGGATTGCTGCTGGGGAAGCACGCGGGGACGAGCGCGTTCCGGGTATCCCCGGAATGACACGCTGAGCACCCCTCTCAGTGCCACACAAAGCGATAGCCAGGGCATTCACTGAGGGCTCCACCAGCACGTCATGAACTTCCACGCGGTGTGAACACGTAGATGCTGCCTGGGACGCCGACACGTTGTTCCTCTGAGTTCCTAACGCGATTTTGGTGGTGGCTCCAAACGCCATAGCCCTGCTGGGCAGACTTTCAAAGGTGGGTAGAAACGCGTGTTTGCACATCAAAACAGGCAATTTGTTTCACAAACACCAAGGTGTCCAGTTATCCATTTTGCTTATGCAAATATGAATTTTCACAAGCACAGCAGCTGTGCCTTCCCTGCGATTGTTTCCGTGAGGTAGCGGATTGTTAGGGAAGGAGCCGCGCCTGTGATGCTGCTCGGGGAGCCTTTCTGGGGACGGGTTGCACGAGGCGAGAAGGGTACGGGCAGTCCAGGGGCACTTCGGCTCACTCCTTTGGGGTGGTGCAAAGCCGACGTTGTGAAATCTGAGTCTGGGAACAGTTCTGTGACAGAGGTCAGGATCCCCACTGAGGGGGAAGACTGTGGACCCCTGAGCCATGCTATGTCCACGTCGATTTGGGGCGTGATGCCTTCTCATCCCACGCTCTGGGGCGCCGTGCTGGCCTTTTGGACCCCGCTCTGCTGTTTCGTGGGGATCCGTGAGGGTTTGCTCAGGGCTTCGCAGGGCACCCAGGTGTCGGACTCGAGCGCGCGTACGCCGAGCCTCCCCGGGGAGCGTCGCCATCCGCACCCCAGGGCAGCCCCGCGCAGCGCATCCCGCGGAGTCCGCTGCCCGGCGCTGCGCTGCGGGGCCCG
>VZRX01013816.1:122503-145604 GCA_013398075.1 Notiomystis cincta
TTAACTACCCCCCCGGGGGGGTTGCCTTTTTTTTTTTTTTTGTCCTAAAACTGGTTTACAGTTGAAAATAAAAAGGCAAAACTCTGTAAACAGTTTCATTTCCACATCCCTGGTTTTCCCTTCATTCTTTCAGAAAAATTAACCTTTAACAGCAGTCATGTCCCTGCATCTGCTGTCAGCTGATCTTCGAAGATTTCTTTTTTCCTGCTTTTTCCACCGTCAGCTGAAAGATTCAGTGGAAGCTCCTTGCTCTTCCCCCTTCCCCTGCCTTTCTTTGGGAGTAATTTTGTGTTGCAGAGTGTCCAGCCCTAAACACAGCCTTGCACTCAGTGCCCCTCGCTCGGCGGTGTCCTTGGGGCTGGACGTGCCCGTGCTGCTCTCGGAGCCTGCGGCACATTCCTGTCTCCTTCCAGGGCTGGCCCTCTTGCTGGACCCTCCTCTGTCCTTGGGAAAGCACAGGTTAAGCTCTCCTGCCTCTGCATCAGTGTGGATTTTGGGTTTCTCTCCTTTTGCAGCCCATCTTTCCTGTTCCTCCCCATCCCATCCCATCCCATCCCAGCCGCCGCTCGGGCTTTGACCATCGCAGTTTCCTGCTCCTTCCACTCCTTCCTTGCCCTGGGTACTGAAAAGAAAGGGCCACTTGTGCTTGTCGTGCCTTTCAAGTCCACATCCTTAACGACCAAGAAAAGGACTAGATTCTCTCTCAAAGAAACTTACAATCATCTCCTGAATCTGTTTTGCTCACACCACTTTTTTTTTTAAGTAATGAAAAGAAGTCAAAGAGAAGTAGATTTTTCTCCTGTCCTTTAGGAGCAGAGAAATAGGAACGCTCTGAAGAGGGACCACTCTTTACCATTTCACTGAAGTCCACCCAGGTGACCTGCCTGGAAAAAGGCAGGAGCTGACAAAGCATCCAGGGCCCAGCTGGGTGGGCAGTGAAGGCAGAGGTGATGCTCCCACCTTGCTGCTCTGCCTGAGCTGATGTTGGCACCTGCAGAGAACGAGACAGGCTTCCTGCCCTTGGCTTGGCATCCGAGGCTGCCAGAGGGCTTCTGGGACACGAAATGTGTGTGTCTGTCCACTCAGAGCAGGTTTGGGGGCCGCCCCAAACTTTAGATCTGTTTTAAGTTCAGATTTAGAGTCCAGGTCCGTGGTGGGACTGGCACAGTTTGGTGACAGCAGCGTTCTTTGACTTGTGGCTGATGGCAGATTAGACCTGTGATCCCTCCTGCTGGTGTGATTAGGGGCAGGGTAAGCCAAGACCCTGGCAAAGGAAGGGTATTGAGACTTTCAGCTCTCTGAGCATCCTCCCTGTGAGTTATTTCCAAGTGCTTAGCTGTGAGAGGCAGTTTTCAGTTCACTAATGTGCCTAGTTAGCACCCATAATGAGGCTGGCTGCCTTTGGATTGACAGGCCCATTAAAACACAACAAATCTATGTTTATTTAGTACTATGAAATGCATCTCTCACGTGGTTGTGGGGGTTGTTTTGATTAAACTTCAGAGCCCGTGAAGTTTTAATTTATTTGGTATCTCCTTGACTTGGCTTTACTGGTGTTGCATTGGTTTCAGCCACTGCTTTGTGACAGGAAATCCACAGCTCTAAATAATGTGCATTTTGCTCATTAAATTGACTATTACTTATGCACAGTAATTTCTTGCTCTGCTTCTTGGCATATTTACTATATGCTTGCTGAGCAGCTGTAGATAAGCAGTTGAAGGGGCACATTTGAAAGGCACTTTTAAAAGTGCAGCTTCCTATACAGATCCACTTTGGCCTCTAGCATCAGTAATAATTTTTGCTGGTGAAACAGTGACCCATAAATAACTTATCATCCAAAATCTCTAAAAACAATACGAAGAAGTCCAAAGGGTGGTAGAATTATTATAGTTCTGGGTTACTTGGAAAATTAACTAATATTCTGGCTCCTGAGATTTTGGAAACAAATTAAAGAACCCTTTTTTTTAGGTAGCAGGCTGCTTTTAATGGTTCTTCTGTATTAAGGAGAGTACAGTATTGTAGGTTATTTATTTCTGGGCATGCAGTACAGGGTGAAGAGCCTGCAATTCAGCTTGCAATGCCTCTGTGCCCTGAGGTAAACTCTATTTCACAAAGGGAATTTTGATTATGGTCTACTGCTCTGTAGCATAGTGGAGGCTTCAAGAGGCAAGTGGTAAATGCTACCAAAGAAAAGCTGGATTGGAGCCACTGACGTCATCTAAGTAAATCTGCTGTAGGACTATAGCCATAAAATGACTGCCAGCCACCGAGCGCACTTTGGCCTTTTCTTGTCAAGTGTTTTAACTGCTGGCTTTTTCTTTGCTGCTTTTTTGCTGTTCCTCTGAGCAAGATGCTTTTCTAGTTTATTTTTTTAAAAATTTTTCCCCCCCCTCTCCTGGTGCTTGCTGTGCACAGGGTGAAATAGAGAAATGCTAACGTCCCCCTCCACGCTGCAGCTTGCAGTTCAAAAATTAAAAAGTAAACCAGTACTTTTCCATACGTGAGCCTGGCAGGATTCAGCTTCCATCACCAGCTATTTTTTAGGTGCAAGAGCCTGGCAGTTCAAGTTACAGCATACTGATGAGATTTGTGTTGTGGGCAAAAAGCATTTTGATGCTCTGGAAGGCGTGCTTCCCTGTGGAAGAGCTAAATGCATAAAAATGGCTGGGCTTGAATTCTGAATTAGCACAAAATGCAGGGGTGGGGGTGTGTGTGTGAGCACTCGAAATCCAGTGTTAGTCATGGCTGTACAGTTGACCTCGGCAGTTTCACTGCTGGAACAAAACTTTCCTGTTGTTTCAAACACCCAGATGTTTGTCACCAGCCAGTCTTTGATGATGCTTTCTGGACACAGCTGTAGAAACCAGGTGCATTAACCCTGGTAGCTCTAGGATTCATGGCTTAGGCTGTAGCAGTCATACCTGTACCTGAGGGTATCTCTGAAAGTGCATTGATATCCAGCTGCTCTCCACTTGAATTTCAGCTCTGTCGGGACTGCAGTGAAAGTACTCAAGTTTTTGACAGTGGATTTTAAATTCAGTGTCAATATTCTCTTGAAATGGATTTCCAGGATGTTTAACACACCATTTTTTTAAAAAACAGAATTCACTGTAAAACACATTTATAATTATTAGCCCGTGTGTCCCATGACAATATCTGTTTGCTTGATTTATGTGCTTTTTTCCTTTCTTAAACTTTAAAATAAAAATTAAGCATCACTGTTTTTGAAGTTTGAGTCTTATGATCAGAAATATATTAAAACCAGTATCTTATCCATGAATCATTAGATGAGTCAGTTCCTGAAACCACTACAAGCCTCACAGTTCTTGGCTTGGGCTGAAAGCAGGAAATCCAGGCTTCAATAACTTCCTTTCCCAGTACTGGCTATAGCAGCCTTCGTGGTTAGTATATGCTGCTTTTGTAAGCAATAGGAAGATGTATGTCTGAGGAACAAAGGCACTCAAGTCAATTTGCTGAAACTGTTTATAATTTGTGGTCTTGATTTGAATGTCAGGATGCATTGGCATATTCTGCTCTCTGTGCTGCAGTACATTTTCCAGCAGTGATATTCAGCGTGTGAAATAAAGGGAACACGTTATGGCACAAATCTTGGACAAAACCCACCTAATCAGTTTTCCAGAAAACAGGAAGATATTTTAGTGAAATCATCCAGCTCCTGAAGGCTAACGGGAGTGAGAGCTGAACACACAGGCATAAATTTAAAATGTTTATTTAGCAGTTACTTTGTTTTATGCTTGTGCAACAAACTATTTTTATTCTGTTTCTGCGCTCCAAAAGGGCTTGAAAAAAACCCAACCCAAACTTGGAACTTATAAAATAAAAACACATGATTTGTTTTTCAGTCTCCTTTTTTTGCAGTGAAAACTGTTTGCCTCCTCATAATCAAGGACACATTGATTGTCTCTGTGTCAGTGGAGCATTGTTGGCTGCAGAATCCATCCTTTAAACTTGGAGTGCCTCTGTGCTCTGACATCTGGGCAAGGGGATGCACTATGTACCTTTTTTTGAGCTAATGGGGCCAGATTCAGGCTTGGTACAATGCTGATCTTAATGTGTTTACACCTGCAAAGTGTTCAACCCTTTCTGCTTTTCTTAAATATTATGAAAGACACTTTGGTATCTTGTACTTATTATTTGGTTAATTTAACCATCTAATTAATTAGCAGCACATAAAGGCCAAACGCAGCTTCTTTAATTACTCTTTTTATTCTTCCCTCCCAAACCTCATTTGTTGATTCTGAGGGACCAGGATTTCTTCTGGAATGTTTGCAGGGATGCTGGTGGACCACATAGGTGCAGGGAGCATTGAAAGGGATCAAAAGCAGCATAGCTGCTCCTTGACTGCAGTTCCCAGCTCCCCGGTACGGGAGGTTTGCAGTGATGCCCGCGAGCCTCGAGCTCTGCTGCTGTTTGCTGTGAGGCTCAGGAGCTGCTGCAGTCACACCCCAGCCAGGCAGAGATCATGGCACGAGCCTTGTGCAGTGCAGAGCCCCCTGAGCAGGATGGTTTTCTGGGGACGAGCTGGCCCGCCTCGCCCTTCCCGCTCTGCGCCTCTGAAGAAGGAGCAGCCTCCCCTCTGGAAGATGCTTGCATCCCTGAAGGAGGATGCTGGGGAGGCTTGCCCCATTCCATCCTTTCCCTGGGTGAGTTCCAGTGGTGCTTGAGCAGTGCTGGAGCCCCAGCTGTGGGTGCAGCCTCACTCAGGTGTGTCCCCTCCGCCGCCGGGAGCTGACGCTCCACGGAGTGCAGCGCTCGCCATCACAGCACCCACCGTGGATTTAACTCACTGCACCGTGATTAGCTTCTTGTAATAACAATAATTATCATCATTAGCTCCCTACAATAACAAGGATGTTCTTCCCGCTGCTTCTGCTTGCTGATTTTGGGACAGAAATCTCGCTCCTTTCCTGTTTTCTGCTTAAGGCAAACTTGGGCAGAGGAGAAGCACGGTGGCTTTTCACAGCATCAAAGCAAATGTAAAAAGCATTGTTCCTCTTTGTGATCATAAGGAGTGCAATTTTCTATTAATTAATGTTAGACAACAGATTGTTTAAGAACAAAGGGGAGAACCTGCAAGTGGAATAAACATCTGAAGTTTAGAACCCAGGTTATAGTTGTGCTTGATTTAATTTTTTTTCCCCCTTGCAAAGAAATGTAAATGATTTAATATTGCTTTTCTAGTTGAACAGTCCTGAATTTGGGAATTGTAATGGGTAAGATCTGGAGATACATTTTGATGAAGTTCATCCACTTCCAATGTGTATGAACTGAACATCTTTGTGTTGCCATCGATCAGAGAGATGTCCTGTTGCTCTAATGTGGATTTTGGTTTTGGATTAGAAGCCTGGGGCTTTGAATTGCTTGCTGTCTGTAGACCAAGTCATCAGTGGCAAGTGATTGATTCATTAATTAAAATCAATTTAAATGGATTTGTAAGCCTCATGTAACAGATTATCTTATTAACAGCATGAGAAAGGCACTGTGATCTGCAAGGAATGTGTCGCTTTAGACAAAATATAGCACAATTTTGTGGGAGAATTTAATGAATTGCTGTTGCTGTAGGTGAACTATGCAAATGGAAGAGCCTTGCTTAAATCCTACATTAAACAGACTCTTCCTGTTGAACATGTTTTATTTTTTTAAACCTCCTCCAAAATACTTGCTTTAAGTGTATGTGTGTGTGTGTTTCTGTACCTACTCATGGTCACAGTGACATGTTAACTATTGTCAAATTTCTGATATATTCCAATCTTGGAGATTTAAATTTTTTTTTTTCTGTAACATCTCCCTCGCCCTATTAAAAAATATCCACAAGGAGAAAAACGATTTTCTAAATTTCTGAAAACAAAATGACAGAAAGAGCACATAGTAGTGTTTAATCCATGCTCTGCCTGCTCAGCAGTGCTGTCTGGAGGAGGCACTTTGGGCAGCTGAAGGGGCCAGGCGGGCAGAGGGGACTTCTGGCAGAAGTGAAAGTGTTGAGGAGGTGGCAATAAAAGCTTTCCTGGCTGGGAGAGGGGAGGCTTGTCTGTCATCTTTGCATTCATTGTGTAACTTCTTTTTTACATCAGGCTGTACAGCAAGTCAATGCAGGCACCTCTGTGTGTATTAATATGCTCTGGGATCAGGCCTCAAGAGTATCTAAGCCAAGGTGTCAGCAAAATCAATGGGAATTTTGGATTTAGTTTCAAACACAGCAGGGCTGTTGCCTCTAAGCCATAGCCTTGCCCGCAACTTTTCAGTAATCTCAATAACATGTGTGCTCCATGCTGGTTTGCAACCCAGGCTTCTTCAGGAAAGGAGATTTTTAATTGTGGGTGCATCACTTTACACCTTCCTTCCCTAGCCTGTGCTCTCTGAGCATTTGTGATTAGGGAGCAAAGTGAATTAAATTATGAGATCACTTTTCCATTACAATGAAGCTAGTTTCACTTCATTTCCTCTGCTGTACTGAAGAGATGGAAGAATCTATTGTATCAACTGAAAAATTTTAATGAACTTCTTAGGAAAAATACAACCCTCACAACAAAATCTCAACCATCACAGAGCCCTGAATTGCCTTACAAACATCATCCATTTCATGTGTAGGTGATCCTTCAAAGCAAAGCATTGTTGATGAGCTTTGTTTGCTAGGTAATCTTGCTGTCATTGGCAGTAGAGATTACAAATCTTTAACCAAAAAAGATGGGAAACTGGATTGACATGGTAAACCCAGCTGTTGCTGTGTTTTGGTGAAATTAATTTCTGCATTTTGGTGAAATTAATTGCATTGTCTGAGATGTGAGGAATTTGTCATGGTGGGAAGCATTGTTCATTGCTTGTGGAAAGTCAGACAAGGAGTTTAGGAGCTGCAAAACCAGTCAGGTATCACCCTCACACTTCCTTTAAAATACTGCAGGAAGTCTTGGCAGTGACCTCCAGTTTGCTCCATAGTTCTCTCCTGGTGTTCTTTGGGTTTTGACTTTGGGGTATGATGGGTGTTGTGCCTCACCATGCACAGGGGTGTGGTGCCAGCCTGCTGCCTATCATCACTCCAGCAGGAAATTTGGATAACTCCTTGGAAGTGCACAGCTGTAGAAACAGCAGGTCTCGCCCATGTCCCACTCCCACAAAGCCCAAGACACCTCCTGGATCATCCCTTTCCCTCCCTGAGTCTGCAGCAGGTGCAGGAGTGTGGAAGTTTGTGGCTGTGTCCTGCTGGGTCACTGGAGCCTGGGAACTTGGAGCTGGCATTGGAATTCTGGGTGTGTCGAGTTATTTCGTCCTGGACACAGCCCTGGAAACCAGGGAGAAAGTCTCCTTGCCCTGGCTGACGTGAGCCTGCCACTTTGAAATCAGAACAGCCATGTAACAGTGATTTATTCTGTGGAGCCTTTGGTTTGGAAAGGAGTAAGGAGACTCCTGAACTTAGAAGGAATGTGCTGAGTCACAGCATTTCCTTGCAAGAGGAAAATAGGGCAGAAGTGCTGCCCTCGGCTGGGACGGGGTTAATTTTCTTTTTCGTGCCTGGTGTGGGGCTGTGGTTTGGATTTGCCAGCTGGGGTTAAGCCACTGCAGCAGGACAGGAGCAGGATGCAGCCCCCTCAGAGCTGCAAACCTGCAGGGTGGTAAGTCCAGGTGGCAGACCTGGGTTTCATACTGGGTCAGGTGTGCAAGGGGAGTCCTCTCCTTCAGCTGCTGCATCCTCCACATCCAGTCCCTCCCTCGTAGTGCCACAACTTCAACTAATTGACTTCAGTTTCTACACAGAGTTCTGGCTAACAGGAAGAGGACATTGGTGAATAGCTTTTAAATAGCATACTGAATAACCCTGCCATTATGACTTTGGGGAATATTTTCCATCCCTCTTTTCTCTATAACATGAATCTCAGTAACATTGTATTAAGGCTGCACGTTTTTGGGTTTTGGGTTTTTTTTTTTTTTGTGTATTTACGTTGGAAACCTTGTGAAATGTTTTTTATTCTCTCAAGTTATAAATAGTTCAGTTGGCTCAACTATCCCTTTTGTAAGCACACGATTTTTTTGTAACAAGACATAGTTCTGGGGCAGTGTTGTACAACTGCAATTGAGTCGTACAGGAGTAAAATTTCCATGGTGTTCTGTGAAGGTCAGTGGTATGCAATTAATTGTGGACCCATGACAGGTGCTGAGTAGGAAGTGCTGCTGCCCTAGACACTAAATATAATAATTAGGCTCAGGGGTTAGAATTAAAAGCATGGAAGAGACATTGATTCTCATTAACACGGAATTTGAGCTGATATTTGTGTTCAGAATTCCGTTTGTATCTTGCATATTCAAGGAAAGGTGTCTGTTCTGAAGCTTGGAAATGGGAGCCAAATTAAGGGGACTGTGTACTGAAATGATTGCAAAATTTTTGATGCATGGTGAGCCAGTCTGAGCCGTGAAGGCTTCCAGTTATCAATATTTTCAGAGGAGAGAGCCTTTGAAGGCTTCCAGAGGGAGGTCCTGGCCACCTCTGTGCCTGAAGGGAGATTGGTGGGCCTCAGGGATGTAGGAGCAGATTTGGGAGGGGATGAAGCTGTCACTCGGTGTGGGGGTTCAGGTGAGGGTTTGAACAGCTCAGTCTCTCGAATGTCCAGGGTGTCTCTGGATGTTTTATGCTGTTTGCTGGCCTAATGGAAGTGCCATTGGGCAAAGGAGGGGAAAGGTTTACACTCTAAGGAAGAATGTATGTTTGAAAACTGCATTTCGACTGCACCTGCAAATTCTTTGGTTTCTCAGGCTCAGCAAAATGTGTTTTACTTAAGAATATTTAGAAAAGTGACAAGAAAGGGCCAGAATGTGAGAGTTTGTTTCCCTGTTTTTCCACTGTGAACTCAGCCTGCCAGACCCCACTGATTTCGTTGTGCTGCCACGCCAGGAGGCTCTCTGGGGCAAGTGGAGGGAGTTTGGATAAACCATGGTGTGTGAAACCCTGGCAGCACACGTGCTGTGGTGTGATGCAAACAGGGCATAACTGCCACCAGCACAGACTGAGTGTTCCCTGGAGTGGGCCAGACTGAGCAGGAAATGTCACAACTGTGAAGACTTCTTGGCTCCAGAGAAGGCAAAGGCATAAATGCATGGTGTCTCCCCTGCTTGCATTTACACCTTTATATACAAAGTCTTTTGTGGAAGGCTTTACTCACTGGCAAACAGAGTGAAAAAAAAATGAAGTAAAAATCTAATGTTTGTCAGCTCAATATCTCTCCCCAGTTTTAATCAAGTAGACTTACTTGAACTCATAGCCCTCTTTAGACAAACTGTCAAAGATAATTGCTCTTGTTTCTCCTCTGATTTTAAATGTGCACATTTTATGGGAGGATCAGTTGGTACTAATATAAAAAGGCCAGTTTGCCTTGGCTTAGCCCATCTTTGTAAGAACCATGACTTGGAAATTGGAGAGTGGTTCCCTGTGGAATGCTGCCGCTGCTGGTGAAGGCATTGAAATGTGCTGTGAGTCCCTGTGGCTAAGTGCTGTGGGAAATTGTGAATTAATGTTTCAGCAGAGGGTGTTCATAGATACTTCAATGTAAGAAAAACTTTCAAAGTGATGCTTTAGAGGATTTACCATTCCCCTTGTGGGGCAAACTTCAGTGAATAATATTGCTGTAAATTCCAAATAAATTCAAAGTATAAATAGTTTGCCACATCTATCTGTATATCCCTATCTGTCTGTCTGTCTATCTCTCTCTGCCTATCTCATATACCAATTCTGACCAACCCTTAAAATCATTGCATTAGAGCTCTTCTAATCTGGTGATTTGAACATGCCTGGAGATTTTTTTTCCCCTGCTTCTGGGCAGGAAGGTGATCATGTGATTAAGGCACAAGTCAGAGAGCAGAGATTTGTGTTTGGTTTCTGGGGCAGAGTTGAGAGAGAAGCTGGGAGAAGTGATCATAGCTACTGGTGTAGAGACAGTAGGGAAAAATCAGAGGAAAATCCATCCTGTTGCTTCCAGGGGGCCAGTTAATATTTGCCAAGTCCCTGTACATACCTGCGTGGAAAGTGGTGTCAGTGTAAGTGGTTGTCCCCAAGACAGATTTCCCTGCTTCTTTACTTTACCCAATATTCCATAATTGGCTTGGAGTGGTGAGAATGAGTGTAATTAAGTCTCATAATTAATTAATATGAGAAAGCCTACACAAAAGCAGAATAAGTATTTGGGATTCCAGGATTTGTTCCCTTCTGTAAAATTGGAATAATAATACCTTATAATATAATATAAAATACTAATAATGCTCTAAGGGAGAATTGGGTAGCAGTTAGAAAGTGCTTTATTATGAAAATGTATGTGAAGAACCATTTTTAACTGCAGCAACGACTGCACAGTCCTTGCAGACAAGCTGATTCTCCTCTGAAATAACATACTGCCACTGGTGTGTCCCAGCTCCAGCAGTTACATCAAATTCATATCTGGGGCTGCTCAAAGAATGATCACAGCTTTTTTGAAGTTTTTTTTTTTTTTTTTCCTGAGAAGTTTTTTTTTTCCTTTTTAATTAAAGTAATAGTTTAAAAATCCTTAGTTAGAGGTGTAATAACAGTGATTTAGATTTCCCACTATACTAAGTCACCAAGCAGGCCAAACAGTCATACACATAATTTAGGACATAAAATCTCAGAGAATGCTTTATGATGAACTGTTAACAGACTGCTTTCATCATGTGCAGTGATTCCAGATCCATGAGAAGAAGGCAGCTTACAGAGCCCTGGGTCCCTCTGTGAGAATGACCCACCAGCAGCTCTTCTTTTTCCTTTTCCTTTTGCATTTGTGGAACTGAGTGCAGGTGTTGGCCTGGGAATTCACTCACTGGCCAGACACAAACCAAGGGCTGCCTGCAGAGGTCTGTCCAGCAGCCTGTGTGCAGCACAAACCACTCCTGCTGCTGTTTGGCAGACTTGTCCACAGGGGAACAGGGTGAGGAACAAGTCACAATCAGGTGGGGCTGGGGGAGCCACCAAAGGTCAATGGGGCTGTGCTGACCAGTGAATTTCTGGGAGCAATGCTTGGAGTAGGGATGAGCCATCAAAAAGCTCCTTCTGATTGCAAAGGTACAAAAAGCCATGAAACCTGGCCAGGACAGTGAGAGCTGGAGCTTCTCAGTGATGGTGTGAGCCAGGAAAGGGTGAGCTGCTCAAAGCCATGCCCAGGCCATACTCGTATCAGCTCCTGGGCTTTACCATTCCAGCTCTGAGGCAGTGCAGGGGACTCTGGAGCAGGAAGGATGAACCTTAATTATCCTTCCAATTGCCCAGCAAAGAGTGTTTGTGCCCAGCATGAGGCTGTCAGCACAATGTGAGGACGTGGGGAAGGGAGCTTGCTTCAAGTCGTCCCTGCCAGCCCTGCCCGAGGGGCTCCTGAGGGATCACCGGGCTGCTGGAGGTGTTCCTGAGGGATCACTGGGCTCCTGGAGGTGTTCCTGAGGGATCACTCAGCTCCTGGAGGTGTTCCCTGAGGGATCACTCAGCTCCTGGAGGTGTTCCTGAGGGATCACTCAGCTCCTGGAGGTGTTCCTGAGGGATCACTGGGCTCCTGGAGGTGTTCCTGAGGGATCACTCAGCTCCTGGAGGTGTTCCTGAGGGATCACTCGTGGCACTGCTCAGACAGTGGTGGAGCTCTGCACTTTCCCAGCGCTGTGGTGGGAGTTTCACTCCAGTTTCACTCCAGTGGGAATATCCATGTGCCTGTTGCTGACCTCAGAAGGAAACCTGCAGAAGTGACTGACTGTGGGGAGTACGGGAAGGGCACTTTGGAAGGGCCTTCTGTAGGTGCAGCACTACTGAAATCTAACTGGTATAAATGCGAGTTTTGGAAGTGCACAGTCTTGGACGATGAAGCTTGGCAGAGAAACGCAGTATTCTCTTTTATTGTTAGCTACATCCTTTTCCTGTGAGAGCTGATGAGAATGTTTTCATACTCAGCATGTTTCCTCTGCTCGCTGCAGTTCGTGTGCCAGCGAGACCCTCCCGAGGAGAGCGAGCTGGCTCTGCCTGCAGAGGGGTGCAGGGAGCTCAGCCCTCTCCGAGGGGCGAGTCCAGGGCCATCTGTGTGTGTGCACAGCGCTGCGGCAGAGCCACAAATACTCTGTGCCTTTGTAAACTCCTCAGGAGAACTTCGGGGCCGGCTCGGGTTTACAATGGAGCGGCAGCAGCTGCTGCACAGCGAAATCTGCAAGTGAATTGCCAGAGGATATGAGCCTCTTGCTGTGCCCCTCATAAAACTGCCCTGAAAGAAAGTCATATTTATCTCAAAAGTGGCAGGCTTGGCGGGACGCCCTGGTAACTTTTTTGCCAAGCAAACCTAAAGTGAAACTGGCTCGCCCTGACTCCGCTAGATTTGGGTTCACCTAACCTCCTCTGGAGAGAGCCTGCAAGGAAGGAGGGGCAGGGACGGAGGATTACACGCAGTTCTTTTAGATTTCCCTGGCACATTTCCACTACCCCACATGAAAGTTCTTTTTAAAATCACAGTGAAGCTTGAAATACATTTAATAATTAAATTAAGATTGTTCCTATTCAGCTTTGGCTTTGCTGAGTTTAATGCAGGAGTCAAATAACTACTGCAGACAGAAGAAAAACAAATGCTTGGCACATTTCCCTACAAGGCTGAAAGTGAGTCAGTATCTAGGAAGGCTTCTCAATGGAAAATGAGAAAATAATCTTAATAAAAAATTCAAATTATTCAGATGAGCTGCTTGTAAATTATTCACATAAGTACAGTAGTTGCCACAATGAGAAACTTCTCTAACATTTTTGGCAGACATTAACTTGAAAATAAAGACCGAGAGATAATTATTATTATTATTATTATTACTACTACTACTGTCATTTTGGTTTGTGCTGCATTAGTATTAAGAGGTCCAAATAAGCATCCTAAATCCACTGTTCCAGACTCTGCTCTACTGCAAAGAGATACTCCCAGCTCAGGAAAACTTAGTTTTTAAATGCACAAGATAGGGTCTCTGAGGGAATTTAGGAGTCAAAGCCCCACAGGAACTTGTGGCAAGATCAGGGTTTAATCCTGATCCACTAAATTCCAGCCCAGCCTGTAAAAAGCTGCATCCCTCCTGTAAGCCTTTTGGATTCCTTAACAGGATGAGGCTTTACACTGCTGAAACATCAGGATAAGGTATTGGCATCTTCTTAGGAAGGTAATGCTGGGCTCCAATTAAATAGATCTTCAGGAGGGGGTCATGTGACATCAGGGCACTTCATGATTTTTCCCCCCTGTTTTCCTTCTCCACTCCTCATTTTTTTAAAGGAAAAAACTGACATCCACCAGTTTACTTTTCCTGTTTTTTCCCTGCACCTCCCGCTCACCACTTGTCACACACTGTGGACTGTGGAGGTGCAGCATCCAGAACCAAAAGAGGAAATGTGCTGATTTTGGCAGCTGCCCAAAATGACCTCATTTCTTTGCTATTGGAAGTTTGTGCACTTTTCTGGCAGGCAGCACGGTTCAAAATATGATTGCCTAGCTCTTAGCATGTCTTCATTGAAGAAAATGCTTGCCAGACACTTAAATGCTGTATCCAAACCCCTCCTAGCAGCAGGATGTACCTGACAGGGTGGCTGGGCAGCCTGGTTGGAGGGAGCAGGATGGGAGGGATGATGAGGGCAGAGGAAATGGGATGAGCCTCTGGTGTGTGTGAGTGCTGGAGAGGAGCAGTGGGATGGATCTCTCCACGGGGCACTGCTGTCTTCCCACCTCCAAACAGAGCCTGGGACTGTGGAAAATCCCGGGGAGTGGTGCAGGTGTATCACTAAATGAGATTATTGTAGGCTGGTGCTCTGCCCAGAGGCTCTGCTGCGAACAAAACCTGCCAGTGCAAAAGACACAGCAGCCTGCAAGGAAAGTGGGAATTATCCGGGGTTGTAATTGAAGAGTCAGGTGAAAATTAAGTCTTCTCCTAAGGTAAAAAAAAAATCTGAAAGAGGTTAATTATTCCAGGAAGAGAAAGTAATAAAGATCTGCATGGAAAAATAGCGATTTAGATCTGACTGGTGATTGTGTGATTGTATCGGAGGTACAGATGTGTGTGTACATTATAAGCCTCCGAAAAATATGTCATCTTCCCAGAAGAACCTGACTGCAAATCACAGAAATCTTCTTTTACTGCTTTCCACCCCTCCTGAAAATGTCTTGGGTGTGTCTCGTGCATCAGAAGGGGATGAGATTGTTGTTTGAAGGTTTGGCCTTGGAGAATGTAAGGGCCACTGAAATAGTTTGGCAGAGGAGTTGAGCAACAGCAAATGGCCTATTTCCCTTCACCAGGTTAGTTGTGTAAGAGCTTTCTCCTGCCCAGCATGATTGATTCTCCTTTTGTGATTTATTTTGTGAGGATTCAACTTTTGGCAGCTCACTTAACTATTTTGGAGACTGAAAATAAAGTGACAAAAGCCAACCTGCTGCAAACCTGCAGATGTATTGATGGACGATTATCTTGCAAGGAGCTTTTTCTGGGTAGGCTCCCAGAATCTGTGGAAATACTTGAGAACTCCTGCATCAGACTGAGCGAGTAGCCTGGAATTAAATTATGTCAGGCTCTTCCTGGTGAAGACACTGTGAAAAGACTTTGATGCTTTTGGGGCATGGAACAGCTCTGTGGTGACATTTGTTCCATTGGAGATGCAAACCTTTCAATTCCAGTAAAAGCTGCTCAAAGGTTGGTTAGATGTCAGCTGTTTAATCATACAATTTTAGGGGTAACTGTAAATAGGTAAAAACCTCAGTTAAGGATTCAGGTCTTTGAAATAACAATCAATAAAAGCCCTGTTCAAAGCTGCTTTTGTGTTGGCTGAGAGTGACCACAAAATTGTAAACTGTACTGGAATAGCGTATTTAAATAAGTCATTTATCACATTGCATGCGCCATATGATACAGCTATGTGCTGTTTTTAAAAGACAAAAATCAGATTATCCTTGACTGTGTCACCAGATGGTGTGTAACAGGCAATAGAATTATGGATTATGAGACATAACTTTCACTCCTAGGTAACCTGACTGACAAAACCTTTCTGCCTTGTAAAAACAAGACACTCAAGGACTGAGTGGATGGCAGAATTATTTTTTCCTACCTGCAAAAATTCCCCTTGACCAGGAAACAAGTTCATACGTGTAGCCAGAGAAAGAAACAGGCAATCAAATGAAAATATTTCTACCTCACTGTTATTACTGCTTTTTTTTTTAACATTAAAACCAAAATTGTTCTTAAAAAGGCTCTCTCCCTATTAATGTAGTTAAATTTCATTAATTGCTGTAACTTGAACCTCGTGGTAGTCTTTGTACAAATATAAACCTGGGGAGAAAAAAAAATAATTTAATCCTAAAATGGAAGGCCAAGCCGTAAGTGATTGGGAAAAGTCTCTGGTTACCTACCTGCATGTACTGCTGTAAATTTTGATTTAGCAGAAGCTCTTGCAAGGCTGACATGAGCCAGGAACAGGGAAGCAGAATGGGAGGGCCAGTGGCTTCTCTTTCCTCCCCAGGTCCACTCAGGGAGTGCCCAGGTGCTCACCTGGAACCAGGAGAATTGCCACGCCAGTGGTTTGGGATTTTAGGGTCTGCAGCAGGTCAGAGGGGCTCAGCCCCCCACCTGCCTGGCCTCTGGCAGGTCTGACAGCCAGGCTCCCCTGGCAGGCTCCTGCTGTGTTCCCTGGCACCAGGAGCCCGAGGAACGGGCACATTTCTGAAATGCACACGGATTTATTTACCAGAGAAGAGCTGCCCGCCCGCAGCGCTGCGCCTTTAAACTGATGCGTTCACATTAAAGAGAGACATTTAAATAATGCAAAGGGGTAAACTGGCTTGAGTTATGTGTGGTTTGAGCTGGGTGACTCTTACTGCCTTTTATGGGAATCTCTCATCTAAAGTCCTGCACAATTATCCCCAAGGGCAAGTATTAACCCCGTAAAAGAGAGGATATCGCCAGTTATACATCAGACATTATGTATCTGTGTTATGGCTGTGGTTGGCTCTGGCTGAAGATGGAGCTTTATTAGGGCCCGTGCTGGATAACGGGAACCTGGGCTGGCTTCCTTTATTCATGGAACACAGGGAACTCCTTGGGCAGGGTGATTAACCCAGAGCACTAATTAAGCGCTCCTATCATTCTGCGATAACGAGGTGCTGTTCACAAAGGAAGGGGAAAAGAAGTGGCCTGAGCTTTGAGGGCCACGAGCCTGCTGAGGCTGCCCTGGGTTTGGCTGTGCTGCTGGGGCAGGGGCTGGGCTCTGCTCTTTGTCACCTCCCTGTTGTGGCACTGCCATTGCCACCCCAGAATGGCATCCCCGGCACCCCGTGTGTGCCACTGGCAGGAGTGGGAGCTCGGACAGCAGGGCTTGGTCTCTGCTTTGGGGGGCCCTTGGGGGTCCCATGAGGAGATGATTAGCTCAAGGGGCTGATGAGAAAGTTGTTTATTGATTGGAGCAGTGCAGAGGGCAGTGAGTTAGCACTGCATTATCTGATGCGTGGCTGCCGCTCTCCCACGGGCTGCCTGCCCGTAGCCAAAGCTGCCAAACCCTCCTTGGATTTATTAATCAGGTGATGTCACGAGTCTGGGCCACTGTGTCTGCACTGGCCTTGGTGCCTGTCAAAGCTGATCTCTGGAAACAGCCAGAGTGGGTGAGCAGTGGGAGCAGTGAGCACAGCCTGCTCCGGGCTGCGCGTCCGTGTCTTTGGACACGCTTCAGCCAAAACACTGGCCCTGCAATCGGAGCTGGGAGCTTTCTGGGAGCTGCTGAGGCTGTGCCCACGAGTGCAGTACCACTCACAGCTACTCACAGAGACAGCAGCAGCATGCTTTCCTCAGCCAGGAGAGGAAGGAAAGCACCGTCTGCTCTGGGGAGCAGCTCAGGGAGGGACGGCGCTGGAAGGCAGCCCCGGCTGAGAGCTGTCCAAGATGTCACAGCCACGGCCGTGCCCTGCTGTCCCCTGGGCACAGGGATCTCAACAACTGCCTCTCCGAAACTGGGACACTGGGAAAATCCTCTGTGGAGGGGTCACTGGGGGCTGCTGGCCCTTGGCTATCAGCACTTGCCTTCCTCTCTGGTCTTTCCCAGCCCAGAGGCCAAAGGCTTGGAGCAGTGGTGGGACACGCTGCAGATGTTTTAGAACCCTCACTTGTTTTTCTCATTAATTAAGAAGTTGCTGTCTGTGCTAGATTGAGCTCAGTCTCCCTCATCCGTTCTTTTTTTCTGTATTCTCTCTCTACGGCTTTTCTATTTTCAGGAGGTAAAAGCAGAAATACGTAATTACAAAAAAAAATTTCTTTGAACTTATAAAATGCAGGTTGCTTAAATTATGCAGTTAAAGGATAAAGAAAATCACAGAGCAATTTTAACAAATTGCCCGTAACTGTATTGCACAAACAAACCTCTCATAAGAAATCTTAGAAAGGTGTGTTTGAGGGTGTAATCTTAGCTTGTGGCTAAGTAGAGTTAAACTTGTTTTTCAAGTTGGTTGTGTATAACTTTCTCATGCTAAAGATTGTGAGCATTCCAGAAGGAAAACAGTTCGTCTGTAGCAGGAGTTTGATGGTAAATGTTGATTATCTCCAGTAACTCTGGCCCCTGGTCCAGGTACAGCACTTCACACAGTGGCTCCCCTTTTGATCTGTGTTCTCTTTGTCTGAGTTGTACAATACATGTGTGTGGATATTTTTGTGGAATAACCTTGATGTTCTCAGGCAGAGCAAGCTTTCAAATTCTGAATTATAAACCTGAATGCAGCAGGGAGGACACAGTCCACTCACCCTTCCAAATACACTCGTCCTTCTTGTCAAATGCATGACAGGAATTTGTACACTTTGCACGTGTGCAGTAGTGTCATTCTCAAAATTCCCTTCCTAATAAACACCACTGCCTCACTCTTGGGCTCCAAACTCCTGTGCAGTTTCTGAATGGACCAACATCCCACATCCTTACCCCAACTTCAAGGTTTTTCCAGCATATACAATCTTTGTTGGTGTTTATGCAGTCTGTGCAAACCAATGTTTGCTGCAGAACTGCCACGTACCTTTGTAAGGATGCACAATACCTGCAAAACCTTCCTATACAACAGCCAAGCTTATGTACATGAGAGAACTGTTGATGCTCTATTACAGTTTAATTTGTTAATGAAACAAGATGGACTGAGCTCCTACTACACCTCTTTGGATGTTTGAGGCTAGGCACAATTAATTTATTTGTACTGTCTGTGTAGGCGTATGCCAGCTAATGTACTGTAAGAGCTTTTATCTTTATGTTCATAATGAAGAGGGGCAGGTTTTTGGCAACGAGACAAGGATTTTCTGATGACTCATCCTCTCTGGATTGTAAAACACTTTCTTGTAAAATCAAAGAAGAAAAGTAGTTCCTTAGAAGTAGGCTCAACCAGAGGAGTTTGTCCTTCAAAATCGAGCTGCAAAGCAGAAAGAAGAAAGGCTTATCTTCTTTCATTTAGTTGTAATTGGACCTCTGCTGCAAATTAAATCTTATTATTTGAGAGAATGTTCTTGTATAAGATATTAGAGTGTCCTTGGAGTAAATGTGGGGTAGGTTGCATTGTCAAGCACCTGAGTTTCTGCTCCTTTGTCATTGTATTGATATTCTGATCACCTTGGCAGTGCACTGGACATTTAGTTAAGTGGCAGTAGATCTCCCTTGACAGCAAAGTTCCACTGTTTGGCTTGTGCTGTTTGCCTCCCTGCTATCTAGGAAGAAATGTGGAGTGCAGGGTCTGGTGGGAGCTGGGACAGAGCTCTGTGTGTGTGTCTGAGTGCAGAGCTCGGTCCTTTCCTGTGTAACATTCAGCACTGGTTCAAGTGACACGTGGCCAAATGTCAGTGTCAGCTAAACGGGGAGAGGGCTCTGTGCTCCTGCTGATGGACAGGGGTGAGCACAGACTGTCCTGGGGACCTGAGTGCTGCAGCAGGAAGGAGAGGCTGGAATGCACGAGGAGTTGCTTTATTTTGTGTGAGAGAGAAACCTGCCTTTAATGAAGAGTTATCACTGCTGTTTTACCTCATGGCACCCGAGCCTGGCTTTGTGCATGCACACTCGTGTCAGCACTTCCTCCCACTCACACGTTTGCTTTCTCTCTTTGGGATTAATGGGGGAGTTGGGGCAGCAGAGGGATGTCCATTAATGAACTTCCCCAGCCTCCTGTGCGCTCTTCCTGAATGACTTGGGTGATGAAGCTGCTGCTCTCTCTCACTGAGGAGGTGTTTATGCAATCCAGAGTGGATTAATTTAAATCCCTGATTTTAATCACAATTTAAATCAACAAGCAGAGAACTTTGATTTAAATAATGAAGCGTAATCTTGTTTTGCATTTTTGCTTTCCAGTTACTTTCCTAAACAAAGGCTCAGTTTTATTGGTCAATATAATTTGCTAACCAGAGCTGTTTGTTGTGCACAGTTGGGTTTCTCTAAGCACACGTGCACTGCTTAGGGACATTTACTCAGGCTCTACGTTTTTACACCTCCTTTTGCTAGAAAGCAGTGATTCACATTTCTTACTAGAAATAATCGATCCTTTAATCCCATGGGATTCATTCACAGTAGTTTGAATTCAATCAAACTACACAAAAGTGATGTTTCAAGACTGCTTTAGTGGTCTATGATGCTCTGGAATATGAGGCAAAATTTTTTATTGAAATGTGTCGTGCTTTTAAGGCTGATCTGCTACACCAAATTAATATCTACAGCTACAGCATTGACCCCAGTGGGTCCGAACACCAAGGGCCTTAAAATTTTGGAGCCACTTACATAGTCTGTGATTGCACATCGCAATGTTACTCATGAGTGCAAAGAGGAAAACAAACTTTCCTGCTTTTCTAATTGTTTTCCTAACTCACAGTGAATTAATTAGAAACTGAACTACCTGAAAATTAAGAGAGTCGTTGCTGTAACTTGCAGAAAAAAATACTGTTGAAAAAAACCCCCAGGGCAAAGCTTCAATAAGCTGTTTTAGATGCCTAGGCAGTGAAAGCTGTCCACTCAATGGCTTAGCTTTCTCCAGAAAAAATTAAGAGTGCGTAGTGACACATGCATAAAATCACACGAAATTTTTTTTAAAAACAAGTTCAGGATAAGATAAAAAGTGATACAGATTATCATAACTTAATAGTTTAATTTGAAAAAAAAATTAAAAATGCACTCGATAGGAGGGTCAGCATTTTAATAATTTATATTTAAACTTCTTTTAATACATGCTTTAGTATTCGTGCTGGAACACTCCTCATGCATCCCTTAGAAGCAGGATTCCTGTTGTGGGTGCCTTCACACCTATTTTCATGGCAGCACTTTTGGCCACGCGTTCGTGGCTGTGACAGTCCACCCGACTCTAATCTTAGCTCGTTAGAAACATCACCGTCTGTGCTCTGAAACTGGTGCCAGGGTCTTGTGGGTGGAGTCGAGAGCAAAAGATTAAAGGATTATCTACTCCTAGGTGCTGTAGTGGAGCACAAAAATGTTAACAGCTCCATTCACAGAACGAGAAGGGTGGTTTAAGGATTTGACTGCAAAGTATTTAAATTGTAAATTTAGACTCATTTTGCCCTAAATGAGAGAACAACAGCCAAATCGAGATAATATGCACTCCAAAACGTTATTTAAATGTTCCCTTCCACTGATTACTCATAAGAGGACTGTTAAGACAGCAAGTCTGTAACACTGCACATGGGAATTGCAGTATTTAGTATCATCAGGAAGTCGCAGAGATGGGAGCTCGCTCAGTTTAAGATGTCTGAATTTCCTTCTGTTTCTTCCCTAATTGTAGATTTTTCTCTTCTGATAGCGTAGCTAAGGAGTGGGAGGTTGATTAAATTTAATTCCGATTTATCTGAGTTCAGTCATGTTATCTCTTAAAATGTGTCTCTAAAGGTTAACAGTCCTTTGGCATTTTCATCTTTGCTTTCCTACCCTGAAGGAAAACTTAGTGCCTTGCACATCTAGGAAGTCGAAGATAGCTGGTTGTATTTTTCCATATCTACAAAGCAATAGCATATCTGGATTCATATCTGCTCCTGGAAAATTTTTTAGGCTTAATGTTTAATTTCCATATGCTTAAAAGGGAAAGTTGCTCAGTCCCAAGGGCTTCATTTCGCTTCGCCTCCAGGCAGCCCTTCAGTCAAGGGAAGGTCCAAAGCGCTGCGGAGCCCCGTTTTTGTGTTTTGCTTCCTGCCCCACGCGGTGTGGAATAAAAGCTGGGGACAAAAGGGAGCCCTGCGGGGGCACGTGGTGCCTTTGTGCAGGGGCTGCGGGGCCGGGGGGGCCGAGGCACGTGGGGATGGTGGGATGGTGCTGGGGCTGCAGGGGATGGGGATGGGATGGTGCTGGGACTGCAGGGGATGGTGCTGGGGATGGTGCTGAGGATGGTGCTGGGGATGGTGCTGGGATGGGGATGGGGCTGCTGCTGGGGCTGGTGCTGGGGATGCTCCTGGTGCTGGGGATGCTCCTGGTGCTGGGGATGCTGCTGGTGCTGGGGATGCTGCTGGTGCTGGGGATGCTCCTGGTGCTGCTGCTGCCGCCGGTGCTGCCGCACCGCCCCTGCCCCCGTGCCCGCGCTCCCCTCGGCGCTGGCCGGGCGAAAGCTCCGCCGCGGCTCTCGGCTGCGGACAAGGGCAGCAAACCTCAGCATTCCACCGACTGCGAGCTCCAGGCAGGGAAATTAACGCTGGGAAAATAAGCCACTGGCACCTAGGAGTCCGGTGTCTCTCATCAGAGGCCAGCTGGGGCTTCAGCCTGTGGCGGGCTGTGCTTTCCCAGGTTGTGAGTTTTGCAGAAATACCAGGCATCTGCAACATATTTTGAACATATCTTTACCTGTTGCAGAGGTTTTCTTTACCTGAAAAAAAAAAAAAAAAGGGCAAATGAACTGATTTTGGAGGGCCTTTTTTTTTTTCTGTCCCAGATGAGAGGATCTGGTTTCTCTCACGATGATTTTTTTTTAAAGTAGAATTCCAGCAGTCTTCTATAAGAAGACAAAATATTTCTGGAATGCAGCACCTGTGCAAAGAAAATGAATTACCATGTGCCAAAATCCTTCAGTAAATGCTGTGTTGTGAGGGTAACCTGACAAAAGTTTTGCAGCAAACCATAAACATCTGCAAAACATTTGAAAATCTGGCCCAGACTTGGGGCTGCTTGGATTCCATGGCATTTGTAATAATTTACTGTTCCACAATATGTAATTATTTGTGTGCACCTTAGGACTAATTTTCTTGGCAAGAGTAGAAAAAGGTCTATTTTATTAAATATGTAAGAATGACTGATATCCTTTACCTGTGCAACTCCGGGGTCCAGGTTTATCTTTTCCCTCTGGAATGCACTTCCTTGTCCCTATACACTTGTAGAGTGGTGAGGAATGGGAAAGGGGCAGCAGGTTCAGTCCAAACTGCAGACACATGTTGCTTTTTTTTTTTGTTTTTTTGGTTTTTTTTTTCCTTGGGGAAGCACCGAGAGGATTGAAGTCATTCAGGCAGCTTTGTTCAGCTGAGCTGAACTTTGGAAAAAAAAACCCCAACCAAAACAAAACCCAGGCCATGTGTGCTTTCAGTGAACTCTGGGCCTAATCCTAAATCTTTGGAGCTCAGTGACAGGTTCGAGTGTCCAAGGAGTGCATCATCCCTCCAGCCGCGGCTGGAATCATCCCTCCTGCTCGGCCCACTCGCGGGAATAATTACCTGCGGGCTCATGCAGGGCAGGCTCGGGGCTGCACAGAGCCGAGAGACCGAGAGACTCTTTCCTGTGTCCCTTTTCTCCCGGCAGCAGCTCCCAGATGAAGCGGTTCCACCGCGCAGTTCTTGCCCCAGCTTCCCGAAACGCTGTCTGTGCTCGCTGCCAGATTGCTAAAGACCTCAGCTTCCTGGAAGGCACCTAAATAAGGGTCAGATTTTGAAAAGCGCTTAGCGCCCAGCCTGCCCAGCCTTTCAGAAAACCTGGCAGCGAGTGTCGGAGCCGGGGCTCGCTGGCCATGCTGGGAGAGCGCTGCCTTCCCGCACGCCGGGACAGCGCTGCGCGGGGCTCGCTCCTCGCTGTCCGCGACAGCAAACGGGGGGAACCCCGCACTCTGCGGGAGCTCATCCCGGGGGGAAC
>VZRX01013817.1:0-45491 GCA_013398075.1 Notiomystis cincta
ATACAATGCAACCCAGGACAACAAATTTCCAATCTTCCTTGTATTGCTCCAAAAGACTAAAGATCCTTTTTAAAAAATTCCTCAGTCATCCCTGGCCCCAGAAGTGAGCATGGTAATGTATTACTGACACAACACCTGCTCTGTTTTCCTCTCCGTGGTTTTCCTGTGCTGCCTGTGGTAGATGCACTCTGCGATACAAGTTGACAGCAATGCCCAAAGTAACCTCACTATCTATTAGAGTACTTCTAAAACATGCTGTAATCAGGCACGGAAAGTGTATTCTGTAGCACTCAATGGATCCACTAAGCCTTAAGTGCTTCTGCTTGCAAAGTGTAGCCTTTTTTCAGTAGGAAAAAAACCTCTTTACAACTGAAAAGCCACTGTAAACACTCTGGTGGTTAATGTGTTTCACACTTTAAACTGTGTGCTGGTTTTCTGTGGGATAGAGTTAATTTTCTTTCTGCTTAGTATGGGGCTATGTTTTGTATTTCTGCTGAAAACAGTGTTGCTAACACAGGGATGTTTTCATTATTGCTGAGCAGTGCTTACACACAATCAAGGTCTTTTATGCATTTCACGCTATCATGAGAAGCTACAATGAAATTAAATTCTTCTTTGAAATTCTTTAAATTCATATAAAGGATAAGAATGGTATATTATACATTCATTGATTTATATATAATGGCAAAGACATGAATAGAATTCCTACTTACATATTACATGATTACATAAAGGAAATTTAAGATGTATTAGGTTTGGCCACTAATATGAGATCAGAAGGATGGCTTTTGCAAATAAATGGGATGGTGATAGTAATAGAACTGGGCATTGCTGGTTTTATCAATGTCCTTAGTATGGTGAAATATGTAAGAAAAGTTTAGGAGAATACTGTATTCTCTAAAATCAACAACAGATGAATGGTTTGTCTTAAGTGTACTCTGATTAGCCTTTCAAGTTGCATTTTTTTCCCCATCAATTTTCCTTACCTTGACCAGAGTCCTCCTCCCTTCCTAGTCAAAAGTCAGAACCTACTGCTGAAAGATACCCAGGTCCTGTCAAAAATAGCACCTGTGTTCTTATACTCTCCATTCTTCTGCCTTTTTGTTGTTGTTGCCTCTCCTGTGCTGGAGCTAGTAGCATTGTTCAGGCTGTATGAATCAAAGGATCTTCCCAGCCTAATGACAAGTCAGTCTTTTTGCTTGCTGGAAATTACAGTTTCTATTAGAACAGAAATTTGATGTGACTCACTCTGCAGCACAATGCCATGGGGAGAGGACAGGAACAACAAAACAGACATCATCTTTGACCATGAGCTTCAATATCAGCTGATGCTTGAAACCTTTCTATCTTTGTGGCTCTAAATGCCAGTATTTTCTTCTATCTATTACAAAGCCAGATTTCCATTTAAGATCAGCCACTCACAATCTTAACAGAACAAAATAGGGAGCTAAAAGAGGCACTAACAGTACTTCTCAGAAAATATAATCTGCGTTTCTCCTGTTCTGTTCATTTGAATGAAGAGTGTTTGTTCAGCTTCTTGATATTGACAGCAATTGGCAGATCAAGAATAGGTATTAAACTATTTAGATTTTTTCTTTCTCTAGGGCTCACTGAGATCATTGAACAAAAGCCATTTGCTGAGTGAATTTCAGACAACATAGAGTCAGCTGTGTAATAATTATTTCATTGCAAATGGAGATAAGTAACACTGAGTCAAATTTTATACTGCATCATTGAATTAGCAATATTCCTAAAAACTGCTCAGCATATTAGTTTTATGCTATTGCTTGTTGTAGATTTGGTTGTGGATTTCCCCTGCTTTTTATCCAAACACCAGGACTAATGGGGGACTTGGAGCTCTTTTATTCTTTTAATTTAGAGGATATTAATCTTCTGAAAGCACAGTGCTTCAGATATGGTGGCAGTTCCAGACAAAAGATACAATCACATTATTGTAACTAATAAGGCAAAAGTTGTTTGCATCCAAGGTTTCTGGAGAAGTATATTTACATAGCCTTTAATATGAAAGCTGACTTGACATTTTTCAACAAAATGAATTACCTGTTAACACAGTCCTACAACAGAAATGACTCATGCTACCAAACAGCCTGCTATAAAGCGAGGTGTAACTACCATCAGTCAGATATTTGCCATTTTTGCAATCTACTAGGCAGGACTTCAATGGAAGTTTTCTGAAAAGTTTCCTCCCACTAGGAGATTTCAACCAGTTTTCAAAATGTCACAGTACATGATGGAGGAAGCTGAATGTGTAGTGCTCTGGATTATTCTCATCTGTATGGAGACATAGAGCTAGAAGAGCAATTTACAGGTATCCACTGGGTGTAAGAAGAACCAAACTCAAACCACCCATCTACACAAGAAAGCTTTCTTTCCCTGCTGAGTGTCATTCAATTCTTAAGCAGTATTTTCTGCAGCATCAACAAATTTTTAATTGAAATTTTTATAACAAAAGTGGACTTTTGATGGAAAGAAAATAAGTGGACTTAAAATCTCTCTCTAAAAATTATCCAGGTTAGGAAATAAAAAAATTACTTTTTTCCATATGAAATGCATTTAACCTGAAGTACAGAGACACTTGGAGAAAATGTGAGTTGGCATTTTTCATTTTGTTTCCACCTCATTGCTCTCACTCTTAAAATCTATGGAAGGGACCATATTGTTAGTTCTGTGGGTAACACTTCATAGTATTATAAAGACTTATTGGACAAGTGAGTGCAGAAAGTTAATATGTGATTTTTGCATGTCTGAGACTAATTTTCCACTGGTTTTTATCGCTAAAATATGTGCAGTCTATTTAATTGCATCTGATAGGAAGGATTTGAAAGAGAAAAGAACATTCTGTGTTAAGGCATGTTTTTCAGGTTTAAGAGGAAGAATGGCAGAAAGCTTAGATACAGGAATAAGGGAAAGAAGTGATAATGACTTTAGCAAACAAGCTTTCCACTAGCCAGACATGATTCCTGTTATATGTCAAATACACCCCACTCACAAACACGCTCCCTCCTCTGCCTGCATTTTGCTTGGCCTGAAATGCAACTGCATCAATGAGTCTAATGGATATTTGCATCTCCTTTGTTCTGGGCCAGCTTTAATCCTTTTAGACTCACTGCACTTTTTAAGTGCTGTGGTAGTGTGGCACAAGATATTCAACCCAGCACGATTTTTCTAGTATGAACCCCTCAAATTGTAAAACTTTAGGACTAGCTTCTATGTCTAGGCTGAAAAAAATTTTCTGAGTTGATCTTTCTTAATTCCAGGATACCTTTGGACAAGATGCTACCCAAATATATTATGTAAGTTGCTACTTACTACTGTTTTTTCCCCTCATTAAATCCTAGGATTTGCAAGTAGAGAAAGATCAACTCCAGGTGCCCTTGCAGCTCCTCTCACCATTATGACAAACCTTTGTACAAATTCTGCTGTTAAGTCCAAACTGAAATTCAGACACTTTCTTTGCCTTAAACATGGAGTTTTGACCTACTTCAATTCAGTCTATCCTGGAAGAAAAACTGTGTTCCTGTATCTATATTCAAAGCATTGGGTAACTCCTCAAGCAATGCATCTGATGCATCTCATTTTTGTTGAGGTTTTTCTTTGTTCTTCTTGTTGTTTGGAAATTTTTTTAGAGCAATTTCTCTATTTAATTGCCTCATCAATTTCTGACTAGTTTCCCGGTTTTAATTAACTACATATCATTGGAATAGCAGCTAAGACATTTCTGATCTAGCCAAACTCAGTTTTGTATGACTCTTTTACTAATTGTTTAGGAAACTGCAGATAACACAAAACAGATCTAATGATTTTTGTATGATTTTCCTTCAGTACAGGTTGCAAATATGTAAAGTCTTCTAGAGCTGTGATCTCCATCTCTTGTAACAATTATTTGAGGTAATCATGGCAAAAACTTGATTGTACACACTTAGTGGAAATCGTGTCCTTGTTTCAGACTATGAGCCATTCCACTATTTCCAGGTTAAAGCCTTTAGGACAAAACATAAAGAAAAAATGGTTTGTTATATATCTGAAAAGAAATCTTATTGATTTCCATAAGCATTAGTATGATGTACATTCAAGTTGGGACACGAGATAGATAATGACAACAAATAATTTTAAAATCAATATTTTAAAATGAAAAGAGCAAATTCTTTTGATTTTTCAGAAGTATTGTGATATTTTTAAGAATAGGCCAGTTTCCACTCCATGATGGGACATTTTTAAAAGCAACATCATCAGGCTTGTGTGCTCAGAAAGATTTTATTCATTTTAAAATCAAGCCAAGTGTGTTGGCTGTTTATTTCTCCAAATATTTATATTCCAGTAATATGTATACAACCACACTAAAATTTTATTTTGCTGTTTATAAACTGATACAAATCATCCTGTGAACTTAGAGCAGAACTATGTAAATCACTGAATTAAAAAATATTTTTAATATTTATTTATGTTTAGAAGCAAATATTAATTTGTCTTTTTTTCTATTTTTCTATAAATATTCTATAAATATTACTAGATCACTTTTACATCTGAAAAACCTTAAACATAAAGGTTCATCTTCACTAGTTCCTTATATTACATTTTGTTTTATACATATGATCAAAAGCTATCATTTTGATATTCATAACCAGGTAAGCCATACAACTCACACAAGTCATCCATTTCCCCAGTAGAGGAAATCTAGTGGAAAAAAAAATTCAGAATTATGCAATAAGGTTCCTAAATCATAGAATCATGGAATCATTAAGGTTGGAAAAGATCTCCACAACCACTGAGTCCAAATTTTGACTGACCAGCACCTTGCCAACTAAACCAGAGTACTAAGTGCCATGTCCACTCTTTTCTGGAACACTTTCAGGGAAGGTGATTCTACCACTTCCTTGGGCAGCCTGTTCCAATGCCTGACAACTCTTTCTGTGAAGAAATTCTTCCTGATTTTGAACCTGAACCTCTGCTGGCACAGAAAAGAAAGTAATCTTCAAATATTTAGCAAATGTTGCTGAGAACAAGGTCCAGCATAGCACCTCCTCCCTTTGGATCCTCTGTGACTTGGAGAAGGAAGTTACCATCAACACATTCCAGGAATCTCTGGGATTGCTGGTGTCCTGCTGTGTTTTCCCTCCAATAGACATTGGAGTATATGTTTGGTAAGCTACAATCTTCATTAATTTAGGTTGTGCATACACTGTATATACCTACATTTTAAGTACATGTCTACATTTCACATAAATACCTGGAGCTTATATATATACATACATATATATATATATATACACACACATATATATCTCATGTAGTTTTTGCAAAATCAGGACAGTTCTGTCATGCTTTGGGAGATAGGATTGACATACAAGAATATATTTCTTAGTGGAAAGGTGTTCTGCTGACTTTCTCTGAGCCGAAGCTTCTCTTCCTTTCTCCTAAATTTACCCTGGTTCTACCTGTCTTAAGTTCCAGTCGACAGAAACATGCCAGTAGATTGGTCTGTGGCTTGGAATCTAGTTTCTAGATTTATTGTCTAAGAAATTGCATAATTAGAGTTTGTAGCTTGAAAAGAGAAGTTGCTTTTGTAAATTTTAATGTTCATAGAGCGCTATGTTGTTATTATGTAGAGGGAGATGCTTCTTCAAAGAGAAAAGATTTTTTTTTCATTTTGATTCTAATCAAAACAGAGACATTTCCATGACTGACTCAATAATTCTTCTGTTTAAAAAATTATATTCCTTTTCCTCTTCAAATGGCAGAGTTTCAGATAATGATAATAAAACAATTCCAAGCAAGAGATAGAATCAGAATTGGAATTTTATATTTTACATTTACGATTCAACATGTTCTGCAATGCATGATAAGAATGTTCTTAGCTGGCATATATTTGTAGCTCTTGAGTTAGAAAATAGCCTTTTTCTTAGGTTTTTAAGGAAATAAAATTTGACATTAAATTAAATCATCTAGATTACATAGAGGCATTGCGATTATGAAAAGCTGCGGTGGACTGGTCAACAGAGTCTTGGCAAATTCCAGAACAAAGTCAGACTGTTTAGCACCAACTTGCTCCACAGTTTCTAAGCTTCCTTTCCCTGTAGGCTTCCCTTTAGGGAAGGACCACAAGGCATTGCTCTTTATTTGTGTTTCGGTCTCTTTAATCAAGTTTCTGTGGCAGCAGGAAATTACTTTTTTAAAGCAGTCAGTCTTGTCACAGTGGAAGGATTTACATAAGAGTCAGCAACAAGCTTGAGTGGGTTCCACTCTGTATTGGGGCAGCTTGTTAATTCTCTTTCTGCATCCACTTATTTGTATAACTTTGCAGATATCACATTTTGATTTTCCTTTGCCATTTTTCCAGTTCTCTGAATATTTTTCATGTGTCCAAACTTTCACTTCAGGTTCATCTTGCAGAGAAAGATTTTTCTCCTCAAATCTAAAAAAGCTAATGCTAAAATTTATCTTTTAACCTTTCTACTGAAAAAAATATAAAAAGCTAAGCTCATTTAAAATTGTAGCTTAATAATTTGTGCAAATATTGGACCAAAATTTGATAGTTGCCTGGGTTCAATTGCCAGTTTTATTTGGTGAATCATAATCAAACATCTTCAGTCCTATGGAAAACAGATTATTCCACTACAAAGAGAGGCATTTAATCACCTGGGACTGATGAATCTTGATGATAATATATAAATTTCAGAGAAATGAGAGAGAGTCTTACACTGGAAATTGGATTGTTATCAGCAGAGGTACGACATGAAAAGTTTTTCATTTGTCATTAGGACAATTCAGAATATAATTTATTAGTCCTATGAGCAGCCCATGATTGTTCTTAGTCTTCTGCGGGAGCAAAATTTTACTGGTAATTACATTTACTTTTGTAATGGAGTTTTATTTCATTTAATCTGTCTTTTCTAAAAACAAATATCACTATTCTTAGGAAAAGAAGAAATAGTCCTTCTTGAGCCACTTAAAATCAGTTCCAAAAAATCACATCGACAGAATTGGCACAAAAGCTTGATGTGCCTGGTTAGTGTTCAGAGTAATTATCTTTTTCTTCTGTGGCACTTTCGATACCTCACTTTGTTGAGGAATTGTGAAAAGCATGGAAATTTTATCTATGTTCTATGCCATCTGGAGATGACTGAGTTCTCCCCAGGTCTTACCCTGGTCATGTGGATTAGTAAAATGAATAAAATCACCTATTTTGCCTTACTGCTCTCTTCTCCTTTCAAATGTTGACCTTTTTGTCCTTCTTTCAGCAGCCCACATTAAAGGTTTTCTTTGTCCCTCACACAACCCCACATATTTAAGATGTCCTCTGAGGCAAAGGATCTACCTTATCTCTTTATCTTCAAATCAATATTTGAGTAAAAACTTCCCCAAACTTAGTTAAATTCACATTTTGTTTCAAGTCAAACTATGAGGTATCAGTTAGAGCGTCATATTTCGGCAATTGCTGAGGAAGTTTTGCTTTCTTTTTTAATAAATAAACATGATAAATGAACTTATGAACAAGAGTGTTATGCTTTTGTCACTTTCATATTACATTTTATGACATTGAGTCCACTAATGTTCTTTTCCTCCTTTTTTGCTTAAATGTTATGACTAGCTGAAGAATTAGCAATAGAAATTGCCATGAATCCAGTTCTGCTATTTCATCTCTAAGAGGAATATAATAACACATAATCTTGAGACTTTCTGTTCAAATGCGTCACTTAATTAATTTTTCTTTTGTAGAGATTTTTATTTTTAGCTTAGCATATTTATAACTGTCACTTAGAACCTGTTTCTAAAAACACTTTTACACATGAGAAACAATTAATAGTGATTTTCTTATCGTTTCTGTCTACAGCAAAGAATTTTTCTGCCCATCTTTCACAGTTCTCTTGACCAGTTTGTCAAAGCCATATTGATATCTGTTGTTCATTCTCCCTAAGAATTTTCAGAATATTCTGTTTCATCCCACTAAGTTACTTCTTTTGTCTTATATTCGCTTGTCTTCAAGAACCTAAAGGGAAGTTACAATCAAATTATCTTCCTTGTTGGTTGCACTGAGACCATCACTCTGGTCTTTATATTTTTTTCACAGAATTCCTTTCCCCGTCATGTAAAATTCAAGCTTCAAAGGTCTCTTTGTGCTTCCTGCATCACCCACCACTCTTTGTTACTGCCTTTGTCCCATTTTAGTACCTTCCCCATAGAATTAATATGCCACACTTGGTGACACTTGGACACCATCCACTTACCACAGAATAACAGAATCAGCTAGGCTGGAAAAGACCTTTGAGATCACCAAGTCCAACCTATGACCTAACGCCTCCTCATCAACTAAACCATGTCACTGAGTGCCACATTCAGTCTTTTCTTAGACACGTCCAGAGACGTTGACTCCACTACATCCCTGGGCAGACGATTCCAGTTCCAAATCACTCTTTCAGTGAAGAACTTTTTTCTGATGTCTAACCTAAACTTCCCCTGGCATAGCTTAAGGCTGTGTGCTCTTGTTCTGTCAGTGGTTGTCTGGGAGAAGAGACCGATCTCCACCTGACTATAACCACCTTTCCAGCAGTTGTAGACTGATAAGGTCTCCCCTGAGCCTCCTTTTTTGCAGGCTAAACAACCCCAGCTCCCTCAGCTGTTCTTCACAGGGCTTGTGTTCCAAGCCCTTCACCAGCCTTGTTGCCCTCCTCTGGATATGTTCAAGAGTTTCAATGTCCTTCCTGAGCTGAGCGGCCCAGGACTGGACATAGTACTCCAGGTGTGGCCTCACCAGTGCTGAGTACTGGGAAAGAAGCACTTCCCTGCTCCTGCTGGCCACACTAATGCTGATACAGCCCAGGATGCCACTGGCCTTCTTGGCCACCTGGGCACACTGCTGGCTCACGTTCATGGCTGTAAACCAATACCCCCTTGGTCCCTTTCTACACTGTCCAGCCACTCCTTTTCCAGCTGCAGGGCGTTGTTGTGGCCAAAGTGCAGGACTCGACATTTTGACTTGTTAAACTTCATGTTGTTGGACTCAGCCCATCTATCCAGCCTGTCCAGGTCCCTTTGCAGAGCTCTCCTACCCTCCAGCAGATCAACATATGCTCCCAGCTTGGTGTCATCTGCAAATTTACTGATGGTGGACTCAATCCCTACATCCAGGTCATCAATGAAGACATTAAACAGGACTGGCCCCAGCACTGACCCCTGGGGGACCCCACTGGTGACTTGCTGCCAACTGGATGCAGCACCATTCACCACCACTCTCTGGGCCCGGCCATCCAGCCAGTTCTTAACCCAGCAAAAGGTGCACATCTCCAAGCTGTGGGCTCCTTTCCAGGAGAATGACGTTGGAATGGTGTCAAAGGCTTTGCTGAAGTTTAGACAACATCCACAGGTTTCCCTTCATCCACCAGGCAGCTCACCTTAGGAATATTACAGAAAGATCTCTGTGAACTGTCAGTGTCTCATACTCCTGAAACCATACACTAATTTCGCTTTCCTTTTAAATGAAGAAATCCTTCTAGACAACCATAACTCCACAGATTGTGGAGTGGGACCTGTGAATACATACAGCACTTTATCAAAACAGTAAACATCACAGTCACACTTTGCTTCTCCTATTTGTGAAAGTTTGTCCCTCACGTGGGAACCGACCTTTGTTCTCCTTGGAGAACAATAGGCTTGGGAAGAACTGATATGGTTGGTTTCAGTTGAAAGAGTATGTTATTTGCTGGCAAACTTTCAAACTGCAATATAATTTCCATGGAGGACATCAAACATACTGCAAAATGCCTCTAAGTCAGGTTTAACTATTTTTTGTGGTTTTATGGTGCTTTCTCCTGCTTTGATGGGCACCACATCCTTCTCTGGGAATTGTCCTTACTGCAGTGAGCTGAAAGAGTTTCCGAAGTACAGAATTTTAAGTATTTACCAGACATGACTGGTCTTGGAGCTATCCTACTGGATATTTACCAGAGGGCTTGTACTGTTCCATGTTTATTGTGCTTATAATTGGGGGAAATACACATGTATTAATCATGTGGAAAACAGAAAGCATTCTTGTTTCCATGAATTATGAAAGATATATTCATAAAATTAACATGAAGTGCCAAAGATATAAAAAAACAATTTACAAAGACTTATTCTTTGTTCCACAAATAAATGATCATTACTGAAGCAGGGTCTGGGGTTTGCAAAGAAAAAAAATTGCCAGAAATTACTGGCAAAAGAAAAAAAAGGAATGAAAAGTGGGAAGAAAATAGTTCATGTTCAGTAAGAGAAGACAGAAACAGCTGGTCTTTCTAATGAAACAGGTTATATAATTTATTCTTGCTTTTACATCAAAGTAATGACACAAGTTTGGCAACACTGTTATCTTACACCAACTTATTAGTCTACCAGAAAATGAAAATATTCTAATGCTACTGGAAGCTCTTTTGACACTTCAATCATTTGGCTTGGCATTATGTGCAGTATAAAGTCTGTTCATGTGAAGATTTTAAAGTTCTGAAGAATTTGGATGTGTGCAACTTCTACATATTTCTGTGAAAAACCTTAGCCAGTTCTTGCTTTCACTAGCACTTAATATTTCCTTATGTCACCAGGTCCCCTTGAAATAGAGCTAAGAAAGTTCATGCAGCTTTGTTTCTGTCTTTATAGAGAAGTTGTAAAAGATTTTGTTTCTGAATATCTTCTTAAGGGTTTAATAATAATATTTGATAATGCAAAGTATATTAAACAGAAGTTACATGAGCCCAGCTGTAAAGAATAAACCAGAACAACTGAGTTTGGAATTCAAGATACTGAGCTTTTCAGCATATGTTTCAACATCTCATAACTTATTACTTACAGAACGGTTCACCTCACTCTGTTCCCATCATAAAGAAGGTTATAAAATGAAAATATATAAATCATTTATCTTTCAAGTTGTCACAGTTGTAAACCTTCAAACATCTGTGCATTTATGGTTTGACTTGCAGTTTCAAAGCAAATCTCTTCATGAAACTTGCTCAGCATTGCATTTATTTTATACTTATGTGCACAAGTACGTATAAATTTTTTACAAAATCTAATTTTTTGCAGTAAGCTATCCTTCTCTAAGCAAAGCTGCAAAGGTGCTTTCTGTGGATTGTCTAAATCATGAGCCAAGAAAAGAGATATCTAAATAAGGAAAATAATCCTACCCATTATTCAGCAAGCACATTGACTCATTTAGTTTGACTTTTTAGTGCACATATCTTTTCTATTTTCATAATTGCCAATACTTTTGTTAATAAAATGACACACAAAAAGTAAAGACAATACCCACCAATAATAGCTATTGGAGAAAAACTGCTGGAAGCAATTTGCAAAGAAATGTGAAGTAGCACAAAGGAAAAACAGAGTCTTAACTATTTGCATTCTATTAGGGAAAAAAAGAGTATACTCTATAACCGTGAGCAGCACAACTCAAATTTTACTTACTCTCATGTGATACTTGAGAAAACGTTTAAAATTGAAATTGCCCATAGAAATTATTCTGTACATCCTTTAAAGTATAAAAGTTTAATAATAGCACTACGTCAAATCTTTTTTATTCTTCATTTTGGAAATTCTTTAGATTTTTTTTCTTAATTGTTACACAATCCTAAATCTCTTGTATAATAATGAAACAGTAAAGCTAAAGAACAGAGAAAAATCATCACTGAATTTTTCATCTTTTACTCAATATTTATTTTGGTCTTTTCTGACAAAGAGTAGCTGAAAATTATACACCTTAAAAATTGTAATAAATATGTATTTTCTAACAAGAAAGAAAACTATAAAATTTCTGAGCATTTCTACTGAATTTTCAGATAACAGTGTAAATGAAAACAACTCAGAAAATAGGATAGCCAACCTACTGTTGCATACTTTCCCTATTTCACAATATTTGTTATGATGTTTCCTTTTCTATTTTATACATCCACTTCTCTTAACTTTTGCCCATTCTTGGAGTGTTCTAAAATTTAATAACTTTTCAGGTGGGCAGCCCTTTTAACCCTGACCCAGCTGTAGTCAAAGATGACAATAAGGAGGAAAGAATATGGAAACTGGTATTTCTACCCTTTCAGGTGAGTTAGAATCTGTGCTTCCACATTGTAAAAATTTAGTGTCACTCAGCAGGTGACCTGCCTGCTCCTGGGTTGCTGATGCTTGTGCTTGTTTGGTGTACATTTCTCATGTTCTCCTGCCCAAGCCTCTACTGGTTTTCCTTAAGGCAGCCTGTGTACGTATATAGGCAACTTGGTGCTGTGCTCCTTGAGCTGCCTTTCTGACAACAATATTTCCTTCTTTTTTAATTCAAATACACTGTATAGAGTCAGTGTAGATATTAGCATATTGGCCCATGATGTACTTATCTAGCACATTATCTCCTCAGAAGTGCAGTCAGCAAAGCTGACTCCCATATCACCTAGAACAAGGCATTTCTCTTTAGAGCTGTCATGTTGAAGGGTAACTCTGCTGCACATCATACAATTCTCATATCCATATAATAGTATTGTAAGCACATATACTTCATGCATTTAGAAAAGTATATAAATATAGGTGACATTCCACATCAGCTTTGTTCTTGACTCAACCTGGAAAAAACCCCATCCTTACTTGCACCTATAATATTCTTTACTGGAAAATCCCACATCACCTAGCTTATTATTTCTTTGATTTATGTTAGAGCACTTGAGTGCAAAGCAAATAACTGGTTGAAATACTCCATCTTTTTTTTGTGGGCTCAGATTGTACACCAATCTCTTCATTCAGATGCTATATTACCATTATTTTGTGGTGGATTAAAACCAACATAGTGATAAAGACAATATATTATCATTATTACATAATTTGTGATGAGGAAAGAAATCTATACGCTTTGCCAGTTGAATGTGTCCTTGCTTTATGGAGGTGAATTACTCTTGTCTTTATATTTGTAGCAAAAGTTCTATTTTGTCTTTGACAGAACCCTGTCATATATACTGTGAAGCTTACACAAGTAGGTCATTACTTAATGTGCAGCAAATTTTTGCTGGCAGCTATTGATTTTTAAAGCTTACTGTAGCAGGATATACCTGCTGATAATAATCTGGGAGTGCTGGACTTCCACTGCATACTGAAGTTTCACATTGGTGATAGCTGGGAAGTGGAAATGAAAATGAGATTTTTAACCAAAAATAAGCACAGTTCTGTTATTTTTATTTCCATTTGTTACACTAACTTTATCTGAGGTGCAAAAATCGTGATTCTTTGAATGTGCAACTAACATCTGATGTGAAGTTTTTCTAGCATGAATGGTTGGGTTTTGTCTGTGGATTTGTTGATTTTTTCCCCTCCATTTCTAGCAAAATTATGTGATGTTTTAGTATCTTATAACTATGAAATTATTTGATCCTGCCCTCCTTTTTCCTTTTATCATAGACTGGATTGCTCCAAAGAGTGTGCTTCCTAGCGATTTGTACAGTCCATCTTTAAATCATGCAAACAAGAGGAAGTTTCAGCAATTTTCAAGTAGCTAATTGTGTTTAATTAAGGAATGCTTCCTGACATTCCTCCACATCTTGCCACTGATCTCAAGCTGTATAAAAAGGTATCTTGTGCCAATGAGTTCACAGTTTTATTAAGTTTATCTTTTCACTGTTCAGGCAAAAATGTTATTCATTGTTTCCTTAAGAAGTCACTTTGTATCAAGCCCAGTGTTAATACATCAGTAAAATTTCTGGCAAGGGTAGATATCCAAACTTTCACCAGCAAGCGTTCAAGTTTAGAAACTTATTTTGTCGTAACTCTCATAGAATGTCGGATTAAAAATCACTGGAACTAAAGTCAGCTAAAGTCAGTTTTCAAAAGAGATGAAGTTGCCTCCTATGACTGCAGGTAGAGCATTCAGGCCAATATAGACTTCAATTACAGTGTCTGTTGAAGAATAAATATTTAATCTGAGTAACTGTGTCAGATAGGAGTTCATATAGGGTCTCTGAACTCAACTGAAAGTATTTATGACTCAAAAACCCCCCCAAACAAACAAAGATGAAACTCCAAAGAAACAGGCAAACAAAGAAGAGCATTTTGAATTCCAGAAAATGTATTCTTTCATTCAGTTATGTAACTCAGTCTCAATCAGGTCGCATAAGAAGTTATGTTTTCCAAGGGCTTACTTCTATCTCTGTCATTTAAATGTCCCCCAATGTTAAAATTAAGAGATCTAAGGAATGTTGCTCATTTCAGAATACTTTGTCTATTCACAAGTTATATAGTCTTACAGTTGATCTTTGAAACTTTTGAGACCACAAATAAATTTGACTACATAACAAAAGGTAACAAAAGCTATCAATGAGTCAACAATGAGACTGGTATTATTAGTAGGGCCTGTTCTGCCTCATCTGTAGGCCTTTGTAACAGCTGCACTTCTGCAAAAGAAGGAAATGTTTTGACAATTAGGATAAGCAAATTGCAAAAGCAAATATGGTACTAAGTTACCAATGTAGTCCCTAAATAAAACATGCCATTTCTAATGTAGTCCTAACGCTGTTCAGCCTTCCATTAGCAGAGACCTCTGGATAGCCATAGGCAAGCATCAAATATACAGTAGTTTATAATGGTAATTCATACAGTGATAAAGCAAAAACATAACTGTGCACTGCAAAAAGACACAAACTGAAATTTGCCTCTAGGCAAAGCCTTGTTTTCCATAAACAAATTAACGTGCAGACTTTACTTCATTGACGTATGGAGCATTTAGTTACATATTTCTTTTCTTGCCTTTTCTATATGATTTAGAATCAGATACTGGTCTATCTCATGCAAATACTCAGGAATGTGAGTAATGGACCTTAATGTATGCTGAAGTATTAATGACTTTTACATTGCAAGAAATATTTCTCATGTTCAGAAGGAAAACAAACTGATGTGAATATATTGAATATACTGCAGGAAGGCAAATATGTTTTATTATTTACAGTAATTGTGGGTGCAAGTATCCTGCTAATAGTGGACTCTGTAAGCTCTACAACATTTAAGGATGTTCTCTTACACTAAAGGAAACTAGTTAAATGGGTGCTTTTATTTCTAGTTTTCTTGTTATTTGAGGGAATGAGGTTTTGGCTCTTTTGTTGTTGTTTCATAGGTTGGTTTTGATTTTTATTTTAATTTCTTTTTTNTTATAATTTCTGACCAAACTAGTGAGAAGACTTTGGAGATTTCAGTTGTTCTTTGAATGACTCCCAGAGTAGCTATTTGTTATTTTCTAAATAAAGGCATTCAAACTTTGTCCTGGATTTCCCAGTCTACTTTCTGTAATGTAAATATTTGTCATAGGCTTTAAAAATGCAAGCCTGTTATACAATACTTTATGAATAACCCTCAGACATGAATAAGCAGTTCAAAAAAGAAGACTATTCAGTCTGCTGACAAATTTCAGACCATTCTCTGAAATTGCAAACTGCTGTATAATTGTAAAGAGGAAGCAAACAAAACTTGTCTGAAATGAGGAATTCTAGGCCAATGAGTCACCAAATAGCTACATTACATCAGATACCATATTGTGGAAATTTTGCAATCATGGTGTGAAAGCATCAATAATACAATGTTCTTTCAAGTTACTTAGTTATAAATCTTGAGGTTTTAAAGCCTTCAGAACTTGAATGAAAAGTTCTGTATTCATAATTAACCAATCATCTCATGCTTAACACGTTGTGAAATTTAATTACTTTTATTCTAGGAATACACTTGTCCCAATATACACCTGTTTTTAAAAAAGAAAAGCCTTACTCCTTGTCATTCTTTGCTTCAGCACTCACTGCCTGCAGTCTTTTGAATGAACAGTGTTTTGTGATTCTCTTGAAATATTAGTGTGTTTTCCTGATCAGAACATTAAAGTTTCAAGTGATGAGACACACCTTTTATGCAAAGGCTCACCATGCTTTATTTTCTGAAGATATGCTCTATATGCAAACTGTAAAAATACCTAATTCAGCTTCTCAATCATAGAGGAGCAAAGGAGGATTTGTATTGTGCTGTCTTCTAGAGGCTTTATATCATCACTATGAAATTGAGATGCCTACAGAGGATCAATAAGTCAAAGGAGTCAAACCTCAGAAATGCTTCAAAATTAAAAAATTTACATCATTAACAAGCAGAGAATAACACTTTCCAACTGACTTCACTTACAGAAGTCTTCAACTGATTAATTAGTACACATACACCTAATCTGTTGGTAAGCTTGTTGTTAGTCAACTTTCTATGAATCTTCTGCGGGTTTCTGGCTGAATTTTATTGTGATGATTTGAATCTGGGCATTTATTTTGCAAAACTAAGTCTTCCATGGATAGAGATCAAAGAAAGGAAGGTTGCAGCTGGCGGGAAGAAAAGATGCACCTACAAATGCATTAAAGCTGCTTGCTCTGAGATGAATGAGAATGCATGATGAGTGCTCTTTGATATAGTTGTGGCTATGCCAGTCAATGACTTTTAACTTCCTGTCCTGTTCTGCACCACTCCTTAAACTGACATTTTTACCATGGACAATCTCACCTCTCTCTTCACGTGCTTCTCTTTGGGACTGTTGTAGAGCTCATTATATTGAAACTTTTAAGATTACTAAGGAGACAAGATGATTATATTTCATGACTATTCCCTGCCCACAGCAACAATGATTGAATTCTAGTGACTAGTAAAGATACAGGATGGATGTGCCTAAGATGTTTCAGATTCAAGTGGTAGAAACTATTGTGTTTTTGGGACTTAAGATTACTTGAGCCTGAATAATTTAGGGACAAATAGTACTTGGTAGAAGGTATTAGATAGAACTAGAATGCTCCTGGACACTGAATCTTTGGGAAAGAAAACATACCACAAAAAACCTATATTTTTAAAGACTTGTGTTTATCTAATAACAGAAATAGGAAGGGCTTCCTGATTTGGAATTGCTCTGTGAATCACATCTGGGATTTTCTGCTGAGCTTGAACAAACCCTTGTTCAGCAACAAGAGTTTGAATATTAGAAATAAAAGCTTCCTTTTCCAGAGAGCTGTTTTGTCAATCACATTGGAAATGTAATTGATGAACATAAGGAGGAAAATTGTGCTTATAACAGAACTTTGGGAAAAAACTTATGCTACAAACGTATTGCAAAAATATGCTTTGTTAGGCCATTTGTATGAACAGAGAGTGATTAATAGCTTCAAAGGAATGCAATGAAACTACTTGAAGTATTGAATCCCTCTCCTGTAAAGACTTTTCGTCTTGCTTTCCGAGCAGTTTCTGGGCAGCGCTCATCTGAGATCAGCACTTCAATGCTCTTTGATGCATTATCTTCTATTTCCTCCCGTACAATCTAATTCAGCAACATTTACTGATTATTATCCAGTTTTTCAATTATATATGAATCACTGTTTTCAATTATATATGAATCATGTTTTTTACATGAACATTTACCTGGACAAAAATTTATTAAATGCAGTTAGCAAATATGAGAGGTGTTTCTACCTGCATGAGGTCCAGGCCTCTCCATTCTTCAGGCCTTATCATACTCCCAAGTAAGAATATTCAGGTCAATAATATGGAGCAAAGAAATCAGCAGGTTTGATTTATTTTTTAAATCCCCATATATCATGAAAATTTGGTAGTATCAAAGTCTCCCTAGAAAATTATAATCCAGATTAATTAATGAGAATATGTTAACAATTATAGTTGGATTTTGTTTGTTTTTTTAATAAGATATGAAGATAGGGCATGGAATTTCATATTTTTCTAATGACTTGAGATCTCAACTTGAATCTACATGTGGAATTCATCAAACAGGCTTTAGCAGCACTTACACATTTCCCCTTTTAGTAGTAACTGTTTCATATTAAGCTTGAAGGAAGCTAAGGATGATTTTTCCTGTAATTTATTATATTTGTGTCTATTTGCAGCAGTTATAAAAATACTGTTTAAACAGAAACATCATAAAACACTCATTAAAAAAGTATTCTTAAGACAGAAAAAGAACAGACTTTCCATGGCAGTAAATGATACAAACATGAATTACCCCCCCAGATATGATGGCATTCAGCTTTGTTGCCTTTTTAATACTGTTTTATAATGTATTTATGACATCAAAATAAAAAGAAAGTAAAAGCTATATAAAAGGAAAGTCCATGTCATGCTACTTCTTGATTATGGGGAAGAGAGATTTACAATTAAGGGAGCTAATCTGTGATGGAGGCTGTGCAAACTCGTTTAGAAGTGATGATTTCACCAGCCATGTTTCTTCTCACAACTGAGGAGTGTTTTTGTTACAAGCAGAGAGTGATCTTCTCAAAAAGGCAAATACTGTTTCAAAGGAATCTCTGAAAAACTTTTTTTCAGTAATTCTTCTTTAACAGATCTAAGCATGTTGCTGTTTATTTTGTCTTCTTTGTTGAAAACTTCACTGAGTTGTAGGTTTTACTAATTTCTTCTCTTTGTTCCACTGCCACAGTCAAAAATTTCCATTTATAACACTGCAACAGGTTATTAGGAAGTAAGTCTGAGAATCAAGCTTTATTCATTTGTACCCTTTTTTAAAGAATGACCTCTTTGTATTAATTCAAAAACCACGATTAAAATGTAACTGGATTATCTGACTAGAAAAAGAGAGTAAGAGAGAAGGAGCGAGAGGAAGAAAAAACAAAAAACACCTGCCTAACATACTCTAGATGACAGAAAAAGAACATGATGGACAAGTTAGAAGAGAGTCAGGAATAAAGATAAACATATTCCTTGATTTAAATATTAAAAAATAAGATTTGGAAACTCCAGGAAGTGTACAAGAGTCACCTACTGAGCTTGTTGCAAACATATTATTGGATTTCTTGAATTACTCTGAATATTTGGTGTCTTATTTGCATCCAAGTGAATTTTAAGGTTATTTCAATTTGCTTACCTAGCCATTCTTGGAATCTTTATTTTATTGAAAAAGCTCTTTATCTTTCTATGTGAAACTGCACAGTTCCTGATAAAGTCAAATCTCTGTATTGACGTGATGAGACCTTTGTTTCTCAGCAAAGAGATCTGAACATGGTTGTGAAGCAGCTCCAATGTAAAAACAGAAATTACTGTTTTCTTAACCAGGTTGCAAATGGGTTTTATTCCTTTACTCAGAAGTACTATAGCTATCTTGACAGAGTTCAGATTTGTGTGTTCAGACAGATTTCTATTTTCCTGAGTAAGTTTGGTCACTGCTGACCTATTCAACCTCTGTACTCATATACAGGTTGGGCTTCCATCACATGAATATATGGGGGTTTTGTGTGTGTTTGAGTTGTTCTCATTGTAATGTTGGTTGTCTCCTGCCATCTCATTTCTCTTGTTCTATTAGTATGAACGTCATATTTTTATTGAATGACCTTTTCTTAATCTATTCATACATCTCTGGTGAAATTTAACACACAATGACTAGTTTGTGTTTGAAAGACTTGAAATTTAATCTCAGCAGAATAAAACTGCTTTAATTTTTTTATATTTTCTTTTCTTGAGCAACTTTACAAATAAAGCTGCTTTGGACATAGAGGGCAAAATAAAATATATAAAGTAGCAGCATAGTTCATTTATTTTTTCCTAAAGTGACATATTTCACTAAAGAAAAGTGTATTTTTTCAAAATATTGTAGCAAATTGAGAAAAAATGTCAATGTCATTTTGCAAGTGACAATACCTGTACTCGAGGCCATTTTGTGTTTTTGCAGATAGTTATAACCTTTATTTTTTAATATCCATTTGATTCACTGAAATGGCTTATGTGGTTTATAATCAGAGTTTTGAGGTCTTGCAAGATGTAAGAGAATTCAGAGTTCCAGGGTTGGAATCAGGGTTTGAAAGAACTGGAATTAATTTCCGTATTTGTAGAGGCAGTAGGTTTCAAGGGTTTAGAATATTGGACCATTACAGTGAGGCAAATACTAGATTTGTATGAGTTTTGTCACAGCAGAATAACTTTCCTTCACTAATGTTATGTTATTCAAATGTGGAATTTTCTTGGTTTAACATTAAATTCTTGGACATGGAAACACAGCTTACTTGGAGACCCTTCATACAGATGTGTCTGAGAATTGCTCAGAAAAAAGCTATTCCTTTCCAGCACTTCTTATGAACAATATTGAAAAAGGCTTATGACCCTCTTTCAAATTCCTGCAAAACATGCTCAAGACATAGGAATTTGCAGGCTACCAAACTGAGAAGAAATTCAATAGAGACACCAAAAGATTAATTCAGCAGCCACTGTCATAACCAGAAATTTCCTAGGGTTGCACATTTGTTGCTGTTGCACATTGGTACCATATTTGTAAGTCTGCTAGACTGTTTTTCATATACAGTGTCAATGCATATGAGCCTGTCACCCTTTGAGGTGTAAATTTATAAGATTAAATCTCAAGAGAAGTGTAACAAAAGTATTTCACGCCAGAAATGCATCTAGCTGGAGTCTCTACCAGAGAGTTATCTACTCTCACTTATCTGAAAAAAACCATTCCAAAACCCTCAGAGTGAGCAATTATAGACATGTCCTCCTAATACCTATTAAATAGTATTTGAATTATGCAAAGAACTGAGTATACTTTTTTTACACTATGCAGTTATGCCATTTTTCTGTATTTTCACTGTCCCATGCAATATCTGAACCTTGTTAGAATCCTTGGTGTCAGTATGGTCAGTAGCTTAATCATGCACTATTTAAAGAATTATTTTCTGAGCTTTTGACTTCATTCAGTGCTACTTATGAACTTACATTCACAGAAAACATTTACATATTCTATAATTTTGGTTTTTTATTATTCAAGTTATAAAGATAAACTTGGTAGAATTTAATAAAAATTAGTCTTCAAGGCTTGTACTTAAAAAATGGTAAAAATATTTATACCTTTTATTCATCTGCAGAAATGGAGAGGAACTTTTCAGGGAGAGTGAGAGACCTGGATTAGGAAAAAAAAATATATATAAAATTATATTTATGCCTTATATACTTTATATATACATGCAAGAAATTATTCTGGACTTACTCATCAAAACAAAACCAAACCAAGTAATTGGAAAGCACACTGGATTTGGTCCAAATTCTCATTTTCAGTCTTGATTTCTTTGTTCAGACATCAGTTGTGCTGAGTATTTACATTGTACAATATAAACTAATTTATGGCACTTACATCATTACCTAACATGCTGTTAATCATGTTCCATGCTGTGAAATGTTCTAATGTGTAACAGCCTTCCTCTACTATGGAATATCATGGATTCATTGCTTATGCTTTTCCTTTAAGGAACTGAGATGGATGCTCTCAGGATGCTCTCCATGTATCTAATGGGACTCTAACTCGTGGAAGAACACAAACATGATGTACACAGATGCTTCACACTCTTTTTGCATTGAATTCACTTTAGGGTCATTTTATTTCTCTTAATAAGATAATTGCTCTAACAAATTGAGGGGAACATTTTTTTCCCACTGATTACAAATGCAATGAAGTACATCACAAGGACAACATGAAATTTGTTGGTTGCATGGTGCACCATGAAATGTAAAAAACAATGTTTCAGAGAATAACACAGTGAAAATCCTCTCTGCTGTATTAAATGGGATAAATAATAGCTGGAAGCAGAGATGTGTGTCCTGTGATATTTTATTAGCTATGAGTATTGTTTATGTTTATGACTTTACTCTCCCTTAAAATCTATACAATCTTCACTATGCGTTTTGAAATTCAGTTTTTGGAGAAATTACCAGGGAATAATTTAATGGTTTGGGTTGGACTTAAAAAACATCTAGTTCCAATACCCCTGTCATGGGTAAGGACACGTTCCAATGGTTTGTTGTTCAGAACCCCATCCAGCCTGTTCTTGCACACCTCCAGGGATGAGGCATTGGGGCATCAGCAACTTCTCTGGGACCTGTTCCAGTGCCTCACCACCCTCACCTTAAAGCATTTATTTCTCATATCTAATCTAAAACTATCCTCTTTCACTCTGAAGCCATTTTTGCCTTGAACTATCAGTCCATAAAGCTCCTTTTCACCTTTCCTGTTGCCCCCTTTAGGTACAAGATCTTCCTGCAGCCTCCTACTCTCCAGGCTGAAGAACTCCAGATCTCTCTCTGCCTGTCTTCAGAGGGGAGGTTCTAGCCCTCTGGTTATTTTTGTGGCTTTTCTCTAGGCCAGCTCCAGCAGGTCCTCATCCTTATGTTGGGCATCCCAGAGCTGGGCACAGCACTCCAGGTGGGGCCTCACAAGAGCAGAGAGGGGGCAGAATCACATCCCTCCATGCTGCTTTGGATGCAGTCCAGGGTGCGGCTGGCTTTGGGTGACAAGAGTGGACTCTGGGGCTGTGAAGTGTGACTAGATTCAGTGGCTTAGTCAGTGATTTCTGTGCTCTTTTTGCTATGACTATAGCTAAGACTATAGTAAATATGACTATTTGCTACGACTATAGTTGTGCGCACATTTTTTCTTAATTTTTTTTATACTTCTATACAGATTTCAGACTTCTTATTTGGAGGCAATAAATAGATATCAGTGCAAAATCATTCCACAAAAATCTGTGAATAAATATTTTTAATATTAGAGAGGTTTCTATTATTTATTGCAATTACAATCATAATAGTTTGAACAAAGACATAAGTCTTTGAATATATTAATGTATTCATCTGACCCACCTTACAACACTGATGCTAATGCAATCTTTCACTAAATTTATTCTTAATCTTAAGAATTATCAAAATTTCATGTTTAAAAAGTAAAAACTTATGATTGTATAAAAATTGCAACTAGTGATAAATGTATTTCTGTAAAGCTGAAATTTTGAGATCCTATCATGAAAAATGAAATATTTGGCCACAGGGAACAGATGAAGCAGAGGATAACAGTAGGAAGGAAGGAAACAGTGCAGAAAGATGCAATAAACAGCGCTGTCACGGCAAACAAGCAAGGAAAGCCAGATGATGCTTTTTGATTTAGACATAGCTAACAGTGTTTATGGATCAATAAATATCACAAGTCAATTTCTGAAAGAGTGTGGAATGCTTGTAGGACTTTTTCTTCATTTCAGCTTGTGATAAGTTGCTCTGATTATGTTAATTTTCCTATTTTGCATCTAGAAACTGCATTCCAATGGTAGTTCTGCCATATGCCACACAATCTATCCAAAAGTTTGATGACTTTTATTAATAAATTAAGTAATTATCCCTTATAGGCTTCTACAAGCCCCTTAAAAATTTCATCTGGGATTTTTATTTATCAAAGAATAATGAATTAACTTCTCAGATAGCGTAAGTCTTACACAGTTACATTGATTGAGTTTAAGTCATTACTGAGTGAAAAGAAAAAGAAAGTATTTTCATACTAAGTAACTAGCTCAATTTAGTATTCTCCATAGAGGGATGGAACACCTCTCCTGTGAGGAAAGGCTAAGATAATTGGGTTTATTCAGCTTGGAAAAGAAGAGGCTGGCCTAACTGCGGCCTTCTAGTATCCAAAGAAAGCCTACGAAAAAGGATAAGCTGAGTTGGAAGGGACCCACAAAGATCATTGGGTCTGATTCCCGGCCCTGCTCAGCAACATCCCCAAAAGCGTTGTCCAAGCACTCCTTGATCTCTGGTAGGCTTGGTGCTGTGACCACTTCCCTGGGAGCCTGTTCCCATGCCCAACCTCTTTTCGAATATCCAACCTAAACCTCCCCTGACTCAGGTTCATGCCATGCTCTTGGGTCATGTCACTGATCACCCGAGAGAAGAAAGCAGTTCCTGCCCCTCCTCTTCCACTCATGAGGGTATTGGAGAACTCAGTGAAGACCTCCTCAGTCTCCTCCAGGCTGAACAGAGCAAGTGACCTCAATCACTTCTTATATGGCTTCCCCTCAGGGCCCTTCACCATCTTTGTTGCCTTCCTCTGGATGTTCTCTAATAGCTTTGCGTCTTTCTTTTATTGTGGTGACCAAATCTGCACACAATATTCAAGGTGAGTCCGCAACATCGTAGATGGAGAGAGACATTTTACAAGAGCATATAGTGACAGAACAAGGGTGAATGGTTTCACATTGAAAAAGAGTAAGTTTAGATTAAATATTAGAAAGAAATTCTTGATGATGAGGGCAGTGTAACACAGGAACAGGCTGCCCAGAGAAGTTGTCAGTGCCCCATCCCTGGAAGTGTTCCAGGCCAGGCTGGATGGCACTCTGAACAGCCTGGTCTAGTGAAAGTTACCCCTGCACATGGCAGTGGAATTGGAACCAGATGATCTTTAAGGTCCTTTCCAACCCAGGCCATTCTGAGATTCTGTGATACAAAGTTTTAAAAGACACAAAAGAGATAATTTAATCTGAGTGCAATAATTTTTATGTGTATAAGCAGTTGCCATGTGGTTTTCTGACAAGGATAACTGCTGTGTTTCTGGTGTGTTAAGCTACATATCTCAGAAGTAAAAAAATGCATTTCTGTTTTTAATTTGAAGGAGTTACACCAATCCCTGAAACTATTTTTTCCCTCCCTGGGGAGAGTATATAATCCTACCCTCATTAATTACAAGGAGTAAGAAGATGATGGCAAATGTCAAAATAATTTCCTACCTAGGTACCATTATATTCAGAAAATATGAAGTTCTAGTCTTTGAAATTTAATGGCTTTTTTTAAAAAAAAACCAACAAAACCAGTCCCTTTAGAAGTGGACCACAGCTAGAAAACTTAATTAAACACCCATGGATACCTATTGGCTTAGCCAACCTGCTTTCTAGCTGTCAAGAGAAACATGGGAGCTAATGAACTCATAGGCTAATGGCCTCTGAAAAAAGAAAAAAAAGGAAGTCATATGCAACATTTTAAATAACAATAATTATGTCACTTCAGATTAATATTTGCTCTTCCAAATATTAAATGCCATTAGACCTAAGCAGTTTCTCAGTAACTGGACCCATCATTCTTAGAAATAAATTAAAAAAAATAAATATCTAGAACATGCACTGACCCCCCTCCACAAAATACAGCTCATGCTAACAAACTTCAAATTTTGCTTTTGTACAAACAGAAAAAATCAGCTCTTTCTGAGGCAGTTCTGTGAAGCCACAGATACAACCATGCAAACAGTAATTGAGGCTTAATAACTTCAAGAGTAAACATAGCCTCAAGTAATTGTGTCCATTACATATTGTGGGATAGTAAATGGAGAAAAGGAAATGGGGAAGAAAAAAAAAAAAAAAAAAAAAAAAAAAAAAAAAAAAAAAAAAAAAAAAAAAAAAACACTGGAAAGACTCCTCAAAATCTTTTTTACTCTCACATACTGGTAAGCCTACTCTAGTAACTCATCTGCCATAAAACTTAATTCAGTTTTAAAAAAAATATTGAATGAAAAATACTTCCTTTACTATTTATACTTTGCTGCTGACAGATCTCTGGATACCCGTGCACAATAAGCAAAGCAAAATCTTTGTAAGGAATTATTTTAACAGAATGCATCTTGCATGATCACTGCATTTGGGTCAAAGTCTTATTTACAATAAACATGGAAGGTCTATTTTTTGTTTTGCCTTGCTTTGACACTATAGTTTTTGTGTTTGTTCTAGAGTATATAGCACTTCTATTATGCAGATATTATTTTGGCATTCCTTTGGTCTTCTTACTGGATTTATTTACCAGATGCTTACATACTAAATTTATACCCATTTTTAAAAGGGTTTATGCAACAGAAATAGACTTTAACTATGTTAGAATTCTCTTACCTTCTGTTTGAACTTGCAGAGAGTTTCCTTACACTTTCTTTTCATTTCATTTTCTTTGCTCTTCTAGGCACCACTCAAGGCAAAAATTACTGAAGTTCCACTTGAAAACCTCACTTACAATTTTTGTTTCTCAAGCTAAAGAGTAGTTCTGTCTGTAATAACCTAAAATAAACCTTGGGCAATTCTGAAGTTATATCATATAAACTCATTAAAATTTTGGTAATTTTTGTGGCCCTACAGGAATCTGAAAGATGTTTAAATCTCTTACATTTCTGTATCAGATTCATGAAGTTAAAGGAAAAAAAAAAAAGAAGGACTATGAAGAAACTCAAAAGAGCATCTAACCTCCATCTTGTTCAAAGGTGGTTTACCATTGCCTAAGGTAGGTACTTATCAATATGCAGTTGAAACCATAAAGGAAATTCTTAAACCTCTCTCCTTGGTTCATTTCTATTCTTTGTCCTTTTAGGTGAAAGGTTTTCTGTATCCTAAATTTTATCTAAAAAATAAAAATTAAAAAAAAAATCATATCTACTTGGGCAGAGAGTACAGGAAATTATTCTTTTTATATAACAGACTCTAAAAATTTTAAAAAGGATTTCATATTTATCTTACTGTTTTATTCTTGTAATGTAGCAATTTTGGGGGAGTTTCATAGTTGATTTCGAACCATCCCTAATGGTAGAATTAAAGGAATGAATTAACATGGATACTAATTTGCTTATTCTTCATGCACAGTGGAATTCAAAAAAGATAATCTATCCTGAAAGAGAGAAAGAGCTTATTTTACAAACCCTCCATGACTTTCTGTGTGTTCATGATGAAATATTTCAGAATAGTCTCTGCCATAAATGGCTGCAATACTCTGACAGAGGTCTCCACACTACTGAGGAGAACAGGGCAATTTCTCTTCTTGTTCTTTATCCTCCTAATGCATTCCAGAAAGATGCTTTTCCCATTACACTGCTGTCCTCTGCTTGGCCCCTCTCCACTGCAATATCCATATTTTTGTCTGACTCTTCAAGTATTCTGTTTTGTATTTATGCATCTGATTCTCCTGGGTGTAGTTCTTTGTATTTCTTTTTATTGAAGTTCTTTTGGTTATTTTTGTTCACTTCTCCAATTATCAAAATCTGTTTCAATTCTAATCCCATAGCTCAGTCTGTTTGCAAAGATTTTTTGCTATCATTTAAAAAAATATGAGGATTAATTTTCAGTTTCACATTCCAAGTTCTTGTAATATGTCCATTAATATTAATTAATTAATACATTACTCAAAACTTATTGTATCATATCTTAACTTATCTGGTTTTATCTCTTAAAAACAAGCTACAGGAATTTCTAAATAAAAACTGGATAGTTCAGAATGCTACATATAAATGAAAAGAAGGGAAAAATTCTCTTTCTTAAAAAGAAATGTCAATTTTTCTAGCACTAAGAATTTGTTTCATAGTTTTCAGCTATATCTTGAGTATTGGAGTACATTTTTACATTTACTGTAATTTTATTTTTCATTTTTTGTAAATGCTGATAAACATTATTTCACAGAATTGTGACAACTGACATGCAAACACAGCACCTGTTCATGTACATGCACACACCACTTGTGTACTACTTGTGACAGTAACATTTGAAAAATTATGACTTTTCAATCGTAATGATTATTTACAGGAATCTTCAATCATTGTTCAAGAATGTTCTGCTTTATTTACATTTTATTCTCATATAGAAAAATTTACGCAATTTATTTAATATAACGCTAAGATTTTTTTCTATTTTTTTGTGCACTGTACTTACCAACCTACATCTCAAATGTTTTCTGTTTTGTTGCACCTGAGAACAGCATGATTATAGAAAATCAGGCTCAAAGGGACCTCTGAGGTCTTATGTAAACAGGTTTCATTTGCCCATCACAACTGATTAGTTCCTTGAAGCGCCTCCCAGTTCAAGGCCAATGATTTCCTTCAAGCTGCACTGCTCAGCATTTTCCAGTGAAAGCCTGCCATATGGGCTGCAATAGGCAGCTGAAATAGTGAACTGCTGCTCTCTTATTCTGACTGCAGTGGGGTGGGGAAGAGCTGAGCAGCAGAGCCCAGGCACATCTGAGGGCATGGCAACCTCTGGCAGGAGGCAGCAACACACAGCTGGTAGTGGGTGAGACAGTAACATCTTCAGGAGACACAGCTGTCTCTGAAAAATGATATATGAGCCAGCCATAAATCATTCTTGTTGCAGAGGAATATTTAGTAAATACCTTTCAAGGCCTTTATTGCTTCCTCTCTCTAAGAATTACATGAATAAATTGCTGTAGCAGAGTTTAACTGTGAGGAAAATCCTGTTGAAGTATTTAGAAATATGCAAACAGTTTTTCACCCAAGCAAACATTTCCACTGGAGGGACTTACTTTTAAAGAACATCCACTACTCTCTTACAACCTGTATACCCTCATATATTTGTTATTTTCTACACCATTTTTGTTTCAGCTATGAAACCATAAAAAATTCCTAACCTGATTTATTGTCTAGAATGTTTTGTTGACCAAAGATATTGTGTGAATGCTTGGACAATGAACTACTTTTGGAATGAAACCTATTGAGCAAGGATTAAGGCAAATGTTTTGCTGTTTAAAAGGCTATATTAAACAAGAAGTAGTAATGTTTAACTACTTGCTTTCTACCTCCAAAGCATTCCTGAGAGGATATCCAACAAGATCTAGGCGTGTCCTTCATAACTTGCCAAATGGAATGATAAGCCTGTTCTCACTGATAGCAATTATCTAGCACTAATCTTACATATTTAACATACAGTGCACATTAAGTCACTGCATCTATTAAAATTTAAGTGTGCCTTGCAGAGTCATTCCCTGTCCTATTATTACTAAATAAGTATTACTATTTAGGGGATTAGATATGCATTATATCAGCTAATGTGTACTCAGACAGAGCTCTAGAGACTGGTGTTAGCACTCAGTCAATCTTGGATCAAAAATAAAGTATATCAATTTGGAGTTTGTTCTTCACACACCTTTAAGGTATTTATTTTTCAAACTGGATACATGATATATTGTCTCTTTCATTGACATCATGCTTCCATTTACAATTGAGTTATCTTTTAAAACACAAAAAGTTTTATTAGTGGAAATTAGACAGTTCTGTCGAGAATGAAAATAAGAAATAGAGTCTCCCCAGTAAAGAAAATAAAATCTGTAAATCTGTCTTCATACCTGCAGTTTCTAACTCCATAGCCTAGCTGGACTCTGGATGGCAGTCAGCCTTCTACAGAGCTGAGCACCAAATGCATACATAGCACAACCTTTCTGCAGCAAAAGTTACTATTCTGTAGATATTTTCAATACAATTCCTCCTGGATTTTTCAACTCAATTAGTCCACACAAATTAAGGTCTTAAAGAGTTTGCATAGGGCGTCCTTTGTTCTCAATTACTAAGGTTGGCTTTGCTGTTTTACAAGCCTTACCATTAAAATACAAGGTAATTTAGCATGGATACAAACTAAAAATTAAGTCCTCGATAGAAGGGGGAATTGGACATCTGGGAGTAGGAGCTGTTTGATGAAAAGATGTAGATGCATTTTAGCATCCTGAACTGTAGGATTGTGTGTGTGTGCTGCATACATTCTGCAATTGTTACCAAAATGGAGATTGTTTGAACACGAGTGGCTAGTGACAGCAGAACAGGCATATGTATGATGTATGCTACAGAGATATTTTACCCTAAAGGAGCTTTAAACACCTAGATTAGGGCAAAAACTCCCCTGTCTTTTATCCTTTCTTCACTGCAATGAGCTTGTCTTTTTACATTTTCATTGCATTTCCATTTTCTGTCCAGCATGTCTATTTTCTGTGAGAAGGTCCTGTAAAACCTAAGGTAGATAGACACCTTCTGCACATAATTTAAAGAAATAAAGGAAAAGGTGCTGTCCTGAATTTTGTAAACAGTATGTAAGTTGCATGATCTTCCTACTGAGAGTTTCCTTAAGATACATATGTCTTACAAGAGATTTGGTTCTGTCCTTCATCTATACTCTTATGGTGAATGATAATTACTATTTAACAAGCCCAATGTTCTTGATTTTGCTGTGTGTCTTTGGAGTACTGAAGAAATACAAGGTCACAGCAAAGATTTCTGAAAAAGATTAATAACATGCAAAATATGTCAGATTATTTACAAGGAGTGTGTAGGGCTTTATATAGTAAATAGCTGGGGGAAAGTATTATTTAGTAATTCATGTATTCTATTTGTCTCTCCACAATCACAAATCCCAGTATCTCTATATCTATGTATAGCAAATGGTTACATAAAATTGAAAGTATAGGGTAAAGTTTTGATTGTCTAATAAGGAACTCAAGTGTTCTGGCAATTGTAATAAATGCTAACTCTGAACAGTGGTTAAGTGCTTTGCTGGGAGTATTGCTTCAGATTTTATTTTTCTCTTAAAAATTTAATTTAATGCCTTTTTATCACCCCAAAATTCAATCTGCAAATGCACTTCCCCCTGAAATTTGTTTCTGCCACATAAGATGTTGAAACAAATTATTCTAAATGCTTTCAGGGAATGTTGTCTGAGAGAATTTCTAGAGCTTTAGTGAAGAGATTGTTTTTGGACTGTATTTCTACAGTACCAAGGAGATCTTTGAAAGATTTACTTTAAATGAAACACCAGAAATAAACACAATACTGCTTTTGATTTTAAATTTTGGGGGTTTACACAATTTTCTTTCAAGGCAAAGGATGGTAGTTAATTCACATGTGTGAAAAAAACATCTTTATTTTTCTGTAGAGAGGGTTCCCTACCCAGGGGCATGGTGGGGATACTGCCAGAAAGACCATGAGATCAAATTGAGGTAACGGATATTACATATACAAACGTCTACAGGAAAGGCCTCAGAAAGATTCCTGCAGCTAGATTTATTCTGCAATTTATCACCAACAAAGCTATTATAAGAATATTGGTTTGACAGAATTTTTTTTAGGTAATTGGTTCAATTATGCAAATGAGTGTCTGATTAACCATAGAACTTAACTAGATTTGGGAATACAAAAAGATACAGATATGGAATTAAATCTTATCACATGGTTTAAAGGGAAAGTTTGGCCAAAACATAAAGCTCCAAGGTATAAAAAGAGAGCCAGCTCATGGTCAGATTTCCATATGGAGTTCTGTTTAATCTGTGCAGACAGAAACCTTGGAAGCAAAAATGATATATGAGCATAAAAGAGGAAATAGGGTAATTCAAGCAACAAAACCCTGTCATTTTCATATAACTTCAAAAGACAACATCTGAGTCAAAGGCTGTCTTGGTAAATATTTATAGGATGGCTTAAGGATATTTCCACATAGTTTCTGCAAGAAATAAAAAGAAAAACCTCAAACACATCATAACACTCTGAGATTATGGCTGATTAAAATCATACCACTATTTACTGTATTTTACCTAATTTCCTAATGCTCCTCCATTCACTCCTGTGCCCCCTGTATTTCTGTTTCTTCCCATTCTCTCTTGCATTGTGGGCTGTGAGGTCCTAGCCTCTTGTCTTTCATTGTAAAAGACATTTTTGATCTACATTAAACAATTACTTGTGCTTTTCTTTCACATCCTTTCTGATGTTCTGCATTTTCAGGCTGCCTCTGCTACTTCTCTCACCACATTATTAACTCCCAAGTAACTACTTTCTCTAGCACTGTTGTCTGATCTGTAGAGTTTGGAGTAGGGATCCAGTTAATGCATTTTAAAGCCCTGATTGCACTATTGTGGATGTACTGATTTCAGCTGAACTACAGAGATTTATGCCAGCCCAGAGAGCGGTCATTGTGTGTCTGAAATAACCTAGGTTTATTGAATTAAACCTATTTACAGAGGAAAGCATTACTCCAATCCTGGCTTGAAATCTGTAAATCTTTTTAGAATCACTTGACATGAATGATTACAAGAGCATTTGACAGTTCATGCCTGTGGATCACATTACAGCATTCATAAAATGCTTACATTAAATTTTAAGTAGTGTAGAAATAAGCATTTTAAAATAAACAGTAATAGGGTGAGATGCCATTTTCAGAGAGAAAAAAGAACGTTTTGTCTTCTCTACCTATGCACATCTCTTCATATCTGTAGGCAATGATCTCCCATTGCAATTTATGATCCAAATTAAAATTTGTTATAAAATGTGACTAGCTGATACTAGTTAGGTTTTTCAGTTGTTAAACATTGTCTTTTATCAACAGATCATGATCTTGATTAAAAGATAGAATAAATCATGTCATATCTACTCAGCAAAAATATATAATTTCATTTATCCAGTGCATGAACAGAGAGATTCACAAACACCTAAATTGCTGATAGGACATTTACATTAAATATATTTATTATTTAAGAATTCTTCCTTGCCTTTTGTTTACTTTTTTCTTAAGATTTCCTTGGTACAGGGATAAATCCTTTTTTTTTTCTGTTTCTGTGCTCTTTAACAGATGCAAAACCAGCTATTACAATATAAAACTATCTTTTCAAATTAGAAAGATAAATACACAGCATCTATCAACCTCAGGCTGCGACGTTCTCAGAGCACAATGGCAGCATTCATGGAAGAGTATAGCACAGTACTCCTGAAGCTTGCTCTTCTCATGTGTAGTTTATACAGCTGCAGATTATAGATAGCTGAAGAAATACTCACATGGACTAGAATGAGTTGAGGATGAAAAGAGGCAGCTATTAGAGAAAGACACAAAACCTCTGGCAGGTCTCCAGTGGGCAGGATCATGGTGACACAGCTGAATCCAGAGCTCACCTCCAGTCTGTCTGTGGGTGTCTACTGTCTGCTTACCAGACATGTAGAAACTTGGGCATCTGTGCATCTAAAACAGTCTCTGGTAACTAGGAAAATTAGCATGGAAATCTATTTGAAGGGGACATGGGATAGATGAAATCACTGACAGTTCTTGGACTCCCATTCCTTTTTTTATGTGGTTTGCACAAGTAGACTGCTATATCTGTAACTTCAGTCAGGTTTTTTAAGCATTCTCATGGACAAGGAGAAAAGATGAAATTAAGCAGCTTTATCTATACTGCAACAATACAGTCCTCAGTGACAACTATAGTACAGAATCCACAATATTTTGTGAGTGGCACAGTCTTTTCACCATATGTAACAATAAGTAATTTTTTTTTTAATTCCATTTAAGATATTTTAGGAAAAAATAACCATTGAAATGGAAGAGAAAAAGTCTTGAAGAAAAATTGTGACAGAGTGGAAGGAGGTTTAGTTCTCATGGCTGCAGTTGCCAAGGAAAGAAGCAATAACAGCAATAAGTTTAAGGCTTTTATGCTTTTTATACTGATATACTGACATAGTTGATTATTTAAAAAAAAAACCAAAACATGCAATCATCTGCATACCCACAGAAGCAACATTTCCACACATATTAATTTAAATATTATGCAGCCATAATTTTTAAAACCTGTGTATGTTGTTTCATATCTCTCCTCTGATACTAGGATAGGTGATACTAGGATAAATTCTCTGGTTTAATAAATGAAACTTCAAAGTAGAGAATTCAGAACAGACATCTTACCTTTGTTACTGCTCTCCACTTCTAAAAGTACTTCTACATCCTTATAATCCAAGGAAGTCAAATATATCAAACAGATGTCTGCAGAGAAATCACTCTTTCATTTAAAAATTATCTCATCTGTTTGAATATAAATATTAATTAAAAAAATAAATTTTCAGTGTAGCAATGGTCTTAGTACTTAGTATGTGTGTGGCCTGTTTCCCTGTACAGGAAATAGAACAAAATTGTTGTTGTTTCCAACACGGTAAAACTGTGTTTTTAATTGCCCCTTGAAAGAGAAAGATCTTAGAATAAAACACTATTAGCAATAAATTGAACTCAAGCTTTTTTTCACATTATATTCTTAGTTTTAATTTTTTTTTCATATTATGCTATCCATGTAATCCTACTAGACTTTTAGAAACCAAGTAAAATTTGGGGAGAAAGACAGCATCTTTTCTGATTTATTCTCATAGTCAATAAACATACCTTTGTAAAAAGCTAGGTGGCTATAATTAAGCAGTTGTTACAATGAATATTATTATAATATTAGTAAGATATTTACCTGAAGCAGTCAGAGACACAGTAAATAATAATCTGGGAGCGTGCAAATGAAAAGCAACCAGTAATTTCCAGCTGTTGTGGCATGTATGTATGGAGAGCTTAGCTAAATGCAAGAGAGGACAGAATGAAAATACTCTTTTTTCTGTAAAACATCTTCAGACCTTACTCCAGTACCTAATGTCACCCTCAGCTTAATCTCATCTTCTGTGAATATAAGACCTGATATTACCTCTCTGTGTATAGAATTTATATTCTCACTTTACTTGCTGATATTACAGCCAGTAATAAAGATGTTCCTTTAATAAGCAGAGTAAAAGGTCACAAGTTCATTCCTCTGGAGTGTCATGATGCCTGTAAAGAAGTTATTACACGCCTAACAAAATTTCCTAACTCTTCTTATTTCCACAGATTTTTTGCTTTGGTGTTCATCTGCAGGAAAGATGGGGGTGAGGGAAGAGGGATAGAAAGAAAAGTGCCCTGAATTATGCCTAAAATGTTTAACAGTGGGATCCAAAATAGCATAATTAGATCAAGAAAAAAAGAAAATAAGTTATTGTAATCACTGTTTGGGTGATTGATAGAAAGTCAGTGAGGGATTAGCAAATGAAAGGTTATATAATTTTGCATAAAGAAAAGTTTCCATTGCTTGTAGTGTGGGAGAAGTCGTGCAAAATCCTCACTTGCCAAAATGGCATCAAACAGCATTTATTTTTCAGTTTCGCCTGGTTATTGCAGGCATTTCCTTACACATCACACTTCGTGTCAATCCACGTGCACAGATATGCGTCAGGAATGACAGAAAAAATGTCTGGATCATAAATAAATTAATTCATAGCTGTTCAAAATAAATATCCCAAGTCTTTGCAGCCTGCTCTATCTATTCTAGTTTTACATCTGAGTTGAGAGGGGGAGAAAGTGAGGGCCAGGTTTAGCAGAGAATACTGCAAGATGTTGTTTTAGAGGTGTCACAGGAGATTGTAGAAGGCATCTGGAACCAATATTGACCATATATATAAAAAATGAAGTTTGATTCACTATGAGTTTTATTTAGTCTGGCTTGGTTATGACTTAGAAATGCCCAGACTTCTGCTGATTTGCAAATCTCAGGGTCTTCAGCTGTTTTGACAATCGAGTTTCTTATTTCTTGTTCTAAGAGCGCATCTGAAAAGGGGCAAAATTGTTACCAGAAATTAATTTAGAAAGCAAGGGATTCCCAGTGACACAGATTGCCCCTCTGGATGCAGCAAAATTGATCTGTCAGAGAAGCACACCATGCACTCTGGAAAGGGTGGCAGCCATCGATGTAGGCTGTACATGAGACCACGTAAAGGGGGAAGCAGGAAGGGATGTGAGAGAAGACAAGAGGACACAAAACCATGAGGAGAATTGTGAAGAGGCCTGTCTGCAGAAATGAAATGGAAGAGGAATGTGTAAGGGGCCATTGATGGAGACATGGTGGAAATGCACTCCTGGAAGGAGTTACAATTTGGCAGAGGAGACTCTGTCCATGGGCAGCTCATGCTGGATCCCAGACAGCCCTGAGTCCTGGGATGGACCCACAGCAGGGCAGGACAGACCTTCAGAGAATGCAGCCTGTGCAGGGACTGGGGCCTTCATCAGGGCAGGGTCACCCTGAAGTGTACAGCAGCCCAGGAATGCTCCACACTGGAGCACAGGAAATAATTAAGAAGTGAGAAGCAGTGGAGGAAAAGAGTAAGATGCCAAGGGCAGCAGAAAGAAATGGCTGTGCACTGACCTCAACCTCTTGCATTGCCCATTGCCTCTCTGAAGGGTGTAGGAAGGATTACATGTATTGTGCTGCAAAAGCAAGGGAAATTGAGACTAGAAAAGAGGGAAGGAAGGACTGGAGAAAACTTGAGAATCAAGCAGAAAATCTCATTTTTTGCCTAGCCGATTGTTGTCTTTCCTATTTCAATACCTGAGATCATGACTAAAAATTTATGTTAGCTGACAAGAAATGAAATGAAGTGATATTCCTATTATCAACACTGTTTTGCCCATGGCAACTGAAACAATGTTTTCTAATATTATTTGAACAAAAATAACTTTTATGTGAGGGTTTAACTGATTTATTTATGCTTGGCCATATGTAAAGTCTGTATCTTTTGCTTAGATACTAATTTTCAATGCTCAGTTTATTTCCACATATCCCACAAATAATTTAATGTTCCTTTGTGTATCTTGTTCATATGGCATAAGTAAATGCATAGAAGATATACAGATGTCCTTCAGTATGATGTGCTTCTTAGCCAATACATGAAGAGAAGGTCAATGTTTGAGAGAGAAAGAGACTATGAGGGCAGTAAAATCAATGAACACTTTATTTAATTTAACTTGCAAGATGACCACCAGCTGTTCCTGCATCAAATCAAAAACCAAACAGACACACAAAAAAATGCAACAGAGTTTCCATGGGAACTGTGAAATACGATGACAGCACTTTCTGTAAGTACAAAATATGCAGAATTGACTTCAGAACCCAAAACCAAAACCAAACAAAAAACCCCCAGACAGTCATTTCTAGTCAGGAAATAATTTTTTCTCCTAGACACCACTTGAAAACCGAATTGGTTTTACACAGCAGGTAATTTCCAGAACCCACAATATTAAATATTTGTCAACAGAGTGTTGTGTATGAGTATATATGAAAGAGTAACACAAAAAAGAAATTGGGTTGGCAATCTATATGAGTCTTTACACTAAATCTTATGTAGTACTGATGTAATCCTCTCCCTTATAAATGTTGTAAACCTAGCTAGTTTGGAACCAAAGTTCATTTAAAAGACACCTGCTACTTGCTGACCTACTACAGTGCAGTTAATACCATCCTGAAAGCTTGGGTTTAATGGTTTAATTTATTTTGTCTTAATACGTCAACTGTAGGGAAGTAGACATATTACCTTTCTACCTTTCTTTGATAACTAGAACCTGAATTAGAGCACTACTCTCTCCTCATACACAGCTGGAGGTGAAAATCCCTGAAACATGCAGAACTCTTAGCTCAGAATTTTTTTTTTTCCTTAGGTGGTCATTTTGCAGCATTGTGTGTTAATCCATGTAAAAGAATAATACAGTTAATCTAGACATAAAACACCTTTGTTGTCATATCAATTAAGCAATAAATGTCAGAGAAGATACACCTGTCACTATTTTCTAGTTTATAGGAAATAATTGAAAGATACTGATACTTGGCATATTTTTTCACATCTCTTATGATTTTACAAATGAATATCCTTTTTCTGTTGCAAAAGTATTGCAGAAGTATCTTCTGTCCTTTTAAAAAGAAGTTATTTCAAGTTCTATCTTCAAGTATCTCTGGTCTTTCTATTTGTTTTAAATAGCAGTTGACTTTTTTAAACTGGAAGATTCTTTTTCTGAGATGAGGAAGTAGGCTCAGCTTGTGAAGCACTTTGAGGTGAAAAGAATTATTGTAGAAACAGATGAAAAAGACAACTGCATTTAGCTTTCCAACACTTTTAATTATAAAAGATTACTGGGATTCTTTGAGAAGTGGTAGCATATCTTTTACTTACACTACATTTGAAGGATTTTCCAAGAAAAGTCATCAGCTTAGAGAGTTTCCCTCTATTTCAAACTGTGCTTTGTTTTTCTAAGAAACTACTTGTATAGACCACAGTTCTCAGATGCTTAATCCTCAAAAAAATTTTGGGAACATATCCATCAAATAAATAATGGAAACATTTAAACTTAAAAGCATCATAATGACAAAAGAAACATGGGCACATACGTACCTAGAGACATATGGGGAATCTAAGGGTTCCCAGGAGAATGTGAAGTGGGAGAACTTTTGGTAAATCTTTCTTAAGATCTGGGAAACCCCCACCTCCATCCTTTGATCATACAGAAAGATTCTTATAAGAAAGGGAACTGTATGAAAAAATACCTTTCATCACCACAATATGTGGAATTGATACATATGAAATAAAGTCTTCCATTGACTCAGTTCTAGCCACTCTTCAACTTCTGCTGGTGAAATGCTGAAGTATTGAGAGTACATTGTTTAAACTTGACTTTAACTCACAGCTGAAAGATTTGTAAAGAAGCAGAAACCAAAGTTTATTTTTGTTACTTTGTGCACAGAATTGTTAGGAAATTGTTTGTGAAGTAAATGCTTTCTAAAAGATAGTTTAGAGCTGTATGGTTAACCACACAATATTAGGACATACCAGTTTAACAGAAACTTGGAAATTTTATTCAGCTTCTGTTGTGTCTACATCATATTGAAATTAAAGACGGCATAATTGTGTATATATTTTTTGTTTGTTCTTGGCATTTCTATATACCCAGCCTTTTCTTCATGATTGCATATAGAATATGTTGATGGCCACAAACTGTGGGAAAAGATTTGCAAAATGCTCTGTAAGACCATCCTTTTGAATACCATCCAAATACTAATTTGGTGTTTCTGAATACTCAATGAACAGAAATATTGAAGTATAGTACCAGTATAGACTGGAGAGAATGAGGATTTAAAACTTTAGGTGTGAAATTCTGAAGACCAGACCAAAATCTCTACAGGTCATTCTTTATTAAGGAAAAAAAAAAGGAAAAAAAAAAACAAAAAGATCTTAGTATTATAGAAAAAAAATCAATATACATGAGAGAATTGCTTAAAAATCTTCTTAAATCTTCTATAGCCTCTTCCTCAATATTTTCTATGACATATCAGCAGTTCTTAAGTCAAGAGGCAAACCTTTCGAAAATTGTTCAGGATATGTACTTGTAGAAATTGCAAATATTTTTCTCACCTCACTGATTTTGTATCTCTGTTTGCATGGGATTATTTCAACCAAAAAAATGACCAGTATTCTGTAAAGAAATATTTAAAATACAGACAATCAAATGGTACTTGTGAATGTCCTACAAGTTCCTTTTTCAAAACCATCAGTTTGGAAACAGCCTAGTTTAGAGACTTGGAATGAGATTCAGGGAAAACATATTTTCTTGTTCTGTTGCTGAACTGACCAGCCTTAGTCAAATTGATTCTCTTCTCAGCGCTGCTATTTCTGGGTTAAACGCAGAGAAGACAGTGACCTCATGACTGTGGTTTGACCCACTAATGAAAACCTGTAGCTATTATTCAGTGTTGTTTTCATAAGGAAGTTTTGAGGAAAGCACGACATCTGCCCCTCTGGAATAGCAAGTTTTGTGTGGATCCTGAAGTGCCTGCTCTGAAGAAGATTATAATAAAAGAATACACATTATATTAAAAGCAATTTTCAGAAGAAAGGAAAAAAGATATACTCCTGTTCATTTTTAATGAAGTACATGAACTTTAATGCATATTTTATTGTGCATGAAGACAGTGTAGCATTTTGGGAAATTATTTTCAGTGGTTAAACTATATTTCTGTGCATCATGTAATTTTTTTTTTAAGTACTGCCTAAAAAAGGTATTTTTTCTTATTCAGGAACATAAATAAGCACCAAAGGTTACTGAAACATAATTAAAGATTAATAGAGATAAAACACAAGTAGAAATTTAGTCTTCAAGCAAATTGAACTAAGATTTTGGCATGGCTTTAAAAGTGGAAAGTCTAAGGCTTTCATAGACTTTTCCAGGATAGCCTGGGTAAGCACATGGAAAAGTTTATCAGTTACCACTGATTGTAGAAAGAGGTTATATTATCGCAATCAGAATATATATCTCACCCTTAGATAACAAAAACAAAATAAAGTGAAATCTACTTCCACCTACTTCGTTTTCTAAAGCCTAAAAGAAACTTGGAATTTCCTCTACTGATGCTCAAAGTGCAAATTGCTTGCAAGAGAAAACAAGGAATGAGAAACTGTTTACACTTGCTTGAGAAGAGTTTTACTGAAAGTCTGCAAAACTTCATGTGCATTACAAACTCCTTGCTGGTTCATTGACTGAAAGGCTAGGTTTGCCTGAATAGCAGTAAGATTGTGGAGTTGAAGTGTGAGTTGAAGAGCCTGTTATCTAAACCCTTTTATCAGATTAAACTGTATTTTTATCTTTATGGAATGTCATTTTATTGTGCCATACTTGGAGAATTAGCATCACATTTAAAGGCAGAAAATTATTTTCCTTCAAGAAAAAATAGATACATCTTTGTTACATTAAAATTTTTCTAGCTTGGTTTTTAAACAGTACTCAATGGAAGTACAAACCATCATTACACTATTGTCCCCATAGAATGTAAAAGGTTCACTCAGGAGTGTGAGAACAACAATTACAAAGCCTCTAGGGTGGTGGATGTTCATTCAGATGCTTCACATGGCTGCAGTTCCATTACATCACTCAGAGATGTGTTATCTGAGGCAGTATTAAAACTGCCTACTGTACTCCAATCCTCTGTATATAATTTCTACATAAAAAGAAAAACAAACAAACAGAAAAGAAGTAAATATCTTTATAAAGAAATCACAGAGTGACTAAAAATTAAGAAAAATACAGGTTCAGAGGCATAGAAATCTGTGAGTAACAAAAACTGGTATGGAATATTCCTGATTGGTAAATGACTGATTTATCAGTGCTATGCAATCCTACAAAGGAATGAGTCTCTTCAGTCTATGCTTCCCATCCCCAGCTTTGATATCTCTGGGAACATCTCCACTGCTAGGTGCTGATTTTACCCTCTATTAGCTAAATCTTCTTTCTCTTGTTACTTAAGAAAAAAAAAAAAAAAGGTAGCCATGAAGGAAGACCTCTTTCTACCCCTGGTTTATTGTGGAAAAATTTGTCATTTCCTAAAGGAACAAAATGTCAATGTACTTTTAAAAATAAAACCTCTAACAAACTAACAGAGGAAAATTACAGTAAAAATAGGTGAGTGTAAAGATGATGGTGATCATTGAAAGTTTTTGTCTGACTGTCCACTAACAAACCCATTGCTGGGAATCTCAGTCTGGTCAGGTACAGTGAATCTTTCTGGGACAGTATTTGGCAGAGACAATGAGAACAAATATAAAAATTAATTGTTTTGTCCCTGTTATATTTAATACAGTTATTTGGTAAAGTAAAAATTATGATGCATAGCATGGCAAGATTGTTAAATCACCTTTATAAACTGTCTGGAGAATAAGAATTAATAATGCATGTCACTTTAAGATGAGTAAACTGAAGGACCTATGCATTTCTTACACAGCACACTACAGCAGACCTGCTCATGTTGTTAGAGCTCTTGGTACTAATTTAATCACCAAGTTGTTCTCCCCCATTTATCTACGAAATTCCCAGAATGACATTACAGAGGGAGCACCGTAACCTTTTACGGACTTCAAAAGTGCTAACAGTATTTTTATAAATTCATGTACTGCTCCAGTATAAGTGGGGATTTCCTGTTCTCGAACATCTATTGTTCACTTTTGATATCTATAGATACTTATCTTGATGACTCTGAGGTACATATTTTGTCTGCAGACCTAGAATCAGCAATTTCATTAAGACGGTTGACATCAAAGATAAATACATTTATATGGCCTTGAAAAGGGTATTTTGCTTTGCTTTGTATTTTGCTGGGTTTGGTTTGTTTTTTGGTCCTTTTTTTTGGTTGGTTTGTCGGGGGGTTTTGTTTGTTTTGTGTGTGTGTATTTTGGGGTTCTGGTTGGTTGGGGGTTTGTTTGTGGTTTTTTTTGCAGATTAGTATCTTGAATTAAAGGTTCAGGTCTGAGAAGATAGGTCTGGAAAACAGCTATTTAAAAAAATTGTTTTGGTATTGTACCCTGACAGGTTTTTTTTAATTTTGAAACATATTCGATCAGCTTTATTTTTTTCTCAATATTTTGCAAATACATCTAATCTGAGTATATTGTTACCTGCATATTTAGGTCAATTTTGACAATTTTTTTTCCACTGAGGAGCTCCATTTTGCTTTGTGACCGACTTTGAATTAGAACAAGTACATCTGGTTGATTTGAATTCACACATGTAGTCATTATTCCCATGACCTAAGTGATTTTAATAATTTACAGTTGATTCAACTTGTTTAGATTTTATTTAGAGTTCTTTCTTTAAAATATACTTCAGTCAAATTGCAGAGGGTTTATCCCATGGTTATCCCACCATAAAGAAGCTCGATAAACAAATCAGTTTCTCAAACAAGTTTCAGAATTATGTGTTTTTATCCATACAATAGCTAAAATGAAATATTTTGTAAAAAAAGAGCAGGTGGATTAAGAGTTAGACATGGAAAATAATTCAGTTGTGTGACAGTTTGCCTTAAACTTCAAAAATATATTTTTTTATCTATTCACATTTAAATATTTTAAAATACAAAAGTCTCCTAAACTATTTGATATTTGAAATACTTAGAATTTAATAGTATTTTATTGGATATGTTGATGAGATTTCAAGTCCAAATGCTTTTCATTACTTGGAGCCTAAATAAAATACTAAATCACAGGATACAAGTAAAATTAAAGATCCAGGCAAAAATAGGCAAAAGCAAGAGCTCCCAGAGTTAAAGTTAAAATTCCAGCTTTTTCCATTTTAGTTTGACTGAAACAAGTCTCACATGGTGGGAATTCTTTTGAAGTCTCTCAGCATTGCATTTAAAACCTTTACAATATACTTACCTTAGAGATGTAAAATCTTTCTTGGGGTCTTAAAATCTCACTCATGTAAATAATTAGAGTTGGAGATCCCTGAGGGCATCTGAAGTGTTGCAGTACCTTTGTCTGGGAAAAACTCTGGAAGGGATAAAAATTACTTCAACATAAACAGTGTTTTTCAAGCAGAAAGATGTCTAAGTGACAGAACAGCATGGCAAGGCTGCACAGCCTTTCAGAATAGCAACTGGAGAAAGAATTTGCTCAATTCAATAGAAAGCTGCAAGCTCACCCCTCTCTCAGGTTCAATCCAGATTATAATATGTGTGCCTGTGGGCATTTCTGTACTGAAAAATGCAGAATAGACACCATTCAAACAACTTTGAAGGAACTGTAATTCTTGCTAGTATAGCATCAGTTAAAATTACAATAGATGTATGTGGGTGATTTAGGCAGCACTAATTAGTACCATGCTGAGAGTGCTCTATAACTCTTAATTCAGGCGTTAGCTAATTTGGCTTTGAGAAGCTTTTTACCATGCTGCTTGGCTTATTCTGGAACGGCTAATATGTTTCCAAATGAGTTTAATACTAAAAAACCCCTTGATATTTGAAACTGATATAACTCCATTGGGAATAGCTATTCCAGCATCTTATTCTAGACTGGTTTGTGAAATGATTTATATTTTGCTGAAGGCAGGCAGAAGACAGTATATCACTGTGCCAGTACCTCATGTACATAGAAAATACAAAGTCAGATCTAATGTAATAAGTTTCTTAGGAAGAAATATCTGGAAAAAAATAGTAGAAAATGGAAAAAGGATTCATCTTACCTAGCATTAACCATCAAAAATTAAATATCTCATCTAAGTTATTTTGCTTATTTGCTTTCCTCTGTAATCATTGGGAAGACATAAACACTTAAGTCATGACCTAAGTGGTTATCTGTCCTTACCTCTGTTATTAGGGAGTTTAGGGAACTGCTTTAAGCAAAATGCCTGAGTAATGTTAGTGTGAAATGAGCTCCAGCTGTTACATGTTTTGGCTGACATTTTAATGATAACTGGCTGGTTTATCTGGGACTTTGTAATGTTAAAATATTGAAATAAGGGGGTTTGTTTCTCATTGACTGTTTGAACTAATTGGCTTGTGACTGGTTTAAGTTTTAGATGAAAGTTTGAATAATTTATGGCATTGTCAATAACTCCATGTTCTTTGAAATGAATTTTTTTTCCAGTAAAACTCCAGATTTGGAGTTCATGAAACAGACCCAGTATATTCTGTTCCTAAAATAAAAAACAACCCTGGCAGAAGATGATCTTCAAGAGTCCTAGTCATTTGGATTTATACCTGTTCTTTTCTGCATTTTAACATATAACTTTTTAACTATGACTGTTAATTATGGTAGGTTATCATAAATGGCAGACATTTTATTTGACAATCATTATCTAAAGGTCTTTTTTTAGTGTACTGTAACACAGCTGAAAAAAAGACCGTTGCATCAGAGTATTCATTTGCAATTCTTTTTATTTTACTTAGTTTGCCACATGGGTCTGGGGCAGTAATTTCCTGGGCAACCACTGTGCTGATACATAAGAGATAATAATTTGACTAGAGAGATTAATTTAAGCCAAAATTTTGCCCAATTTACCATAGAATGTGAGAAAACTAGTCTTTTATTCAGAATGAATGCTGCAGTAAATTGATATAGCAATGAAAAATTTAGTCAGATGAAAATTATTTGTTCATTGGAAACAGCCGTATTTTCACATTAAGCAAATGATTCAGATTTTTACATATATGATTGTTTCTAATAAACACCATCCTACTGGTAATAGTGCAACTCAAAAATGTAAATAAATACAAATAGTTCCATCATTCAAGACTTTGGTCTCTTACAGAGATTTATGAATAAATTTAAGAATGTGCTAACAATACCGTTTTGTTGACAAACAACTTTTCACAAATACTTATCTTCCAATTATTCAGTCATTAAAATATTAAGTGTTTTATGGGAACTGTTTCAGGCAGGAAGAAGCACCATACCATACAGAAAGTTTATAAAAAGGTTTATTTCTAGATTTCAGAATAATTCTGAAGTTCAGTTAAAAAAAATAAAATAAAGGCATGGATATAAGCTCATTCTAATAAAATTCAAATTAAAAATATTAATGTATTACAGAAGAGAGTTTTGATTTTTTTTTACTTTTACTGCCTTAGTTTTCTTGACTGTCATGGAAACCTCCTGCCACACATATAAAGTAGACTTGATTCTGTGACTAAAGTTTTGTAAAAGTCCACATAGAAAGAACAGAACAATACCTACAAAACTGAGAACTGAAAAAATAAACTTCAAATTATGGTAGTTTGAGGTACTAAAGTACCTCAGATACAGCTATGTTAATATCAATATTTTTAAAAACTCACAAAAAACCCTTGAAGTGAAAAAAAAAAATTGTAGGGGAAAGTATAATTACATAGCCATACTGCTTGTAGGTATGGGAATGGAGTTGTAACATATTGAGCAAAGAGGATTCTGTGTTATTTCTAACTTGGCATTTAAAAAAATTAACAATTTCACTGGACTTTGTTATTTTGCACATTAAAAACATAGCTGGGAATGGCAAACATTTGGAAACCACCAGAACAGCTTGCAGATAACTAATAGCAGCATCCAGCACTTTTAGTAGCTATTTGGCATGAAGAGAAGAATTCACAGTAATTCTTTAGACCCCTATGCAATTAATTATATTCATTTCAGCCTGGTTTTTACTGTCCATTTTTACATGAGCTTTGCCATAAGTATCTGCATGTTACTAGAACAGACTTAATTGTAATTATCACTGGCTGCTCCTATCTGTGAATAGGCACAAGCTATTTAAGCAACTTTTTTTGAGAGAATCAAAATTGACTGAGAGAAGTTTAGGTATCTAAAAGCTTTACAACATTGCTGATAAATGAAGCTCTCTACTGATACCTAAATCTAAAATTTTCCAAAAAACCCAAAGCACTTTTTGAGATTCCAGTTCAATACTTTAAGGAGTTCACTGTTGCAAGAGCCTCACTACTGTTAAAAAAAAAAAAAAAAAAACAATATTTTTTTT